>JANZXP010000001.1:2616961-2637203 GCA_027576715.1 Erythroxylum flavicans
TCATAAATTGAAATTGAATAAACATATAAAATGTAATGCATTATATATAAAACAATATTTACATCATTTACAAACTAGGAGTCTGAATCAAAGTCACTAGCACTAACATATGAAGAACTTAACATTTGTTTAACCAAAATTTGAAGGTTGCTAATTTGTTTTAGTCCCCAATTTAACTTTTCTTCTGTACATTCTAATTTTGTCTTCAGTACCTGGTTCTCCTCTTGAAAGGCTGTCAACAATGCTGATCGGGAGGAAGAGGCTCCAACTGGTTTAGGGCCATATCCAAGGCCTTTGATATAACCTGATCGTATACTAAGGACATTGTTGTAAATGTCATCGACTTTGGGCTGATTTCCCTCAGCCAATGACGCCTACAACAACTCCTGCATCTTGATCTACAATGTAAAGAAGAAAATGCAGTTAACTTAAAAATTATTAGTAATATTATATAGAATTAAAATTGTAATGTTAATTTATTTGTACTTACATAATTATTTTGTGCCTCTTTCAACATCCAGCCTTGCCCTTCCTTGAAGTGTGTGTGCTTATATAGTGTGATCCGATCACATTGTTGCCCTTGGAGTTGTGTTTAACTCTACAACAATTAAAATAAAAATTAACCAATTATAATTTATTGTATTAAAAAATATAATAATAAATTGAACATGTTATACTTAATAATTCTTGTCGGACAATGACAAATGATCTGGAGCCAGTGTTATAAAGAGTCATCATTTTTGCTCTGTTGACCTTCGCTTTCTGACACTTTTCTTAAATTAAGAGAATTAGTCATAAAATGTATAAATACAATTAATGGAAGAAAAATATGTAGAGAAGAAAACAAACCTTAAACTGTGGTGAAACCCAATAATCACACAATTTATTCCAATTTTCTTCAGTCTCCCTTTCCGACACATGTCTCTGAGCTTTTTCATCGGAAGGGAAAAACTAATAATACTTATGCAGTCGATAGGGATGATCCTTCAGCCTTTGTTTCAACAATGAAGAGACACTGCTTGAGACCTCAGGCTGCTTGATATCTACAATATTAAGATTCATCTGTGAAAACACGTATTAGATAAGTTATTAAGTTAGTTAAGTAAAATTGGAATACTTATAATGAGATGAATTGAAATAATACCGAAACTTTATCCAAAGCAATATGCGGCAAGTTGTCTTCCTTCAACTGTCTGACATGCTGAAGATACGGCAACTCATTATGAACAACAACGCCCAACTCACTAGCCAATTTTGCTGCTTGGATCTTATCAATAGGGCGGCCTTGTGTCAAGTCAATAGTCACAGACAACTTAGAATTTATTGCAACATTCATGCGTTGCAACTCAACACCTTTTGTCTTTCCTTTACCTCATTTTCTGAGCCAATATTGGAACCTGAAAAAACAACATAATGATCAAAACAAACAAAACATGTAATGAGAGCATAAATTTATATATGCTTAACCATCAATAACAAACCTGAAAATCTCTCATGAGAGCAAGTCGATGTTAGTAAAGGTTGTTGTTGCTGACTTTCCTCATGCGATGATGCAATGGCTGGTTGTTTGGTTGGAGAAACTTCATCACCCATAATCACCCTCTTTCCTTTGTTACGACCAGGTCTCATTGTAATCAACCTGTGTCAAAATCAACAACATCAATAATATCATACAATTGACAACAAATAAAGAAAATCATCAACTACGGCAAAAACATAACTGGAACATTAAAAGTATATCATTTAATCATCGTAAATCACCATAATTACAATATCAACAACATAAGACCTATAATGCTAGTTATTAACATTTTAAACAATAAAAAAATAAAACTTACATCCAATCATCATCATCATGATGAAGAAAATCATCATCATTAAGTAAATGTTCGTTTGATTCTTGATCACTAATATATTCCAGCAAAGTATCGTCATTGTCATTGAAGTCATCTTGAGTATAGTCTTCATCTATTTGTAAGATAAGATGAGGTTAGATTTCATCCAGTTGAGCTATTTGTGGCTCCATATCTCTCCTATGGAATGAAGATATATTTGCATCTTCTACTGTAATGCCTTCGTTATTGATCTCCAATTCACTATCTTGATAGACTTCATCAATATCTTCATCTAAATCACCAATATCCCTTTCACAATAATCAAAGACGTTCCTTTGTTGCAACTTTTGAACAACCTTCCAATTGCTACCTAATACAGTATCGTTAACGTAGAAAACTTGTTTGGCTTGAGTTGCAAGGATAAAAGGATCATTATCATACCATGTCTTACTAACATTTATGCTAGTAATATGCCCATTCACTATCATGTTAGCTAAATCAAACCATTTGCATTTAAAAAGAACAACCTTCTTATCCTTGATGTAGTGCAACTCTATTATTTCAGATTTGACACCGTAGAAGTCAATTATTTCGTCGTCATGGCATCCTTCAATGACAACCCCATTATTTTGACTTATAACTCGACTATCTCGATCTTATATGTGATATTGCACCCCATTAACAATGCAACCTGTGTATTTCTACCTACAAATATGAGACCCACATGCCAAACTATATAATATTGTTATCGCTTCTTACACTTTACGGTTATATAACCGTATCATCTGTACGACAAACTTATACTAAATATGAGGATGAGACATATTCTCACATATATATATATATAATGTAATTAATATGAAACTTACTCGATTTCTAAACCATGATATAAACTTCTGCCTATGTCTGTCTTCAACATTAACGATCCATTTGCTTCGAATTGCATCCTTGTGGTCTCTATTGGGAAAAAACACAGTAACATCGATGAGTTAATAAAGGAAATTCTAATATGATTGTTTGAATGAAAGGGAATATACGTACTCCATGTATGTATTGACGTTCTCGCAATTGTTCAAAATATACCAATGTGTAATTTCAAATTCGTCCTGACTTAACTCGACATATTTACCCGCACTAAGTGGCCTCACCTTTTGCGAGGAAATAAACAAACCACCATCGTCATTGAAATCAAAGTTACGTTCAGGTATATTAAATCTCGTCTCCACATCAGTTAAGTACATTGAGCAAAATGTCAAGCATTCATTTGCTATACAAGCCTCTGTAATAGACCCCTCTGGTCGAGCTCTATTACGTACATAACGCTTAAGAGAACATAAAAATCTAAAAATAAACAGTTAAACATTTATGAATTGTTACTAACAAATAACATAGCAAAAACTTATTGAATTTAATTTAAATTACCTTTCAATCGGAAACATCCATCGAAATTCTAGTGACTAAGTTAACATAATTGTGGCATAAAAGGTATGGTCATGCAAACCTTGATTACATTATTGAAATGCAGAAAAAAAGAATTGGTTGTTGGATTACCTCAATTGAGCAGCAAGTTGAAGAATGTGTGTGAACCATGTGCAAAGGGAAAGAGCCATATTTTACCTTTTCTAACAAGTGATTGGAGGGCCATAGAAAAATTACAATTGGTGCACATTGATGTTTGTGGACCAATGGACACACCATCAGCTGGAGGAAGTAGGTATTATGTTGAGTTTATTGATGATGTATCGAGGTACTCATGGATCTACTTCATGAAGAGCAAAGATCAAATATTTGGCAAATTTAAACTGTGGAGGGCAGATGCTAAAAGTCAATGTGGAAGAAAGGTGAGATGTTCGAGAAGTGATAGAGGAGGAGAGTATATTTCGAATGAGATGAAAAACTACTTTGAAAGGAAGTGCCTAGAAGATTTTGGCTAGAAGCATGTTTCACTACTATTTACTTACAAAATAGAATGAAAACTAGAGCTTTGAAGGAGAAAACACCATTTAAAGTTTGGTTTGGAGTTAAACCAAAGGTAAATCATCTAAGGATGTTCGGATGTGTTGCTTATATGCACATTCCTGAAGCAAAAAGAACAAAATTGGATGAGAAGGCAGTAAAGGGAGTGATGATGAGGCATATTGCTGAATCAAAGGGATATAGAATTTATAGCCCTGAAACTAAGAAGATGTTGGTATCTAGAGATGTGAAGTTTGATGAGAATGAAAGCTAGAAGTGGGAAGAACCTACTGCAAAAAAATCAAGAAGTGTTGGAATTGACTTACCAATAGGTGAGTCCAGTGGTGAAGGAAGCTTAAGAGATACCACAGCTCAAGAAATGGATGCTTTAGACAATTCAATCAACTTAGTGGACAGAAGACTTCAAATGGAGACAACTCAGCTGGAATCATAAGAAATAAACAGCATTGGAAGTGATGGAGCATAGGAGGAGGTTGTACCAGATTCTGAAGATAATTCAGTTCTGAAAAGTGATGAATTGAACTCACCATCTCAAGAGGAGACATCCAGTTCAGATAGTGCACACAAGGAGAGGGATCTGGCCTCCATTTATAATGAAACTAACTCCTTGTCTGATTTCAGGTACAATGTAGCTGATGAAGAGGAGACACATGAAAGTCTAGCAATTACAGAATATGCTTAACCTGCAGAATCTGAACCAATGACATATAAACAAGTTGTTAAGCAAGGAGTATGGCAAAGCTCAATGGATGAAGAGATAAGAGCTATTGAAGAAAATGGAACCTAGTTGCTGGTTGATTTGCCAAGTCCAGAAACCAAAGTGGTCGACTCCAAATGGATTTAAAAGAGGAAATTGAATCTGAATGGAACAATCAACAAATATAAAGCTAGACTTGTTGTGAGGGGATACAAACAAGAGTATGGAGTAGATTATACTGAGATATATGCACCAGTAGCTAGGTTGGACATAGTGAGATTGTTGCTGGCTCTAGCTGCAAATAATGGATGGAGGGTGCACCAAATAGATGTGAAAAGTGCATTCCTAAATGGAATGCTAGATGAAGAAGTTTACTTGAAGCAACCCGAAGGTTATGTGGTAAATGTATTTAAGTGCATCAAGGCCTGATATTGCATGTGCTGTGAATATTATGGATGGCTTTAATCAAAATCCTTAAAGACAACATGTTGTTTATGCTAGAAGGATAATTAGATATGTTAAACATACAATTGATTGTGGAATTTGGTTTGGAAGAGGAGAAAAGGTGGAGTTATATGTGTTTAGTGACGCTTGCTATGCGGGAAGCAATGAAAGTAAGAGTAGAAGTGGTTATTCTTGCAGTTTAGGATCTCGAATATTTGCTTAGAGTTCAAAGAAGTAGAGGAGTGTTGCATAGTCATTAGCTGAGGCTGAATATGTGGCAGTAAACATGGCTGCCAAACAAGCTCAATGGTTAAAGAAAATTCTGATGGATGTAGGTGAATTGAGAGAAAAATGTGTGATAATTTATTGTGACTCTGGCGCTGCAATTTCAATGGCTGAGAACCCATCTGATCATATGAGAACAAAATATATGAAGGTGAAGTATCATTATGTTAGGGAATTGATTGAAGAAAAGGAGATCAAAATGGCCTTTCTGCAGATCAAGCTTTCAACTAGCTGATCTATTCACCAAGGCTTTACCAAAATGGAGGTTTGAATCTTTAAGAAATATGATAGGTGTGCAGGTTCCACAAAACAAAGGAGGAGCTGTTAAATTAAATTGTTTTGTGAAACCAGCTATACTGAAGCTTGCGAAGGATCTTGCAATGGCAATCAAGGTGAAGACCAAGTTAAAGCCTCCAAGACATCTCAAAAAACTCGAGTTAATAATTTTGGGAATAATTCAGAATACCATGCATCCAAGAAGTGAAATTCTGAAGATTGAAGATTCAGGAAGGAAGCTTAAAGAAGAAGACGAAGAAACCTGAAGAAAAATTGCACAGCTGTTGATGAAAAACCTGACAGGAATTTTTCCTTGAAGCTGAAATGGAGAATGAGTTGAAGCTGCCAAAGCACAAGTTCAAGCTAATGTGGAGGATGTTAGTTAAAGGTTGTCCAATTCATACCAAAAGCGTATGCAAGTGGTCCAGCATATTAGATTCTGATTTTTATAAAACTTTTCAATCCGTAGGCTTTTAATGAATGTCAGTTGCTTTCAGTTGCTGCTTTGCATGTTTTGTTTTTTGTTTTTAGCTGATCAAGGGACAAGGAGACATGTTAAGCCCCTATCTCTTAGATCAGAAGCATGTTTTTTCAGTTTCTAGCCTTTTGATTTCCAGATGTTTTCGAAATTATGTAAGAGCTCAATATATAAAGCTCACCCTATCATCATCTTACACAATATAACAGTATCATTGTCCGAAGCTTGCTGGTCTTTCTTTTATTTTTTCTTCAAATCAACAAAGTTTTGAGTGCTAAGCAAATTTGCAAAGTCACAAATACAGACATTGGTTCTAAAAATTCATTGTGATTACAAACAATCCTTACATTCAAAACCAAATCTTACCTTCACAATCAAAATCTTACAATCAAAAACCAGAACCTATATTATACTATACACTTGAGAGGAATTAGCTATCAGAGAAGTTAGTTCGAAAACAACAAAATGCTGAACACAAGAATTCCTAAGTGGTGCTATTGAAGTTGTCACTAAGCTCGACAGTTGCTAAGTTTCAATCAGCAAGCTTGAAATCATCTTCCTAGAGTGCTGAGAAGGAGGCATTGCATCATCTTCCTAGAAGCTATAGTATATTTCCTTCTACCTTCAGCATCTGTTGTATGGAGTATACAATTAAAGTCACTAGCCACAATCTAAGGAGTGGATAGACAATCATTGATTATTTGCAGACAACCCCATAGAGAGATTGTTGAAGTGCAAGGTTGGCTGCATAAATCAAAGTGAGATCAAAACACGACAATGGACCAACTAGTTTACGCAACAGATGAAGATGCTGGTCACTTTCCTCTTCAACTTGTATTTCAATCCTATCCAAGTCATAGAAGCATAATATACGCCTATTGAAATGGGACCGATGGTTGGATAAGCCCCTTCATTGTGGACCTAAAATCGTTGAGCCTTAAAAGTAGAGATATCCTTTATTCGCGTTTCAAGCAATCCTACAAGGTCGGCTGTTTTTCTAAGCTCTCTAAGCACAGACTGTTTGGTGGGGTCACTGAGGCCCCTCATGTTCCAAATTGGAAGAGACATTCCGGGGAGATGGTCCCCTTATGTTTTTTTCTTTAACTTTTCTCCCATGAGCACTCTTCTTAGCAGCAACAACTGGAGTAAGGATTGATTCCAGTTCCTCCTTTGTAGGCTCAGCGTTAGGAGTAGGCAATTAAGTGATGTCCGAAGGATCCAATGCAGGTTCAGTGTCTATTTCCTTCAAAGTTTCCATTACAACATTGCTACTTCTCTGTCGATAACCAGTCGATTCACTGCCGTTGCAGACTCATCATTGGTAGTAAGCATCCAGGTGTCTGCCAAAGGATCCAATGCTGACTCTATTTCCCTAGCCATCGATGGTGCCACGACATCACTGCAACTGTTTAGCTGTTGATGATTCAAATTCTCCTCCGATAGGGTATCGCACCTTGGGTAGGCAGTCATCCGATCCGTAACCTCTGTACAAATCTCTGTGATCTGCTCAACATCAACAACTGGGTGAGTATCAACTCAATTGAGTTTTAAAGAAGATTATTGATTTTGTGCTTTGTGAATTATTATATATACTCAAAATTTTATTCAATACATATTTGAATAGCAATTACAAATTCTAAACTCGATTGAATATTATATTGCTCTCCTCACCATCTCTATTGTTATAAAAGTTTTTCTAGACACTGAAATTAGACAAAAGTTGCCTATTCCTTTGTATGACAATATCACTTATGTACGTTTAATCAAGACTCAATCTTTCTACGTAATCTTTGACCAACAAAACCTTAGTCTCAAACATCTTACGGCTCTTACAGTATTTTACTCTCACACTCAAGTAAGAATACTATGAAAGTATTAAATAATCATAGTCAATAACAAACACACAAGAGCTGATGTAAAAACTATCCTTTATTACTTTCTCAAAAGTATACAAAGAAACACTCCCTCTCAATGTGTTTCCTTCCTCTCTTCTCTCTTTTATCATGAGCAAGGCGTAAATAAGTAAAGCTGAATTAACAAGTCAGAATCCTAATTGAGCTGAACTAGTTAGGTCACGTCTTATTTTAATTAGATTACCTCACATTTTTTAATAAGATGGCAACCTCATATATACCTGATAGGATTTATCTACATCAAAACTAACAAGATAAAAGATTATATCTATGTAAGAATGGTACATCTATATCCATGAAGTTCTCCATATCTTCAGATATCCTCCCATATGATTTTTGTATCCATATCCACGAAGATCGTCTTTATTTTTTAGAGCTAATGTATATCTACTGCGATCTTATCAGTCACATCATCCAAGATCTCTCTTTATCTCTATCCATTTATGATGAGTCATCTAAACTCAAAGCCTTTCATAACATACTGGTACGGTCTAATGCTTATTCATATGAAGTCTATTCGTCATGATCCGTCTATTTAAGCCTACATTAAGTTCTTAGAGCTCTTACATGTTGTCCTCATGCATGTGATCTAACTAACCTCAACCTAGGGCCCATCTCAAGTTATTTTACAGTCTCACATTCAAATTTTACTTGTCATCGAATATTTTCATAAATGTGCTCCATGGCTTGACAATGCCCATTTTTCTTGTATACTTGCAAGTCTTTGTGTTGTTTCGTCAACCTGAGTATCAAACATTAGTCAAAGCTCGTTAATATATGTACGATTCCACTATTAGGATTTAAGGTTCTAACATTGTTGATATGTAAACCTACAACTCAATTTAGTTTTAAAGAAGATTGATTTTGTGACTTGCGAATTATTATATATACTCAACGATTTATTCAAATAAATATTAGAATAGCAATTACAAATTCTAAACTCGGTTGAATTGCAGTGCTCTTTTCGCCATCCGCATCCACATATCCTGATGACCAACATTATATCTCTTTCAGTTGCTCCTTATTGCTTGCTTTATCGAGGGAAAAGTATTCTGAAAAGACAAGGATAAGAAAAAGAAAAAGAAAAGAAAGTGATCATGCACTCATTGATACGTTAGATTTCTTGTGAAAAGTAAAGGTTTGATGTACTTAAAGTTATAATTTTGGTAATATAGAGTGACACGTTTCCCAGCACCAACTTAAAAGCAAAGTGTGTGTATATATATATATATATAGAATCTGTTTCTAAGAAAAGAAAAAAGGCAAAAAACTTAAAGTAGTCGAAAAAAAGCAAAGTAGATAGTATTTTTCAGAATTATATCCCACAAAAAATGGGGATGACTAAGTTTACACTCAAGAAAAATGTGAAGAATGGACCTGCAAGTGGAATTGTCTTCCACTACTTGCCATTATCGTGCATGAAATTTAAATCCAGCAAATATGGAAAAAGGTAATCGTAGGATAATTTCTTTTTAAATAATTTAATAAATATTTAGTAAAATTTTTTAAGTTTATAAATTCGAAAATATATATTTTTAATAATAGAAAACTTTGACGTACTATATTTTAAATAAAAAATTTCACTTACAAAAGTCTTTCTTGTTCTCTTATATCTTTTAATCATTTTTCTTTGAGTATGGTTTTATAGTCAGTTTTTTAATTCAAAATAAAGTATCTTTTTCTTTTGATTTTGAAACTAACGAATATGCGTCACATAAAGTTTATACATACAATTAATTGACGATGGGATGTATGCACTTTGGGCAGTGGAACGGAAAGATATATAATTGAAGAGATAAAATATCAGTTAGTGCTCCACAAAACACTAAAATATGTCTTTCGCAACAAAGAAAAAGGAAATTGCACTCACCACGCATATTACTACTAAAAAAAGTTACTCTATAATTATAAACTATAATCCTCACATATAATTATTTTTTCAATCTTTTAGCTTAAAAGTTGGTGGCATCAAGAATTAAGTAAGAGTCCAGATTTAGAGCAATCAATGTTGGTGACTTCTATTAAAAAATTTTCAAATCAAATAATTAGTAATTAACCTTTAAGGATGCAATCAATAAGATGCTTGGACCAACATTAGAGATTTCACCTCCTAAAAACAATTAATTTCATTGTTTTAAAAATTAGACTGAAATTTAAACTAGTAAAATAAAAAGTTTAAAAGTTCAATCTTATGTTTAAACTATCATAAATGTTCAATCTTATGTATTAAACTATCATAAAATTGGTATATAGTAAAGATTAAATAAAACTATAAATTTTAAAATCAAATTAAAAAAGACTATTATTATCTATCGAAAAGGTAATATTTTTACAAAAAGTTAAATTGTTGTAATACTTATGTAAAGTAAATTAAATTTAAAAGTTGCATGGTTTAATATTTTTACAGTTAAATTGGTTTGATTTTTTAATCACTGATTAATTTTGATAGTTTTTAGATTAATATAAATTGGACCAATTTTCTAAAATTAAAACCAAAATCCATTAGATAAAATGGTTGGATACATAAGCATGTATGACCATCCTATTCTCTCTCTCTCACTCTCTCGAACACACACACACACACTATATATATATATACATATATATATATATATATATATATATATATATCCTTAGCAACATTATAGCTTTATCCATCATATTATAATCTACAACCTAACAGATTAGCTTATTTTTACAAGGTTTTTCAAGTAATTGAATTATAATTTTCGTAATATAGATAAAATTTCATGTGATCTCCACGATAACTTAAAAGCAGGTGTATATATATGGAATAAAAGGATTTAAATTAACAAAAGGCACAGTACGGAATATTTTTTTAGACTAAAACTAGGGGTGAGCTGATCATGGTTTGCTCGGGTTCTCGCAGGTCATTGGCTAACCCGGCCTAACTCATAACTTGTTTATTTTTTTTCAAACGACGTTATTTTGAATTTTATTTTTAAATAAATAAGCCGCCGCGGGATTGGGATGGACCAACCAGCAAGTCACCGTAAAAGAAGGTGGGTCAGGTCGGACTGTAGGCAGGGCGGCCTAGCGTGACCTATGGACATGTCTGTCAATTAAGACTGTCCCACTAAAAAGAGATGAAGCTTCCACTTGAGAAATGTTAGGAGCGCGTCGACAGAAAGTGGAATCTCTAAAAGGGTTTTGCAGTTCTTTTTTGTCCCCCTTTGTTATTTGATTTGATGCTTTGACATGAAGTAATTAATCGGAATATGCAAAAACTTGAGCTACTTTGCCAAGAAAGCACGAACGAGTCACTTCATGAAAATTCTCAAGTTTGAGAAGTATATTTTACATTCACTAAATCTCTTTAGAAATTAAAAAAAAAAAAGAAATCCACAATCGCCTAAGGTAGACTTTTATATATTTTAAAATATCTTATTATTTTAACTTTTTCATGATATTACAAACTTTTTTAAGAAAATAAGATTAAATGTATGTGAAGTTATTTTAATAAAAATTATTATGTGAGTAATTATGGTATATCCATTCACATATAATTTTATTTATTTTAAAAAATGTTCTTAATATTTTAAATTATTTTAAATTTTTTATGATATCAACAAATTTTTAAATAAATAATTATTTTTAAAGTTATTTTAATAGAGAATATCATGTGACTGAATTTTGTACGTCACACAGTCTTTATGACTAATAACTATTCCAAATCGATTCTAGAAATGATTAGTATTGCAATAACCAGAGAAAAACTAATTTGTAATTAAAAGAAAAAAATGTGACCTCAACATGTCTAAATGGAAACAATATAGATTTAAAATCTCAGCACTAACAAATATGAAATGCAGCTCACCTACTTTTTTTTTTTATATGACTGAACATATAAATGGAGGGACGCTCATAATATTGAACAGATCAGGACAAATTTGCAGTTCTTTTTAGCAGAAAGTGCTTATAACTTTATATAGTGAAAGTCTATTGTCATAATAGGCCTCCTGCCCCATTAAACCTACATTTCTAATAGAGCTTTTAGACTTTCTCTGGTGTATGTATAAAACTAAGAACACTCGTATTCGAGTGAGCAAATCGCATCCAGAGCCTTTACAAAGCATTCCACTGTGAAATAACCGATATATACCACAAATGTCTGTAAATCCCCGACGAGTGCTCATCAATATTCCATAACACACACCATTGTTTCTATTAGCTTAAACACTCCTCTCCTGAAGTTGGCAAACCATTTGCTTGACTTTAGAGCGAATCTTAATCTTCAAGACCTACACATAAAATGAGAGTTCTTCGCTTTGCATTAGGAATCGTGGGTACTTCTTTATCTTGACTCTCTCTGCTTTTTTTTTTTGTTTTTACTTGTTTGATTTGTTTAACCTAACACATATCAACTCCGAATTGTTTCAGGGAATGTAGCTACTTTGTGCCGCTACACTGCACCAATGTAATGTTCCGAATCCTGACATTATTATAACACATTCTGTTGTTGATTATGCACTGTTTTTTAATATTTTAATATTTTTATTTAGTAAGTTTAATTTTAAAGTAAATTTTTTATTTTTCACTCAGGAGAAAATTTCAAATAATTATCATAATATTCTTTTTGTATCATTTGAATAAGGTTAAATTTTTCAGTGAATTTCTTTGAAGTCCTTACAAAAGTTTCTTAAATTTTAATAAATAATCTTATCGTTTTAAATTACTAAAAATATATCTTATAATATTATGAGCTTTAAAAATGAATTTATATCAAACATATTGTAATAAAAACTATTATATAACTAATTATTATGCAAGTTTGTGTTATTAATTTAATAACTGTTTCTCTTAAAATAATTCAATTAAAATTTAGTAAACTAAAAAACACGAGTTTCATGGGAAGATCGGTTACTCACCACCGTCAGCCATACATTACTACAGCCTCCACCACTCCGATGCACCCAACAAAGAGCTTGCGATGGTGGCGATCATGACATGCAAATATGGAGACTAGGACAACGAAAACGAAGGACAGATAAAATGGGAGAGAATCTTAATCTTCAAGAGCTACACATAAAATGGGAGATCTTCGCTTAGCAGTAGGAGTCATGGGTGCTTCCATATTTTGCCTCTTTTTTTTCACTTGTTCGATTTGTTTAACCTACCCTAACACATATCAACTCCGAATTGTTTCAGGGAATGTAGCTACTTTGTGCCGCTACGCTGCACCAATGTAATATTCCGAATCCTGACATTATCATAACACATTCTGTTGATGATTATGCACTGTTTTTTACTTGTTGGTTGCAGAACAGCATGCACGAGGGTCATAAGAAAGAACACAGAGGAGTTTTATTGTATTCCATACATCATTTCATTGTTAGTCTGCCTTATTTACGCTTTTTATGGAACTCCTGTGGTGAGCAACGAATGGGAAAACCTGCCTGTGGTCACAATCGATGGTATAGGGTCACTTCTCGAGTCATCCTTCATCATCATATGCATATGTTTTGCTACAGTAAGAGAGAAGGCAAGCTTGCTAAAATCCTTAAAATCCATTAATCTGAACTTAACTAGCTTCTTGTACCTATGTACTTGTCCTCGTACATGCAGGTGAAGGTTGCAGCACTAAGCATACTTATGATCCTGTCCTTCGTTTTGGTTGTCCTATTCTCCATATTTGCATGCCATGATCGGCACCATCGCAACCTCTTTATTGGGTGCATCGGAGTGGTGGCGGCTGTAGTAATGTATGGCTCTCCGTTAGTGGCAGTGGTGAGTAACTGATCTTCCCATGAAACTCGTGTTTTGTAGTCCGATTTAGTAAAAATCTGCTTCGTTATCTTTCATCAAAGATCAAGTAACTTTAACAGGTGAGATTTAATCTTTAACATTCTAAGCAATATTTCAAACGTAGAATTCACCTAAGAATATTTATGATACGATTAACTTAATATCTTCAAATCCTAAAATAGTGCTATAAAGAAAAGAGAAAATTACTAAGTTTAATTCATACTTGTGTAATCTCTTCTCATTAACAAATTGTAAGAACATAAAACGTTTCTTGTAGCTAAGGGAGGAGGAAGGATTTCTTTATTTTATAACTCTAATGATTTTAATTTCCTTTAACAAATCCAATATCTATTATTTTGGGCTCACTTTATGTTAGAATCAAATAAAATAATATAGGCCACACTTATAATTATTAAAATTAATTTAACAATCTCCCATTTAACCTATGTTATGACTTGATGATCCAACAACGTAAGTTTGCACCATATATTGAATTTGTCAAGCCATCAAACTTGAATGAATTGATATAATGGGATCATGGTGGTCACAATTCATCTAATGACATGATTCCTTCTATGTATCACACAATCATCTTAACTCAAAATAATTGTAATTGAGAAATACTGCAATTCTCAACTTTAATGTTTCTCAAAACATAATTTGTCATCACAATAAAACAATGCGTGTACACAACATAATGTGACAACTAACAATAGCAAAAACATTTCAAAAGTGTCAATAGCAAATATCTAAACATATGTACATACATAACATGATCTCATGCTAGCAAGGACTTATCTATAATGCTCATTCTTTCAATATGGCCAGTAAATGTTTTAGGTGGTAATTCTTTAGTTAACAGATCCGCTACCATTAGATCAATTCCATTATGCTCAATCAACAATTTCTGTTTTTGCACTTCTTCAACTGACAAGAATTTCAAATCCATATGTTTAGCACTCTTAGAATACTTATTGTTACATACATAATATGTTCTCATGCTAACAAGGACTTGTATATAATGCTCATCCTTTCAACATAACTAGTAAATGTTTTAGGTGGTAATCATTTAGTTAACGGATCTGCTACCATTAGATCAGTTCTAATATGCTCAAATATCAACACTTTCTGTTTTTGCACTTCTTTTTTGACTGACAAGTATTTCAAATCTATATTTTTAGTACCCTTAGAATACCTATCATTTTTAGAGAAGAAGACAGCTGCGAATTATCACAATAAGTTCTTAACGATTTAGCTATACTGTCGACAATTACCTAGCCCTAAGATAAAGTTCTACAACCACAATGCTTGAATAGTAGCCTCAAAGCATGCCACAAATTCGGCCCCCATAGTGGAAGTAGCAATGACAGACTGCTTTCCACTCTTCGAAGAAATTGCCCCTCCTGCTAGTTGGAATAGATAACCAAACGTAAATTTCCTTGAGTCTACACAACCAGCATAGTCTGAATCTAAATAATTAGGCACTATTAAGTGATTTGATTTCCTGTATGTAAGCATGTAATCCTTGGTGCCTTATAAATACCTAAAAGCTTTCTTTGCATCTTTCTAGTGGTCCAATCTGGGATTACTTTGATATCGGCCTAACATTTCAACAACAAAACTAATATACATCAAACTCCTAAGTATAGATGCATAGGGATTAGATTCCATTTCCTTTCATTCCAAATCATTTTTGAGACATTTCATTTCACTAAATTCATCCCTCTTTCTAAATTAGGACTACCCTTGCTGAGCATTTTTCCATTATAAATCTCTCTAATACTTTACTGATATATCCTTTCTGAGCCAACCCTATCAATCCCTGTGCCCCTGTCACAGAATATTTCTATTCCAATCACATAGTTTGTGTTGGACCCCGAACTATTCTTGGAAGTTAGCATTATTAAATGAGAATTTGATGGCGTTTAGTCATGAATAAAATCAGAAATTTTGAGTTAATAATTTATGGAGTTTATTTATGAATATTTATTTTATATGGTTGTATGGATCAAATGGAAGTGTTAGAACTGAGTTAAGGATATAGAAGGCATTAGTTAAATGTAAAGGGTAAGATTGGAAAGGTTGAAGTTGTCTTAAAAATTCGTAAGAGAGTCGTGTATGAAGGTTGCGTGAGTGAAGTGTAGGAAAAATAAAATAAGAAAAAAGGAAAGTGAGAGACGTGTTCATGTAAGAAAGAAAGAAAGAGGGAAATCAAAGAAGAACCTAGAAGAACCTAGAAAAGAGGATGAGAGTCATGTAAAAATAAGAGAAAAAGGTAAAGACGTGTTTGAGAGGTTAAGGAGAGAGTAGAGTTGTGTATAGTGAGAAAGAAAGAAAGAGAGAAGAAAAATATAGAAAGAAATAGAAGAAGAGAAGCAGAAAAACGAATCAGAAAAGAGAAGAGGGAAAGAAAGAAAAAGGAGATAAGAAGTAGAAGAAAAAGGTTCGGATGAGTTCTAGGTAATTATCTATCTTCTTTTCTTGTTTTGATAAAAGTAGAAAGTTGAGAAACTAGGTTTTTATGAGCTGAGAATAAAGAGAGAAAGAAGAGGAACAAGAGCTTTGTATTCTTAGATTTTTATGACTTTTAGTTAGATCTTAGTTCTTCTAGTTAGTTAAATCAAGAATAGATTAAGTCTAAGCTTATTTTGGTATTTCAATGAAAAATATGGTTGTTTGAAGGGAACAAGAAAGTTGAAGGCAAGAACAAGAGGAGAGACAAGTTTGAGCTTTGATTTGTATGTAAAGATGTGGGTAATATGTTTATAGTTTTGTGATGATGAGGAAAAAAAAAACAATCCAATAGCCTTCAAACATCTAACTTTTTATTCTCATCACATTGTCAACTTAGCAGAGAAGAGATTTCTGCACATTCATATAAAAGAGAAAATTCTTCACCTCTTACTATCATTTCTCAAATAATTCAGAATTACATTTCTCAATCAATGTAGTGTTTATACATAACTTCAATTACATAAAAAGAGTCAAACAGTAGCATAATCCAAAAATACAATATGTATGCATGATTTCAAAGCTACCTAAAGTATTCAGTTTAACTAGTTACAAATGAAATATAAATTCCTAGAATCAGCCGAAGTTTTGCAAGGTTCAATGCCGATATGCTATTTCTTCACCTAAGGAGTGGAAATATTGGGGTGAGCTACAACGTTTAGTGGCTAATATGCTTATAGCTATTGGTGACGAACCACACACACACACACACAACAATTATAAAATTATATGTATATTTATGAATTCAGTTCATAGAACACATACTTAAAATTTCAATCACATAAATTAGATCAAATATCTTTGTTTTCAATCATTATCATGAAACATATAATCATGCTCAACAAATTTCAATGAATGCACAGACAATATGGCTCGAGAGAATCCTATAGAGCGAAATGGCGAAACTGAAGTTTACACCATGATCTAAATGAGTCCATTTTCAGAGCTCATATGCCACAAGCGGGTAGCCAGGAGAAGGCTTTAGGTCAACATGCACGTGACGAACGAAATGTTATCTCTCTTACCCACATAAACATATTTTAGATGCATACTTATCAAAATCATATTTTTCATGCTTCTTAAATTTTTTCTGTTTCTCTTTAACACAAAAGCAAAAAAATTCTTACAAAGTAAACATGATATAAACTTCACAAAACATTTTTTCCACATTCACAATGAGTAAAAGCAAACATTTAAGTACACATACAAACAAATAATTTTCAGCTCATCATCCCAAAAACTATAAACATATTACCAACCTCTTTACTTACAAATCAAAGCTCAAATTTGTCTCTCCTCTTGTTTTTGCCTTCGACTTTCTTGTTCCCTTTAAACAACCATATTTTTCATTCAAACATCATACACGATTAAAACTTCCATAAATCTCTACTGTCCAAAATGAGCTTAGACTTAATCTATTCTTGATTTAACTAACTAGAAGAACTAAGATCTAACTAAAAGTTATAAAAATCGAAGAATATATAAAGCTCTTGCTCTTCTTCTTTCTCTCTTTATTTTCAGCTCATAAAAAACTAGTTTCTCAACTTTCTTCTTTTATCAAAACAAGAAAAGAAGATATATAATTACCTAGAACTCAGCTGAACCTTTTTCTTCGACTTCTTATCTCCTTTTTCTTTCTTTCCCTCTTGTCTTTTCTGATTCGTTTTTCTACTTCTCTTCTTCTATTTCTTTCTACATTTTCCTTCTCCCTTTCTTTCTTTCTCACTATACATGACTCTACTCTCTCCTTAACCCCTCAAACACGTCTCTACCTTTTTCTCTTATTTTTACACGACTCTCATCCTCTTTTTTAGCTTATTTTAGGTTCATCTTTGTTTTCTCTCTTTCTCTCTTTCTTACACGAACACGTCTCTCACTTTCCTTTTTATTCTTATTTTATTTTTCCTACACTTCACTCACCCAACCTTCATACACGACCCTCTTATGAATTTTTAAGACAACTTCAACCTTTCCAATCTTACCCTTCACATTTAACTAATGCCTTCTATATCCTTAACTCAATTCTAACACTTCTATTTAATCTATGCAACTATATGAAATAAAATATGCATCAATCAACTCCATACATTTTTTAGTCAAAATTCATGACTAAACACCATTAAATTCTCATTTAATATTGCTAATTTCCAAGAAAAGTTCGGGGTTCAAAAAACAAAGTACTAAATTATAAACCATTTTAACCCCTAATAACAGTAAAATGTAGAATTATTATGTGTAACTATTTTTCTAGAATTCAATGGCATTTATCAATATAATGGTATTTATTATAAAAAGCAATGATCTTATTTTTAGAAAGATATTGTACTTTTTATAATATGCAATGACATTTTTTAAATGTAGTTATTTTATCCAGTATTTTTTTAATATTGTAGGAGTATAATGGAGATGAATATTAATTTATGGAATGAAGGCTACTCTTTAGACTTAAGGACTTCGTGTAGTGGTATGGAGAATATGAAGATGGAGGTGCTACTAGAAATGGAAATAAAATTTGAAAAGCAAAAATATTATTTAATTTGTATAAAAATATGCAAGGTGTCATTAATTTATGGTTACTAGAAAGGAAGGAAAGATGAAGAATGAGAGCTTAGTAGTAAATCTTGTGTTTTTCAATGAGATTGAATGAATAAATTGCAAAGGATGTATAAAATGAAACCAAGACCAAGTAGAATAATTAGTTTTGATGCTCAAGTTTGTTATCATGTGGTTGAAAGTATTTGGATTATAAAAAAGTTTGAAGATGTGATAACTATGATATAATCCTAGTAGTATGAGGTTTGTAAGGCAACATCAAATTATTGATAGCTATATAAGATGTAGATAAGAATTGAATGATAGTTGGTGGAATAAGATCGAGCAATAATGTATCTTCTATTATTATTGGGGAAATGGTATGAAAACATGACATGTTTATGAAATAATTGCCCAAATCATATAAATTGTTGGGACAAATGAGGTTGGAAGAAGTAAATGCAAAAGTAATGTATATCTTTATTTGAATGAAAGAAAAGGACAATATATTTTTCCATGATATTGATTATGATGAGTAATGATGATTAAGAAATATTTTTTAGGTAGATGTGAGGAGTTGGGAAACTTATGTTGAATTTGGTGTGGGAAACTTATGCTGAATTTGGTGATATGGTTACGTTTAATACCATAAATCTTGTCAATAAATATTAAATGCTATTTTCTCCTTTATCAATGTAAATCATTATAGATAATTAATTTTATTTGGTTGTATACCATAAGGAAATGAGATGACCAATATTTTTAGTTGTTTATTTCATACATGGTTGAGGTGTATGAATAACAAGGCTCTTAAAGTTATTATTATAAATAAATTTAAGAGTATAGTTAACACCATAGAGGAGGTATTATAAGTGTCAAACATAGAGTGTATTTGTGACATATACTAAAGAAAATATACAATAAATTTGGTGCCAATAAGTGTTTAAAATAGCAAAAAAGAAGAATAGTTTTATAATTTTTTACGATATTGGCAATGCTAAACATTTTGTGATGAAATAAAATGAAAGGGTTCTTAAGTGTAACTTAGGAAATAAGTCGTAGATTTAGTCTTTATTCGATCAACATACAAAGTGGGCTCCATCCTATATTTGATTTTAGGTTGAAATATGAACAATATAAAGAAGTGAGGATATGAGTGCTTACTTCAATGGCTATATGCATGCCCTTAGCACTTTGAGGTAATTTTTTGAGCAATACGAAAAAGTACTACGGAAAAAAATAAACAAAAGATGGAATTTGATTACCCATTATTGGAGTGTAGTGCACAATTGGTTACATATTTTAATATTGAGAGGGAATTTTATAAGTTATAAACTAATATTTTGCTTAATCTTGTATAAGAACTAATCGACATTATATATTGCTGAGTGAGAAAAACATGGATAGATGGGACTAACAAATTACATGAGATAGAGGAGATGAGTGAAGCCTACAACGTTGTTAGGATATACATAGTTACATTAACTGACTCATTTTTACACGAAGTGCTATTACATATTCTTTTAAT
>JANZXP010000001.1:2644596-2675495 GCA_027576715.1 Erythroxylum flavicans
ATATAAATAAAATAAATTTAGTAAATAAAATATTTCATAAAAATATATTATTAGTCATATTAATTAAGAATATAATGGAAAATAATACTTGTATTGAAGGTTATTAATGGAAAGTAAAATTTCTACCGCAGAAGCAGTTTCCTACCGCAACCTTCTTTCTACTTATTGATTTATGCGGTGGCACCACACTTTTCTCTAACCTCCAGTTGTTTACCGCAGATTCAAACATGTGACTTCGTTTAAAAACTGCAGTGAATAAGTACTCATCTCCTCCGCACTATATATCTAAATGTAGCCTAAGATGCACTTTGATTTTGTCCAGCATAAATACAGTGACGTCATCCTCCTTCCAACGTTGATTATTGAAAACTTTGTCATTTCTTTCTGCTTATATGCTAGTAACCAGATGTGATGAAAGCTATGTAAATTGTCCATATATCTCCTTCATACCTGTCATCAAGTTGTACACTCCTATTCTTTATCTCATTCCATCCTAAGGGGGAGATTGTCTATACTGCACAGATACGTTGTGGACTTCTATATTTTTATGGTAAAGCTGCAATAAAAGAATAAGTGATCTTGAGTTTCCATCTCCTTCTTGCATAATATGCACCAATTTGGAAAGTATAGGTACTTTTCTAATTTGTCCAATATGGAGAGCTTGAGTTAGAAAGTTGTCCATAGTGTGCGCTGCTTTAGGACTAATCCTTACACCACACTACTTTGTGCCGGACTATTTGAGGATTTGTTTGATTAAATAATAGCTTATCAGAGTTATTGGAGTAGCAATTAGAGGATTCTGGTTTCCATATTACTTTATCTGTATTGTCATTCAATTTATGGTTGATCAGGAAGTTGATAACACCAAATGTTGCAAATATATCGTAATAATCTTCTATTGTTAGGCAACTCCAAAATGTAATTTCAAATTCAGTAAGTCCAATAAGTTATATAAGTTATTATCTATATATGATTGAAGTATATAAAAATGGAATAATAAGCTAATTCAATATAGCTATAAATAAAGACCATTAGCTAGATTCATTATAATTGTCATATTGTAATTGTACATATCAAAATATATGTCCAAAAGCAAGATAATTACACTAAGACACATATTAATATGATTGCAATCATGTACGAACATTATCAATTTAGCACCTAAAAGATAATTTAGCATCCAAAACAAAAGACTACTTTTACCAAGCTTCATTTTCTCTTTGTCTACTAACTTCCATTTCCAAAACAAGATTGATAAGCTTCAAGATTCATTTGCACTTTATTAAGAATCGATATATATGTAAGCATGAAGTGATTGAGAACCAAAAGCTCTATATTGAGTAGCTTGCTCTTGCAAATGATGTTATCCTTGGCATACCCTTCCACTTAAAGCCTCTTGGTTGAATAAAAGCTAATAAATATTGGGATCAATTGATCTCAAGCTCCATTTCATTCTAGGCATTAATACTTAGGTTGAATGGTCGGATCCATTAGATTCATAAAAAGGAGGTTAGAAGGTGATTGTGCCCCGTGAATCACTAGTTGTATTAGATTGCATACATATAATTGATGTTAATACAATGGAAGAAATAGTTAGATATATAAATAACTATCAACGTACATTTAACAGTTTCTAACATCAATTTCAAGTCGGTTAGCTAGTTTACGACTCCTCTTATGGTCTCTAGGTTTTCCATATTTCCTACATACTTGACGTATCCCCTTATGTGAAGGCTTTTGAGATTGTTGACTCCTTTGGTTTATGTTTATCTTTCCTCCTATTCTTTTTTAGTTTATTAGACATCATTCTTTCTTTTGGTGGATGTATGTCTTCCTAATTATTTTGTATCTATAATTTTGGACTCCTAATTTTAACAAGTACTGATAAATCTATATAAATCTATCTTATAGAAATATTCCATACATGACTCTATTTGTTACCGTCCATGAAAAACGACACTAATAGATAGAGTTTTCATACCTGACAACTGTATGTGTTATCCTTACCCAAGTACCCTGTAGGTGTACCATTCCCTTTAGTGACTAATAAGATGTGATTTGGTTATATTAATTGACTTATCCCTTTTGTTTTGGATTGATTTTGGTGCTTAATGGTGAAATTAATATTTATCTTATTTTAGGAGGTGAAAAAGGAGATTGCAGCAAATTGGAACAAAATTGATCAAAATCAAAATTTTGTAAAAAGTGGAAAGATTGTTGCATTAGATAAGTGAGTTCACGTCTAACGCTAGATTCACCTCATGAGTTTCAATTTAATTATGCAACTTATTTCCATCCCTGTTATGTAAGGATTTTGATTTATTTAGATTGGAATCTTTACAAGACAAAAGGAAGCTAGGTTTTTAGTAGGAAATGGGAAGGAAAACGTGACATAAACCTTTTTCATCATTATTTTTCATTTTTTTTGTGTTTTCTCTTCATCTTTCATCTTTTCTTTTATTTTTGTGGTTGAACTAAAGCCATGAGTGGCTAAATCTAAGTATTTTAATTCAAGGAGATTCAAAATTCTAGATGTATCCTTGTGAGGTTTTGTTCTAAACCTAAATTTTATTTTGATTCAAGAATTTATTATTTTGTGTTCTTATATATCATGAGCAATCAATATTGATTAATTTGACAAATTAATTTGATGTTGATTATTCTATAACTATTTATGAATTCAGTTATCTATAATTGTCATGAAAGATTGGTACAAGTAATAAATAGGTTATTTATGAATTTACA
The DNA here is from genome assembly GCA_027576715.1 of Erythroxylum flavicans. Lineage (NCBI taxonomy): Eukaryota > Viridiplantae > Streptophyta > Magnoliopsida > Malpighiales > Erythroxylaceae > Erythroxylum > Erythroxylum flavicans. Next base: position 2,647,342 of record JANZXP010000001.1, read on the forward strand.
TATCTAACTTATAAGAAACAAGAAAACTAAAATGAATAATTATAGCTATCTCAATTATTTAATTTAGGGTTTAGTCTTTTTCATTAAGCTTATTGCTATCATTCAATTGATATGGAATGCTATCACACCCAATCAATTAATGGTAAGTTTCGATTTAAATGATGAGTTTGGACCAATTAATTTAAGAAAATTTGGGACTTATTACGACTATCCTAATAGGTTTCGGATTAAATGCTTAAATTATGAAAAGTATTCTTTTATACCTATCGTTATTGTTATAATTATATGAGATTTTTCCTTTAAATTTGATTTTTTTTAGTCTTTATATTTAGTTGATTTATTTTAATTCTTCATTATTTTTAGTTCGTTAGTTAACTAATATAAACCCCTGTTTGTTTTGTTAATTGACAATAAGAAACTAGTTTTTAGTTCTTTTCAGGATTTGATCTTGTTTTATGACTATTACAAGAAGCTGGTGAATCAAAATTAATTTTGAGAGCTTCCATAACTTGATCAAAATTTTAACAATGCTGTCAGAGAATTATTTCAGTTTATTAGTTTCTTTGAATTATTTTTTAGTTTATTACTAATCTCTTGTCTTGTATAACTCGTTTTTCTTAAACATATGAATTTGTAATATAACTCAAAAATTAAGAAGAGAACACATTGTTTAAGGAAAGAGGCTAAGCAAGGAAAAGATCATTCACCTTCTAAAGTGAAAGTTGAGATATAATTAACAGTTGGTGAAGATTCTAATTTCTATGAAGTTGAAGAAAATAAAGCAAATCCTAACACTAGAACATTGAGGGAGTAAGCAATACCAAATTTCGATCAACAACCTTTATACAAAAGACTTCAAGATGTTAAGGTAGATTTCAAATTGAAATATGGTTTGATTCACTTACTTCCTATTCGTCATGATCTTGCAGGTAAACATCCATATAAACACTGGAAAGAATTTCATGTTGTCTGCTCTAGAATGAAGCCATAAGAAGTAACAGAAGAATAAATTAATGTTAGAGCCTTTCCATGCTCATTGGAAGATAAGACAAAGGACTGGCTATGTTATCTCTCATTTGACTTAGTGACAACATAGAATCAGATGAAAAGGTTATTCCTGGAGAGGTTCTTTCTTGCATCACGAGCAGTTAATATCAGAAAGAAGATATGTGGAATAAGACAATTCATTGGAGAAATATTGTTTGAATATTGACAGAGCTTTAAGGAGTCACGTGCTAGTTGCCCACTCCATCAGATTCCTGAGCAAATTTGTGATCTAGTGTTTTATTAAGGTCTATTGTCAATGGATAAGAGTATGATAGACACAGTTAGTGAAGCAGATTTTGTAAACAAAACATATTAATTTCAAACATAGCAAAAAATTCGCAACAATTCGGGATAAGTATGGATGGAGCTATTGAGCATATGAATAAGGTAAGTAATACTAACCTTGAGGATAAAATTTTATATTTAATTGCTCTATTTCATCAAATAGTTATAGGTGAATTGCAATCAGTATGAGTGTGGGAAATATGCTTATTCCCTAGGCATCCTACAGATATACACTTTACGTTGCAACAAGACTCCCTTCCCTAACACGATCCCCATCATCGTTCCTATCCCTGTTGGCAAGATGGTTAAGGGCATTGAGGTGCTCCAAGCTCTCCCCAAAATATGCCTCTAAATGATCCTTTAATTGGTAGATAATTTGATGCTTCATCTCCCTTAGTGCCTCCCGTAGTCATCTTACCTAGGGTTATTTGTAATGTGATTTTTGTTTTTGTTACCATCACTAATATGGAGGGGGTGATTCAACCTGCTCTGATACTAACTGATGTAGCGAGAGATAAATAACAACTAAGTAACATCCTTAATTTCAAGAAACACAAAAATTTACTTATATTGAAAGCTTAAGGCTAACTGAATATGAAAGTATTATTGATAGAATAGCTAATACAACACTTAAGAGGCCTATTTATATGCTTGATAAAGTAATCCTAATATTAAAGGAAATAGGAAATTAAAAACAACTAGGAAATTTATAAAAAATATAAAACTCATGGAAATAGTAAACTTTATGGAAATAGGACACTTATGAAAATAGAAAATTTGTGAAAATAAAAAACTTATGAAAATAGATGTTCCATGTTAAGGAGGCATTATAACCTCTCTTCTTGCTACAATACCTAATGATTAGAATACAATTTCATGACGAGATTAAACCAAAAAGAACTTCAAACAAATATATTCTAATTTGTTTACATGAGAATCAAGCATAACCTTCACCCATCGCCATAATAATGTGTAACACGCAGCATAAAACTTATTAAATGCTCCAGATCGTTCATAAAAGGGTTAAAAAAGAAGGAAATATGGAATACCTGATTTTGGTTCCATCTCACCTTCTGAAGCAGTTTTTTAGGACAAACCGATCTCCAAACACCCGGTACTTTCACGACAAATGTTCCCCAACAGGTGATTAATGCCTTTCTACAATTTTCTCAATACGTAAGCGCTCTTAACTGGTCAGAGGATCCGCATACTTACGATTGATATGAGCAACTGCATGAGACCTTAACCTATATATAGCTTCTATATCGGGCTTTCCCATGACAAGTGCAATATAGGTCCGGTCTACACTAATAGGAATCCATTTTCTACTTGAACTTCGACCCATTGATTTAAACCATTATTGGGTCATTTTATTACCTTTGTCTGGATCAAATTACATAATTTAACTGATAATTTATTGAAAAGCCAAAAATCACAATTAATTGTTGTCCAACTAATGGAAAAGGATAAAAATGTCCTACATTCTCCCCTTGGATAATTATTAATTGCGGTTTTACTCAAATTTTAAAATAGCTTGAAAACTCGGGTAAGTTACATTACTATATTGGTACCAAATTTAAAAACATTTGATCCAAAGGTAATGAAAGTCCAACATTCTATCCTGTAAGGCTTTTGATACTGAAAAATATCAAACACATGTGTCATGTGTGACACAAGTTCAGTATAATCACAAATATCTAATAACTTACTAACATGAATGGGAAAATAGAGTATCGCAAACTAGGATGATACTTGTATGATCTAACACGTATCGTCTTCATTTGTAGATTTCGATTTCTCTAACTTTATGCTAAACTACATGTGCTAAACTGCAGCAGAGAAATCCTATTTTCTCTCATTGAATGCTAAACAGCATTAGAGAAAACTTGTTTCCTCTCATCAAATGCTAAAATGTATTAGAGAAAACCTTTATGTTTTCCAACTGAATGTTAAACTGCATTAGAGAACCTTTATGGGATTAAAAACTTATATCCCTCTATTTCATATGAAACTTTAAGGATATCTGTATAAACTGTATATGTTTAATGACATAGGATCAAGGTTAATCTTTATAAATGCCTAATGACCTTTAAAATGCTTAAGATCAACACAAATCTTAAAGCTTCCATGTGTATTATAACTATACATAAGAATGGTTATTACTGAGGATAAAAAGAGATGATCATCTTTATTAATAAATAACCATAATGTCATAATACGTTAAAATGTGCAAATATTTAAAGAGCAAGTACAGTGATCCCTAACTACTACTGTCTAAGGTCTTTAACACGCCCACCCCTAGATACATGTTTAACAAACACTAGTGGGCGAAGTCCTTTAGTCAATGAATTAGCAAACATCTCCTCAGTCCTGATATGCTCCACTTCAATGTCACCTTTCTGAATCAACTCCTTTATGGTCAAGTATTTGACCTCCAAATGCTTAGACCCTGTGATACTCTTGTTGTTGTTACTGAACAACACTGTAGTAAGATTATCACAATATAACTGAATGGATCTAGCTATTGAATCTACTACAGACAACTCAGAAATCAAGTTTCTGAGTCAAATGACCTGTTTAGCAACTCCATAACATACAACAAACTCTACATGCATGGTCGAGGAAGTTATCAGTGTCTGCTTGACACTCTTCCACGATACTGCACCATCAGCCAACATAAAAAGGTATCCTAAAGTGGATTTGCGATCATTCGGACATATAGCAAAATCGGAGTCTGTATACTCTATGAGGTTTAAATTGTTGACTTTTCTATACGTCAACGTATAATCCTTGGTAACCTTTAAATATCTCAACACTCATTTGACTGTATTCTAATAGTCCACACCTAGGTTAGCCAGATATCGACCTAACAGTCCAACAGCAAATGCAATGTCCAGTTTAGTGCACACTTGGGCATACATCAGGCTACCAACTGCACTAGAGTATGAGACATTCCTCATAGCCTCTCTCTCAACTTCATTCTTTGGACACTATGTCAAAGACAATCTCTCGCCATGAGAGATAGGTACTACAACAAGTTTACATTAAGTCATATTAAACCTTTGTAGCTCTCGTTCAATGTATGCTCTTTGTGAGAGGCTCAATGAGTGTTGAGATCTGTCCTTGTGAATTTGTATACTGAGAACAAGAGATGTTTCACCTAAATCCTTCATGTCAAAGTGTTTGGCTAAAAATTGCTTTACCTCATGCAACATGGTCAAATCATTTGACGCGAGCGAGATATCATCCACACATACAGTAGTGTGAAGATAACTTTACTCCATATGACCTTATAGTATAAGCATCTTTTAACTTTATTTTCCATAAAGCCGAATGAGGTCAAAACCTCATCAAACTTTAAGTACCATTTTCTGGAAGCTTGCTTTAAACTGTATATTGATTTAGTCAACTTACAAACTTTGTCAGTTGCATCTTGATTCTAAAATCCTTCAATTTTCTCCATATAGGCCTCCTCATAAAGTTCACCATTCAGGAAAGAGATCTTAATGTGCATTTAATATAGCTCCATTTCATAATGAACTACTATTAGCATAATCACTCTAAATGCATCCTTCGAGGATATAAGAGAGAAGGTAACATTAAAGTCAACTCCTTCTCTTTGAGTAAATCTCCTGACAACTAGACATGCCTTAAATCTCTTAGCTTGACCCTGTGTGTCCTTTTTGGTCTTAAATAGTCACTTACAACTGACAGGCCTGAAATGTTAACGTAAATCAACAAGCTCACGTACCTTATTATACCTCATAGATTGCATCTCATCTTTCATTGCTTCCCACCACATGTCTGTATGAGGTCTAGAAACAGCTTCTGTAAAAGTAACTAGATCCATAACATATCCTATGTCATAGTCTTGCTCACCCAAATAGACTATGTAATATGATGAGATAGCCGGTCGCCTCTTTGTGGTAGATCTGCACAATTGCATATGTTCTTGTACCTCAGAAACCTCTTCCTGAGTAGGTATAGGTTCCTATGTCTGTATAGGCATAGTACTCGGACTTTCATCTACTGGACTCGACTGTATGAGAGGCGGATACATAATAATTGTAGTAGTCGTCCTGCTATCTCCTAGAGGATGTGAGGATCCTTTCTCATCATATACATTGTATTCCAGAAAATTAGCCTTCTGCGATTCCACTATTCTGGCCCCTCCTTCTCTACAATAAAATCTGTAGCTCTTAGAATAGTCGGGATAACCTACTAAATGGCAACAAGTAGAACGAGGTTGCAATATACTCTTATAAGGATTATATATCCTTACCTCAACAGGGCAGTCCTACAAACGAATATGTATAAGGTTTAGTTTCTAGCCTTTCCAGAGTTTAAAAGGCATCTTTGGCACTGACTTACATAGGACTCTATTCAAGATATACAATGTCGTCTTGATGGCTTCACCCCAAAGGTATTCGGGTAGGTTAGTCCTGCTCTCCATTAATCTCATCATGTCCTTTAGAGTGCAATTACGCCTTTTGGCCACACCATTTTGCTCAGGACTATCTGGCATATTGAACTGAGTTACTATTCCAACTGATTCCAAATACCTGGCAAATGAACCTTTTTCTTGTCCTGCAACCCCATGTCTGCCATAGTATTCCCCTCCCCTATCAATTCTGACTATCTTTATTGATTTTCCAAATTGGTTTTAAACCTTAGTCTTAAAGATCTTGAACTTATCAAGAACTTCAGACTTTTCTTTAAGTAAGAACATATAGTCATAGTGGGAATAATCATCTATAAATGTCAAAAAATATCTAGCATTGCACAACATGATAGTATAGGGACTACTAACGTCTATATGTATGAGTTCCAATAAACTAAAAGCACGAGTTGACCCTTTTTTTCTTATCTTGTTCAACTTATCCCTACAACAATCGACATATGTCTCCAGATCACTAAAGTCCAGAGTTGGGAGGATGTTATCCTTTATCAATCTCTTAACCCTCTCCCTGGAAATATGGCCAAGACGTTTATTTCACAACATGTACGATTTTTTCTTTGTGAAGGCTCTCTTTCGAGTAACAGGTTCAGCAGCATAAGAAGAGACATACATTTCGTTAGGAGTAAGACACATTCTATATAATTCGTAAGATAAGAAGACAGTTCCGATATGCCTTGTATTTACAGAAATATTTACAACCGAAGTATAAAATACAAAATGAAACCTTCTTGATCCAAAACTGATACAGAGATCAAGTTTTGTCTAAAAGAAGGTATATAAAATGTGTCTCGTAAAATTAATACAAACCTCGTATCGAGGTTCACTCCTATATCTCCTATAAACAAAACATCCACCTCTTCATTGTCGCCTATCATCAGCTTCTTCTCTCCTTTAGTCGGCCTTCTCCTGGATGTGAACTCCTATATTGTGGAAGCAACATGGTTAGAAGCTTCACTATTTAACCACCAATAACTTGATGTGGTTATAGCTACATTAGATTCATAAATCATATAGATCGAGGAGTTACCTGACAGTTCCTACTTAACCTTCCATAGCTTGTACTTTGGGCAATTGGCCTTTCTATGCCCCTTCTTCTTACAGAAGAAATAGCTCATACCCTTTATATCATGTGCGCGCTTTGCAATGTTGGACTGTTCAGTCGGAATCTATGGAGAGAATTTGAGTTTCTTACCCTTACTCTTAGGCTATTAGGGTTTAGCCTTCCCCTTACCCTTGGCAGCTGCAAACATGGTTGTATGAGGAGAAATCTTGATCTTCTCCTCAACTGCAATGCATCGAGAAATCAAGGCATTAATGTCCCTGTTCTCATCCTAAGAGATGTAGGAGGTAGCCAACATCTCAAACTTTCGAGGAAGACTATTTAGTGCTTGATGCACTGTGAGAGCATTAGTAATAGGTATATCTAGTGCCTTCAGCTTAGTCTAAAGGTGCACCATCCTGATGATATACTCTCTAAAGCCTCCTTCTTCTGTATACCTTATGGAGAACAATTCTTTAATTAAGGCGCTTTGCTCTGCATGAGAAGAAAACTTATACCTCTGGGAAATGCTATCCATGAACTCCCTCGCTATGATTATATCTGGTAATCCAATGAGAAGATGATCTGGGATTGACCTCTTGATGGTCAAATAGCATATCCTATTTGACCACTCCTAGGTTGCCATTACTGCTTTGTCAGCTTCCAAGCTGACATCAGTAAGTAAAGGAGGCCTCTCAATGTGCCATATTGACGTCAGCCATCTCCAAGGTAAACTCAACATCCTTCATCCACTTCTAAAATTGAAACGATTTAAGGTTTCAATAGTGACAACATTGTTGCTCACAGAAAAGGTGACTAAAAAATAGAGAAGACAATGTAAAGATTAGTATAAATGCAGGATAACAGTGATACTTAAAGCGTTAAAGCAGTATCTATATCGAGAATCTGATCACACATATTATGAAACACCTTTGGGCTGAATACATAATATACGTAATTAGACCCCTATATAAAAGCGATTAGAGTACAAACTATCAACTCTCATGACACTACCACTTTTGGGTGAATAGATCATTCAAGCAACAGTTTTCCTCCATTTTATGCCTTTATGTACATCTCAAAATCTCATAAGGTCAACACCTGTGGGCAGAATAATCAAACATGAGATCAGAGACATCCCCCAGCATGTAAGCGATATAATTCAAATACTGACTTAAAAGGTCATTGTGGTGACTACAATCTTACCAGTACCAAAAAAGACCACAAACATAAGGGATGCTTTTTATGTCATCCTCACATTCTATATGGGCATAATGTAAGTGAAAATTAGCTATAAATGCAAAAACCAAATGCACAGTCAAATAATCACATACAAGTACTGAAAACATTGTCTTTAAACTTTATTTGAGAATTTTATTTAAAAAAATTCTCAACGAGAGTGACTATTGTACTTTCCTGGATACCGAACCTACCGCACGAGATATAAAACTTCAAGTGTCTCGCTTATGTGCAATTTGAAGTACGAAAATGCACTCCAAATTAGCTTTAAAAAGCTTTAAAAACTTTTATGGAATTCGATTACAAACGTAATAAATCCAGAAAAATTAAAAAATTACTTTAAAAAATTCCTTGACCCAAAAACTGACCTAAAAAGACCTGGGACAACTTTATGGGAATTTCTAAAATTTTCTTTTTTTTGGTGTTGACGTCAGCGCTGCGTGGGATGGGGGCACACGTACGTTGCACGTGTGTGACATGAAGCTCGCCAGATGAGTCTAGCGCACGTGACACACCAGCCCCCCACGGGCATAAGCGCCCCCCACTGTATGGTGCGTGCATTGCTTGCGTCACCATATGTACCTAAAGATTCACGTGTCAGGACAGATGCGGCGCATGCTACGTACGCGCCAGCCGTCCACTTCTCGGGCTATATGTGGTGAGTGCACGCGTGGTGTCCTTTGTCGGGACGCGATTGGCGTGTGCAGTGCACTGACGGTGCATCACCCTTCGATATTAGAGGGCGATTTCTGATAGCCTCAGGATCCTTTTTTTTTGCCTTTTTGACCCGTTTTTCATAGCTAGCCTTATGTATACCACTTTTACGTAACCATATATGCAAAAAAACTAAAAAAGGAATAAAAAACAGATGAAAACCATAATAGATGAAAACCGAAAAACTTTCATTTCCGACAACTCGATCACACAACCACTCTGATACCACGTAGCATAGACCTTATTACATGTTTCAGATCATTCATGAAAGGGTTAAAAACGAAGAAAATGTAGAATACCTGATTTCGGTTTCATTTCAGCTTTCGAAGCAGTTTCTGAGGCTAAAACGATCTCCGATCACCCGAGATCTTCACTACAAATGTTTCCCGACATGTGGTTAACGCCTTTCTACATTTTTCTCAATACGTAAGCGCTGTTAACGAGTCAGAGGATCTGTATGCTTACGATTGATATGAGTAACTGCAGGAGACCTTAACCTATATATAGCTTCCATATAGTACTTTCGCATCACAAGTTTGATATGGGCCCGATCTACAGTAATAGAAATCCATTTTCTACCTAGACTTCGACTCATTGATTTAGATCATTTATTGGGCTACTTTATTACCCTTGTTTGGATCAAATTACATAACTTAACCGATAATTTATTAAAAAGCCAAAAATCACAATTAATAGTTGTCCAACTAATGGAAAAGGACAAACATGTCCTACATACCAAACAGTTAAAATACCCAAAAAAAATGATCTGAAGATAAAATTGAGCAAAATAAAAACTTAAAACAAATATGACCAAACTTGTTCACGTAAGAATTGACCATAACCTTCTTTTGTCGTTGTAATATAAGACACTCACTCGTAATGCTATTGCGATTCTAGTCAACATTTCTCCTAATTGTCACAATGTGGATTGATTTCTAATGGATTAAGGTAATTAGAAATTTAATTTAAGGCAACTAGGAGTTTTTTGCAATTAAGATTTGTAAAATTGGGGGTCTTCTTCAAGTTTGATGAGTAACAAAGGGGTAATAGATGAGTTCTAAAGAAAAAAATAGGGTTATCCTTTGTTGCTTATTTTTATTAACCTAAAAATTAAATTCTTTTTATAATTTAATTAAATTCAAAATTTAACATAAATATCAGATTAAATGTCAAGTAAATTCTAATCCACCACGTTGACACCTTTTAATGGGGGACAGATCTTCTGTCCCCTTTATTCTGTACCTACTCAGTACCCATTTAATCTCAACCATTTAATGCAATAAATTGAATGGTTGAGATCAGAAAGGGACAGAAGGTACAGAATAAGGGGTACAGATCTTTTAATGAGGTATGATAGACAGAAATTTAACAGAGTAATGATAATGTGTTTTGTTTTTAGAATGTTAAGGGTCCAATGCAATTAGACCTTTTGCAAAATCTTACAGATAGATCGCATTTTGACGTCCTCCTTTCAAGTACTGGAATTGTCCTCTTGTGGGGTCCACATATCATTGATGGGCTTGCTGGCTTACCGTTGAATGATTCTATGAGAGCTTCTTGAGCCAAGCAGCGGCGAATCAATAACCATTTAGTTGTTGTCCGTATCTCTCTCCCTCTAGAAGTTGAAGGCCTTCTTCTCTCTCGAAATCTACATCCAAAGCATCCTCTAAATACAGGTAACTGTAAATAGTCTTTCTTCTATAGCAAGTGAAGCAACATCAACTATCTTGGTTTTGATTGTTTTATCCTACCGTGAACTTGATGGGTCGATAATGGTTGGCCAGTTGTTCAGTTAGATTTTGTATTAGGGGATGATCTACGTGGGATCGGGGATGTAATAATTCAATTTCTCTATGGGTTAACTGCTTTTAGCGCGGACGAGATTTGATTCGATGATTTTCTATGTTGTCTTAGGTTTTATCAGTCTATGATGGACCAAACTGGGTACACAGTGGAAGTTACTGGCCTCTCTCCCCAGACCACAGAGCAGGTTGTTTACGATTTTTTCGCTTTCTCTGGCCCGATTCAGCAAGTCGAAATCGTCAGGTATTTGTTCGTCTTCTATTTTTTTCCTGCTCCTTAATTAATGACTTATTGCTTCCTGATAATGGATAAACTGTTGTTTTCTATTTGTCTTTTAATTGTTACAGATCAGGTGAATACGCTTGTACTGCTTATGTGACATTCAAAGATGCATATGCCCTAGAAACTGCTGTATTACTGAGTGTGAGTATTGGCCTGCTAGCTTTTCTTCTCTTGACTTAATCTCCTATCTGGTTGGTTTTTTATTAGGCTTGCGAATTTTTCACAATTGAGGGAAACAGTTGTGGTTAAGAAACACTGATGTTAATTTTACGATGAAAATTGAAGTCAAACAAGTGCCATTGGCTTGTATTAACGTGCTGAACAGCTCTTGGATCAGATTTTACATTGCATTGATAATAAAGATGTAGTGGGTGTGTATTGACGTTCATAAGAACATTGAAAATCTTGTCATGAATGTTAAAGCACTTGGTCGTCCTCTGTTATTGTTTCCACTACATGTTCTGCAAGGTGCATACTTTCTCCCTTTGCTAGTCAAATTTTAGATGTAACCTGTTGCAAGTTATTGTTGTATTTGTCTCTCGTCACTAGGTCCACAAGAATTATGATGTGTTTCATAACCCATTAGATTTTTAGGGTGAATGTCAAAGTCCTATCACTAATCTCATTATCTTTTCATATTTTTCATTATAATAATTACATGAAAAAAGACCATCATCTTCATTGTACTTGGGGATGATTCAGTGGCTAAAAAAATTATTTTTTCTGGAATTTCTTCCTATTCTTATGGTCTTAGGGTGCTACAATCCTGGATGAACGTGTATGCATAACACGGTGGGGGCACTATCAAGATGAATTTGATATGTGGAACAGGTCTACATCAAGTCCTGGAAATGAAACAGACTCATCTGTAAGCTTTTCTTTCATTCCTCATCTGTCCTCTAGCATATGGTGTGGGAAATTGTTTTTGTAACCTAAAATCAGTCTTTGCTATTCATCTTGCTATGTTATGCCAGAATCCTCAAAGAAGCCAATTTGTTCAAAATGCTGGAGAAGCAGTAACCATGGCTCAAGAAGTGGTCAAAACCATGCTGGCCAAAGGATATGTGCTAGGGAACGATGCACTAAACAAGGCAAAAGCTTTTGATGAGTCCCATCAAGTTTCTGCTTCTGCAACAGCAAAGGTTGCTGAGCTGAGCGAAAGATTTGGTCTTGCTGACAAGATTTTTGCAGGCATGGAAGCCGTTAAAGCCGTGGATGAGAAGTACCATGTATGTGAGACAACCAAATCTGCAGTATCTGCAACAGGAAGATCAGCTGCTGCCGCAGCAAACACCGTTATGAACAGTAGCTACTTCTCTAAGGGAGCTCTTTGGGTTTCGGGTGCTTTAAACAGTGCAGCTAAAGTTGCAGCTGATTTGGGCAGTCGGGGCATTCAGCAGTGAGATGCTTTACAACTAATATGTAGCTTTTGGTACCTGTATATTACTTTCCGGGAAGTATAGCTAATTGTTTGTATAGTTGCACTGGTAGGAGTTGTGTGAATGATATACTTTGTCACCGTCGATGCATGGTATGTTCTTCCCATTACCAAATGGGTTGAGTTCTTTATTTCTGTTTTTTGATGTTTCGTTCGCTGATTTTTCAAGTACCCTAAAGTCCGAACGCCTCATATGGATCGTTTGGCTTTGGTGGAGTGCCTGGAAATTGGCATCTGTAGGTTCTAAGAATTTAGGTTTCAAAGAGTCACTTAGACCAGTCCTCGTTAGGTCATTCGAGCCAAGACAGGAATACATCTTTTACACACAAATTTAAATACGTTTATAAGATCATGGCATTTATAAATTCACCTTTAACGTTAATAGTTGATTATAGGACAAATTTTAAAAAGATATTAATTATATAAGAGTTAATATAAGTAAGAAAATTTAAAGTATTTATTATTTTCGTATAATTAAATATTATTCTGATATTAATGTTAAGGATTGAAAAATCGGTAGTTATTTGATTTTTTGTAAAAATTTTATGTGATAATTCATATATTTTATTTTAGGTACCATATCTTAAACCCGAATTTTATATATTAAGTGGACTTGAAGTTTAAAACAAAACAATCAATTAACTTTGATAGCGAACGAAGCTTTTTGAAACTTGACACGTGTGACGTTGCATAAAAGCGTATACGTACATTCTTGCGTGGGAAATAACCATACGTCAGCGTTTTGAACATAATCACCCAACCGAAGGCTCGCACGTTCGCCACCAATTCCGCGTCGGTGGGCATATGACATCACCATCCTGAGGTTTGGAAAAGTAGCACGGAAGCAAAGTGGTCAAAAATTCCAAATCAACTGTGTTTATGAACGGCTCTGATTAAATTGACCCCAAGGCTCATTTGATGTAACACCTGGTAATTCCATTCTATCGCCGGAGGCCTTATCAGTTATCGCACTCATATTTTTGTGTGCCCGCCCAATTTGACCCGTTTTAACTTCTGTTTTTTTCCACAAATATCTCAATCCCTCTTTATCGCTCTTGGGTGTTTCAGATCTGTAGAGTACCACTTTTCACTTCTTCATCTCTTAGATGTTAATACAATCTTTCAGATCCTAATAGCCGGATTATGGACTCCTTTTCGGGTCGGGTTCCTTACAAGAACCTGAAGAAGGAGGTGGAGATGGAATCTGTGTCGGTGGCGGTGGATCATCGGATCGGGTTCGATCACTCTTCTTCTCCTAATTCTTCTCCGCTGGGAAACGGAGCCTCCGGTCTCGCGGCCAGACCACCGACACACCACAGCTTGATCATTCTCGTTCTTAGTTGTACGGTCGCTGCTGGCGTTCAATTCGGCTGGGCATTGCAGCTCTCTCTCCTCACTCCTTATATACAGGCAAGTCTATACTTATCTAAAACACTGTTTAGATTTAATACAATAGATGCTGGTTGAATTTTAGAGGATATCGTGGTAAAGTTACTTATACTTGGTGCATTTCAAAGGATTCCATTAAAGAATGTGTAGTCTTTTGTCTTTGATGGAATCACATATGGTATTTGACGTTCAGCCTTATTATTTTTCTTAGAAAATTGATTCTGCTGAGTTCTTTGATTGGATTACCGTGAAATACTTGAGGAATATGAATTCTGTGGATAAAAACTGTGCTCAGAATGCGCATTAAGCACTCAATTGCGACTTCCAAAGTGAAATAACATTTATCTATTCTGATTAATGTTAACGTCTGGTGTTTATTTACTTTCTCTACAATTTTAGTAAACTATCAAGACATGAATCTTTTACTGTTACATTCTAAATGTTATCGAAAGTTAATCCAAGGTTTTTGCTGATATTTTGAATCTTCAATGGTATCATGCATGGTTGAATGTGAATAAGGGTGGGATGATATTGTATTTTAATGTAACAATGGAGTGTAAAGTACAATATATGATGTGCATTGTGATTTATTCTAAAATTTGTTTTTATATGTTTGTCTTTTGGTTCAATTAATGTGATTGAGTTATTATTCATTACTTTTATTTTTGTTTGGCAGATGTTGATTCACATTTGTAGTGGCATTTAGCTCTTATTTTGAGCATTTACATATTTCTCTTGGTTACTAATTCTTAATATGGCTGATTGTTGCAGACTCTTGGTATTGGACATGCCTTTTCATCATTTATTTGGCTCTGTGGTCCTATTACAGGCCTTGTGGTAGGTGATATGAATCTCTTATATAAAGTTTTTGCTGTTTGAACACTATCTTCACAACATTTACTGATGCCTTAATCTGCTGATTCAGAAAATTGTAGTGTCATTTAATTTCTTCTCATGTGATAAACAAACTGCTTGCCTTGTCTATCCTGCAACAATGACATCACAAGTTTCTGGAGTTTCCATATTGGCAAGTGCAGTAATCAAGTGTTGTCTTAAGTGGAAGTTTTTGAATAGTCTCAAGTCGAACTCTATTTGATATTTGTTCTGCAATAGAGATGCATATACATTGAAATTCTATATTAAAATAAAATAAACTAGTCATAGTTTCTATTTGAACCAAGCAACGTGTGGGAGCATGCCACTTAACCATTTTTACATTATGAGATGAAACATTTACTCTGGTTTAGTCAGACAGTTTGTTGTTAATCATGCTCCATTCCTAGCTGAAACCTTTGTTCTTGTTTTCTGATGAAGTGCTTAGTAATGATGCGGATGCATTGACTAGAAGAGCTAAGTTAAAATAGTTGCTGGACTTCCCCTCTATTATGCATATACTCTCTTAGGAATTGTCTTAGTTATTAGCTTTTTGGCTTTTAGGTTCAACCTTGTGTTGGGATTTGGAGTGATAAGTGTTATTCAAAATACGGAAGAAGGCGGCCGTTTATTCTTGCTGGATCTCTTTTGATCTCACTTTCTGTAAGTATTGTCTGTTGACATTTGCTTTAATTGTTTATTGTTACATACTATGCTTTATATTGGCTGAACTAAGTGTTGTAAATTTAGGTGATAATAATCGGGTTTTCTGCAGACATTGGATATATATTAGGAGATACACGGGAGCATTGCAGGTTTCCATTGCCCCTCTGGATTTCTGGTATTTCATTCTGCAAGTTTGTCAAAACTTACCAACTCATCTGTGAAAATGCAGCATATACAAGGGGACACGAACAAGAGCAGCCTTTGTCTTCATTATTGGCTTCTGGTTGTTGGATCTGGCAAACAATACAGTCCAGGTAATTTTTAATCTATATGCTATTTTTGCATCCTTTTCTGACGCCATATACAGTGCATTTCAACTATATATCATTGAATAAAGTAGATAATAGGCTCCTTGCATATGTAGGGACCAGCTCGTGCTCTTCTTGCTGATTTGTCAGGTAAAGTTTCTTTTGCTCATTTATATGTTCTTGATCTTCTAAAGCTTATGATGATATGAGTCTGGATCATGGTAAGCTTAGTATCTTTTGTGATATAGGTCCTGATCAACGAAATTCCGCAAATGCTGTATTTTGTTCCTGGATGGCTGTTGGAAACATTTTAGGGTTTTCTGCTGGTGCAAGTGGGAGGTGGAATAGGTGAAACTCTATGAAGAAAGTTTTGTTGTATTGAGAAATATTCTATATGATCTCTATGATTTTAAGCTCAATCATATGCATTCCAGTTGTGATTTGTTTACCTGAAAATTCTATTTTGAGCAGGTGGTTTCCTTTCTTGATGAGTAGAGCTTGTTGTGAGGCTTGTGGAAATCTTAAAGCAGCATTTATTGTAGCTGTGGTGAGTTGCTGATTTAGATTACATGGTAAAGCAATTAATTCAAATTCATTTAGTTTGCAGCTACTATGCTTTAGTTTCCTTGGTTGAATATGATTGAATTTTTCTGTGTGAGAGATGAAGGTGTTGAATTTGGTTGAGTTGGATGTTTTTCTGGTGAGTAGGAAGTTTGTACCTGTAATTTGCAGCTATGTTGCTTGGTAGACGCTCTTGTTCCAATTAATTATCCGAGTTGAAGTTTTGGGTCATGTCTGTGTGTGTTTTGTTGCTTATGTTGCATTTTCAATCACATATGTTCTGGTGTTATTTTCATGGCTAACTAGATATTCATGTCGTAAAATTTTGGGTATGTTCGTCTTGCTGCTTGCTCATATATTCTGCATTTTATGTGAACCCAATACTTAGTTTGCCATATGTGCAGGTCTTTCTGACATTTTGCACACTTGTAACACTATATTTTGCGGATGAAGTACCGCTAATTGCAAATAAACCCTCTCAAACATCCAACCGACTATCAGATTCAGCTCCATTGTTGGATAGTCCCCAACAGAATGGCATTGAGCTTTCAAAACATGATTCTGATGCACTGTCAGTTAGCAATTCTGGTGGAGAAACTGCCAATGCTGACCATAAGCAGAATCTGGACAAAAAGCATTCTGTCGACCATCAAATTGAAACATTTAATGATGGTCCTGGAGCTGTGTTAGTCAATTTCTTGACCAGTTTGAGGCACTTACCACCTGGAATGCATTCGGTGCTTGTTGTTATGGCACTTACTTGGGTAAGCACTAGTCATTGTGTATCCTAGTATTGACTGTTCCAAACAAGTATATGCATTATCCAAAAACTTTTTCAGTAATTATAGAAGTGATCCATCTTTCTAATGATTATTATGATGAATACCATTCCCTTATGTATTGACGCAATTCTTGGTTTCATTGAAAATTTGAAGCTGTCCTGGTTCCCTTTCTTTCTTTTTGACACTGATTGGATGGGGAGAGAAGTGTATCATGGAGATCCAACAGGGAGTTCGAGTGAAGTGAAGTTGTATGGTCATGGTGTCAGAGAAGGTGCTTTTGGTTTGCTATTGAATTCTGTAAGAACTCAAAATTGAACATCAGTAATTTAGATGCTTGGCATGCTTAGTCTATCATAAGCCAAAGGTCCAGTTTACTGAGGAATTATCTAACTTTGTTTGCAACATAAAAAATTTGCTCTTGCAATTGTTTATATGCAAAAGGCATCACCCGGTAGAACTTTAACTGTGACATTTTCAATTGAAGATCTAAGTAGGTATCTTGTGCAACTAAGTAGTTTACAGAAGGTGGGATAAAAAGAGATTATTCGAAAATTTACAAGCAGATCCGAGAGCATAAATTTTAACAAACCATTTGGGAAGGCAAAATGATGTAGAAAGGAAGATAAGAATATGGATTCAATTTACAAACTTGAGGAACATGTCAAAAAGATCGTTGAACAAAAAATTAAAACATATTGTTTTGCTATTTGTTTTGGATCTCGTCAAATGAACCTTATGCAATGTTTACTTTTGGCCAGGTTGTTCTTGGCATTAGTTCATTCTTCATTGAACCCATGTGTCAGAAGGTGGGGGCAAGACTTGTGTGGGCCATGAGTAATTTTATTGTATTTGCTTGCATGGCTGCAACCGCTGTCATTAGTTCCATATCAGTTGGTGAATACTCTGAAGGAATTGAGCATGTAATTGGAGGAGATATGTCGATCAGAATAGCGGCCTTAATTGTATTTGCTCTTCTGGGCTTTCCACTTGCGGTATGTATCTTGTTTATCTGGACTAACTGCTTTAATTCTGCATCTTGTCTCAAGGCATCCATTAATCAGTTGTCTGCTGCAGATTACATATAGTGTGCCATTTTCTGTCACAGCTGAGTTGACTGCTGATTCAGGTGGCGGCCAAGGTTTGTAAAGCAGTTATTTCATCTAAAAATTCCTGTTATTAACGTTAAGGAATCAAGAAAGCTGATCCAGATGATGTTTGATTGGTGTGCAGGATTGGCTATAGGAGTTCTTAATCTTGCAATAGTTGTTCCCCAGGTAGATGCACGCGTGAGGATTGTTTCGAATTTACTTGCTCTAATTTTGGAAAATGTTCAATATGAAGTTGGATATTCCAACCGTGAAAATAGTTGGAATCTGACCGTGGTTTAAAAACAACGGAGTAGTTCTTTTCGATAAGTTAGCTGGTGGTCAATGCTGCTGTGCTTATCGTTAGAATGCTTACATTGTTCTATTAGTGGACCATGGAAATTGATTTCTTTTACTCTTGCTCTTTACTTGTGGTAGACAATTGCTATAATTCCTTCCCTTCTTCCATCGCACTTCTTTTCTATTTTCCTTCCTCTTCTAATTCTGGTTAAATCAGTCCAAGCTGATTTCATTTTTATTTTTGGTCCGGCAGATGATTGTATCCATTGGGGCGGGACCATGGGATGCACTGTTTGGTGGAGGCAATATACCTGCTTTTGTACTGGCCTCTGTATGCGCCCTTGCAGGTGGTATCATTGCAACTCTCAAGCTACCAAATCTTTCAAGCAGTTCCTTCCAGTCATCTGGTTTTCATGTTGGCTGAAAACTGAAACATCTCGTTGAATTAATCCTGAGCCTTTGGACGATCCTTATAGACAGATGTCAGATCTTTGAGCTGCTTACAAAGAAGGTGTTCTATGCATACTTATGATTTTTATATATAGCAAAGGAGTTATCCATATACACCCCCAATTCATTCATTTTTTTGTCCCGATCGTGGGCTGCTGTATTGTACCTAGACTGTAAATCATTTGATCTCGGTAGCTTTTACACATGAAAAGAGCAAGTCCTCCTTCACCTTTTATAATTAATTTTTAGCTATCTTCGTTCTGTTCAATCTGTTTTTCAAGTGACAAGTCTGAAACTTAGTTATGCTGAAGTGATAAGGCCTCTCTGGTTAATAAACATTATTTATGTACTACTAAGAGAAGTATTCATCACTTGTTACCGGCGTATTATGTAAGAAATTAAAAAAGTTTCGAAGAAGATGGAGAGTAGAATGGCGGTAGGATTAGATGATATGAAAGAGCTTAAGCGAAAAGAGTGTTATTTGGTTGGTCAAACTTTTTAATTTGATCTTCAAATTCATCAAATTGTGATACGAGTAGAGATCTAGCACTAATCTTTCTTTGCCAAGGTAAAAAGGACATTTAAAGTTGTAATAATTATAGAGGTAACAAATTATTCAGTCCCATTATGAAGTTATGAGAATATGAGAGAGAGTGATTAAAAAAGAATAAGAAAATGTGAAATTGTTTTGGGAGCCAGTTGGTTTATGACAAAAGATATATATATATATATATCCTTAGATGATTAATTTAATATTATAGGAACAAATAGACGGATTTGCAGAAGATTTTCATAAACTTTAAGAAGCTTTATGACATGATATTTAGGAAAATTAGGAAAATCATGTGACACTGTTTAGAAGTCAAGAGCCGATAGAAGGATTATTATGGATATATATGAAAGTGTTACTATCAGTGTAAAGACAACAAGAGAGGATGTTGAGCATTTTTTATAGGTATCGGGCTACACCAATAATTTTCATTGGGTATTTTCCTTTTTGCATTAGTTATGAATGAGCTTATCAAGAATATTAAAAAAGATGTGCATTGGTATGTGATGTTTAATGACGATATTGTTTTAGTGGATTACATAAAAGAGGATGTTAATATCAACTTAAAACTTTGGAAGGACACATTAGAGCGATAGGACTTTAAATTGAGCAGGATTAAGAATGACTACTTAGAGTGTAACTTTTCTGAGTTGTAAGGTTGCATTCAATTTGATAATCAAGATTGGAACGAAAAGCAACAATAACTCAGTGAAAGTCCCACTGATACGCAGGGCCTAAAGAGGTCTAATAGTACGCAACTTTACTCCTAACTAGTAGAGAGACTATTTCTAACATATCTACATTAAAAAAGCATATACATATTAAAACAATAAAAATAAAATAAAAGTGGACATAAAAGATAATAATATTAATAAAACAAAAATAAATAGAAATGTATAAATAAAAATATAAAATTAAGTAATATAATAAATATAAAACAAGGTGAAGAATAAAATAAAAGATAAAATAAGTTGATAATTAGGGATGACAATGGCCCCTGAGCTCAGCTCAATTCATCTTAGGTCAAATTTTTTAAAATAAAAAATGCAAAACGACATCGTTTTACTTATAAAGGTCAGGCCTCAGGTTAGATTGGGCTTGGACAGCCTGAACTCGGCTCGAGTCTTAGTCAATTCGGCCCTGGTCTAAGCCCAGTTATCATCCCTAACAAAAAAAAATAAGTAAATAAGTAAATTAATTAAATAAGTCATTACAAGAAAACATTTAGGCTAAGTAAGGAAATATTTAGACTACATAATTAAGAGAGAAGTACTACATAATAAAATTTTAAGTTAAATACAAAACATAAAGCTCAAAATAAAATGTTTAAAAGACCTATAAAAAAAGAAGAATCTCTCTGTGTAAGATCTTTTATCTATATCCTATAAGGCCAAAGTTTTCTATTGAGGGTCATGTCCTTGTACCTTGGATCTATCATCTAAATCAGTAGTGATATAGAAGGCATCATAATGCACCATATTAAATCAATGTAACTTAAATGGAGAGGTGACTCAAGAATTTTATGTGATAAGAAAATATCATTTAGGCTAAAAGGTAAATTATACCGTTTAATAATTAGGTTGACCATGTTTTATAGGGTAAAGTATTAACTTATCAAATAGAAACATAATCAAAAGTTAATGGTTATGGAGATGAGGATATTTTGTTGAATGTGCAACCTTATAAGAAGAAATAAGATGAAAATTATAGTAATAAGAGACAAGTTGAAGGTAACTAATATTGATAGCAAATTAAAGGAGATAAGACTTAAGTAGTTCAAGCATATTAAGAGGAGACATCTCGATGCTCTAGTAAGAAAATATGAGAAGATCATATCTAGAGAATGTAAGAGAAAAGGAGAAAGATCCAAGAAGAGTTAGGAAGAGGTTATCATAAACGTTAAAGCCCTATTAGGACTTACTGAAAACCTAGTCCTCAATCGAAAATTTTGGTAAATTAGAATACGTATAAAGGACCTTACTTAGAGAAGTCATTCTCTTGTAACAGGTATTTCAAACTTTTGTTTTTCAATTCTTGTGGTTTTTATTAACATTAAAATTTTTTTTGTTGCACTAGCTTTTTTTTCTATTTTATTTGCTTCTTTTATTTATTTTCTTTCTCATCAATTTACTTATTTACTTATGTTTGTATTTATCTTTATATATTTAGTTTATTATTTAATTAAATTAAAATTTTAAACCGTTCTCAAAATTTTTTTGAGTGCATCTATTAAAAATAATATTTTTATTAATTAGACGTAAGGCTGCGCATTTTTTTAATTTTGTAGACTCTTATGTCTTCAGGAAATTCTTACTAAGTTATTGCTTATGTTATTGTTATACTACGAAGAGAAGTGTTTTAACCTTTTCTATCAACAGCCACATACTCATTGGCAGCCTTTTGTCAAGTTGTATGTTGGGTTTTGGCTATTTCTTTTGGAGGACTGGAGAAAGTAACAGAGCTTGGTGTACATCACCTTCACGACTACAATTTTGCAGTCGCTTTTTTATCTCATTCTCTGTATCAGCCTTACTGGTTACCACCTTATTAAATTCTCAGTTATGTTATGTGTTGTTAGAGGTGCAGGTCCTGCCATATTTATGATTCCATGCAGGTAGCTAAGAAATCAAAAGCAACCGAAACCTGCCATATTTGGAGCTTTTGCCTATTAAAGAATATTCAGAAAGATCAACCATTGTCCTTTTAGTAGTAGCCCCACTCCGATTCATTCCACTTAACTTGTAATCCTTGTTGATCATGCTAATAAAATTCCAATTAGTGGTGATGCTTTATTATATATATTAGAAGGCTAGAAACGCTTTAGTCTTATAAATTTGACGAAGTGTTTGTGATTCTCTACCCAGTGAGCAGTCTAATGAGCTGTTGGTAGTAGGAGCACAAGGATTGCGGAAGAAATAACTCAACCTCCTCAATGGTCAATTAGTCGAATCTAAAGAATCAAAGCATTATCCATCTCTGTATGTTGAAAGCAACGATTCTGATTAATGAGCATTCATCTCCTAGAAAACATGAGCACAGCCACGAGTAGAACTCCAATGAAAATTATTATAATCGTAATAGTATTATATTTTGAAAAAAGAAACATATATAACAGGGCCAGTGGTTGACAAATCACTGTCAATGCATATTTGGTAGGCCCTGAACTTGGAAAAAGAAGATAAAAAATAAGAGAATCCAAAGAATGAAATAGTAAGAGAGGGGGTGGGCACATGGGATCATCTGTAAGCTGAACAGCCTAGAAGCACGAGGAGGCATGTGGAGTAGAAGATGCAACAACTGTTCTTTTTGTAGGGTAATGGCAATAGCAAACCCACTGCATAAGGCTCTTCATTTTGTGAGAGTTCGGAGAGAGTCATCAGTTGTACGTAATCTTCTTCTATATTTTACAAAAAACCTAGTCATACTCATACTTAGCTTAATGGTGAGCATGAGGAGAAGAAAATCTGTTCTCTTAAATTCTGTGTGTTGATACATATAAACCTTCCATCTTTAGCTCCTTTCCAAGTTAGTCTGACAAGCCGGAACTTCTAGGATATAAAGAACAGGGAAAATTCAGAACATGGGTGTGAGGGCTTGAGGTGTGACTAATTCAGTGATGTGAACTGTGAAAGTGTGTAGGAGGGCTTAAGGGTAGCCATTTTCCCAGTGATTACCGAATTACACATTTTCACCTTATATTCCTTTGTAAACAATATATAAAATTAATCCTTTCCGTGCATGAAGTTATCCTTCTTTTGTTCTTTATATAGACATACATATACATATAGATACGATTAAAATAAATAATTTGCCTTTATTTACACAATCCTCAAGCCGAATGAATCTGCTGCAACTTGTACAATCTACAAGACAATAGAATGCTAACGTCATTCTACATATTCAGCCAAAAGAGAGTGCGTTTGTACATTGTACAATTAGTAGTACTTTACAAGTATGTTTCACATAGTAAGAACTCTGGTTTTGGCTGGTGCTGACACTATTTTGTCACAAGAAAAATGAAACCACCCGTTT
Source organism: Erythroxylum flavicans (assembly GCA_027576715.1). Lineage (NCBI taxonomy): Eukaryota > Viridiplantae > Streptophyta > Magnoliopsida > Malpighiales > Erythroxylaceae > Erythroxylum > Erythroxylum flavicans. The sequence goes on from JANZXP010000001.1 coordinate 2,670,644, forward strand.
CGAGTACCACCGCGGCTCTCGTGATTGTCCCTTGCAGTCAACCTTTACAGAAGAGTGTGCTGATCAGACAAGCAAAATACCAAGTCGTAGACAGGGTCCTTCTTGTCGTTTTATAGGCCTAGGTAAAATAAAAAAAAGGATTCCAATAAATTGATAATATACAAACATATAAATTTATAAATTTAAAGTTTATATGTCTGTATCAAATATAAATGATTCAATTTATAAATCTACATATTCAACCAAATATTAAATAATTATAATATTAGCTAAATTATTACATTACTTGTAGCAAAATATAATGAAAAATACAATTACAAAAATTAAATTATTTATTAATATTAAATTATGTTTATAAATAATAAGTAATCTAAAAATTAAAAAGGAGCAACACAAATAAATACAATATCATTTAATATTAATGTTATGATTTAAAATGTTAATATAATGTCCACATTAATGATAAATTACAAATTAATTATAACATATTCAAATATTTAATAAGCTAAAAATACATTAAAAAATCAGAAACTTTACTTTACTTTTAAATTACACTTAGAACTTAGAAGACAGAATCGTGAAATTTTTTTGCTGCCAATTTTTGAGTGGAGTACCTTAAATGCATATGTTGATAAAAATAAAAAAATTAGAGAGTAAAAATACACATAAATACTTCAAAAGTATTTATAACTATAATAAGTACAATCAGGAGGTTGGCTTTAAAATGGTAATTGTCCTACTAGTAATTTAGTATTACACACACGTTGATATCTTCCTAGAGGCAAGGGGGCCCTTTTGTTAATGGGTCCTGGGCAGGTGCCTACCCCTGTCCAGGGCCGGCACTGCTTAATTATAAACATATGGTGTTTCATGTATTTTCACTTATAGATTATTGACAATTATTATGTAAGTTGTTCCATCAACTCCCTCATCTTCAGGCTAGAGGCTGCTATCCTTCATTCGTAACGTTTCCTCTTGATATCTCTATTGGTATTAGGGTGGTGGATGGTGGAGCAGTAGGTACAGAAAGTGACGCATCGTATGCATGTGTAGTAGTTGGAGGTACAACATCTGATTCTGTTGTAGCTACAGAATGTGATGCTTCATTTGGAAAGTAACTGGCTCCAATTCGTGGTCTAAACTTTGGTCGCATCATATCTTGTTTTCTCTTTGGTGGTATATTTTAACCTGAAATTCATATTTTATTGAATATTCTAGAAATATAACAATTTTAATTCAATATATAACAATATATTGTTGATTTAATAATTGATTTATTGAATATAATATTCTATTACAATCACAAATTAATTGCTATCAGCACTTAATTGTAAATCAAAATCATTATTATCTTTTTTTATAAAAGAATTAGAATCAAATTCAGGTTGCTCTTCAGATCTCTCTCCCTCCTTATCCTCTCCAGATGAAATTTCAACATATTCATTATCTGGATCGTTCAAAGGTTCATTCTTGTCATATGTAACAGATACATTTATTTTATAAACATCTTCCTAAAATGCTTCGCTTTCAATTTTCTGTTCTCTTTTTCCATGTAATTCAAAAACACCTCTAGGTTTAACTTTGCAAATGACCAACCAATCTGACTTATCTGGTCGTAAGCTAAGAAAAGGGACATAATACACCTGAATAACTTGCATCGTCAACATGAAAAGTTCAAATTGTCTAAATCTTCTTTGCTGATTGATTTCAACTAGATTGTATCAGCTATGCACTTTTGTACCAACATTAGGTTGGATCAAACCAGTCACATTTAAATATCACACTCCACTTTATTGGTAATACAGGGTACTCAATTTTAAGTATCTCAATAATTTTACCACAGTAATCCATCAATTCTCCCTGTATGCAAACCCTACTATTTACTGTTGCCATGCTATAACCATGATATTTTGTATGATATTTATATCCGTTAACGAAATACATTAGATACAATTTAACAATTCACAAAGGTCCTTTCGCAAGATCACATATGAACTTATTCTCTATTGGATTTTCTAAGGCCTACAAAAAAGTAATTATCATATTAAATAGTATAATGTTTTTTGAACACTTTAATCATATAATTCAATCATTTCAATAATTGTAAGTGAAAACTTACATATTTCTCAAACCATCGAGAAAGTGTTTTTAACTTCTTTATCGATATCATCCTGTGTTTTCTTATGCATTAGCTCGTGTAACCATTTCTTTTATAATCTAAAAACATTATTATGTATTTTAGTAGTGAATAACACTAACTTTTGAAGCCCAAATAATCAACTTCAAGTTACTGCACGAAAGGCTGAACCTCTTGACGATTCAATAAAATGTAACCATAGGCAGCCTCTATTTCTTCCTCTATTAACATTCTTCTTGTTGAACATCCATATGCTCATCCAGGATATGTGAAAATTGATAAGTTACCATCAGCATCACCCGTTCCTCCCCTATCATGATTACGAGGATCTTTTCTTTCTCTTGTGTGCACATATGGCTCAAAATAATGTGAATAAAATGTACTTGCTTCCTCTACTAAATAAACATTACATATCGAACCTTCAACTCTAGCCTTGTTTTTGACATTTTTCTTCAAGTGATGCAAATGCCTACATTAGTGAATAGGGTTATTACAATTCTGTTATTAAAACATGTTATTATTTCAATTTAAATATTTACTATAATTACCTCTCAAACGGATACATCTATCGATATTGAACTAGACCAGCAAGTTTAGCCTCGTGTGATAAATGCACAGGTAGATGCTCCATACAGTTAAAGAAGCTTAGAAGAAAAATCCCTTCTAATTTGCAGAAAATTACTGGAATTTTCCTTTCTAGTTTTTCCATTTCAGCTAACTTTGTTCCAGATGATGTTAAACTTTTGAAAAACAAACTTAATTCTATTATAACTTCTTAAATCTTATTCGGTAAAAACTCTCAAAATGCAATTGAAATTAGCCTTTGCATAAGCACATGATAATTATGAATTTTCATCCTAAATAAGTTGTACATCCTCATGTCCACACACCTTGCTAAGTTTAAAATATAACCATCGGAAAACTTTAGACTTTTCAACCATTCACATAAAATTTTCTTTGTTTTTTATCCAAATTGTAACACGCTTTCAGATATTTACCGATGCGAAGATCATTATCTAACTCATGCCTTCTATAAAAAAGTTTCAAATCAACTCTTAATTTTGCATTGTCTTTTGTCCTCCCTTTAATGTTCATTATGGTATTGAAAAAATTGTGAAAAATATTTTTTTCAGTATGCATCACATCTAGATTATGAGGTATCCAATTAGTTTTCTAATATAGCAAATCCTAAAAGATGCTTCGTTTTCTCTAACCAAAGTTTTTACTAATACTTGTATTAACTTCATCAGCTTCAAATTCTGTAACTTTTAGTAACCCTAATTCATCAATCTCCTATAATATCTTTTCACCAGCTTTGTGAGGGGGAGGAGGTGTTTTTACCATCCTATTCTTAATAAAATTTTGTTTATTGTATGTAAATGGATGATTTGGAGGAAGAAATTTCCTATGGTTGTCAAATTAACATGTTTTGCCCTCGTTTGGAAGATAAAATGCATCAGAATCATTGCCATAATAAGAACAAGCAAATGTCCCTACTGTGCTCCATCCAGACAACACAGCATATGCTAGAAAATCACTAATAGTCCACATCAAAGCTGTTCTCAACATAAAATTTTGAAGTTAAAGTATTTATGTTTGAATTAATCACTTATAATTGATTTCAATACTATGGCACGTGGCATTGTTACAACATATGAATCGAGAAAGCAAGTTCTTGTTGTGACTCTTAGGCTCGTGAAATTTTTCATCGATAAGCCTCACGAGAGTTGCATTACAGGTTTCCAGCCTATATACCATCCTAGGGGTTTATTATGCCTCAGATGATCCATAATTTTCTGTAACTATACAACTTACTACTTGTTTAATGTTTTGATTGAAGTTTGTACACTAAGTTTGAACTAAAAAAATCGTAAGGTACGTGGCATTGTTACACCATACCAATTAAGAAAGCAAGTTCTTGCTGTAACTCTTAGGCTCATGGAATTTTTCACCTATAAGCTTCATGGGAGCTACATTACAGATTTCTAGCCTGTATACCATCTTAGGGGTTTATTATGCCTCAAATCATCCATAAGATCTCAAACTCATTCCATATATAGTAAATATTTATGTAATCATACATTTACCCATCAATGATTCAAACAAAACCCAAACATAAATACTTAGACTATTAAAGAAGAATATAAAAACTCATCAATGATTACAAGAATATTCTAAACAACAACACAAAATCAACACCTCCTCTGCATTCACACAAAACCTAAACACATCAGAATTGTATTATTAAAGCAACATCTATGGTAGACATTAGTTGGACGACTTACCTGCATGGATGGACAATTACAGACTACAAAGAAGAAGGATGAGCAACACTTTTTAACATAAAATAGCGCCTATGAAAAAGTGTTGGGACTTGAAAATTTTTCTTTAGTAAGCATGATTTGAATAAAATTTGTAGTATTGTTAGATAAATTATTTTTGATTGAGGTTAACTATTACGTCAAGTTTAGGAGGATTTAATTCATGGATTGATGGAATTAAGTATGGATGTTGTAAGGTGCATAAGGACATTTTTGGAAGATGACTTAAGGTTAAAAGAACTTAAGTTTATAAGGAAGGGTAAAGTAGACTTTAGCATTCATTAAGGGTAAAAAGGGGAAAGTAAAATGTTGTCTTTGGATGTGGAAGACCAAAAAGGTGATTGGAGTGAAAAAGAAGAGGACAAATCGTGAAAGAGAGAGAGAAAGGAGAGAG
>JANZXP010000001.1:2675595-2703352 GCA_027576715.1 Erythroxylum flavicans
TGATGGACATTGAATGCTACCTAAATCTTCACTGTTTCCTTTCACTTTCAAGGGGGGGGCCTTTTGTGTGATGGACCCTGGGCAGGTGCCCTGCCTGCCCCTACTCAGGACTGGCACTGGTCGTAGATTACAGAATTGGGACAAGGGTTCTCCTTCCAAGTCTAACTTACATGACAACTGAACGTTATATTTCACCATCTGCTACTTAATGAACATAACTTTCTTTATATTTTTTAAAAGAGCAATTTAACCTAATAAAATAACCTCACAAACTCTCAGAAAAGATATACTCACAGTGACAAAAAACACACTTAAATTTGTGGACAGAAACAAGACTTTGTTGATGAGTTAAATAAAATATAACACCCAGTCCTTTTATAAGCACTTGTACCTTTTAAGTAGGAGACACGTACATAAAAATCAGATCCTATCTTAACAACTTGACCACTAAATCTAAAAACCATAACTAATGAAATAAAGGAGTGCTTGGTTCACTTGGGAGAATAGTAACGGGAATTATAATAAATCTAGTAAAGAGTGGAAATAGATATGACTTTCATTCTTCATTATATTGTGAGGTATGGAATATTGCTCCAAAATTAAATATAAAAATACTGTTCATCTAATCATAATATATTACCAACGTTCTTTTTTCATTCCTACCTATTTTTTTCTTCCCATACTAACTAACCAAGCACCCCCTAAATAAAAGGAACAAAGTAGAACATGGAAACATAGTAAAACAAGTAAAGGGGTAGCTATTAGCTTGAATTAGTCAATCTCCAACATTTCCCCCCTTTAATTCAAGTGAGCGGCAAAACACCTATCATATTCCGAAGCTTCAGCAAATTTTTCTTTGTTAAAGCCCTTGTCAGAACATTTGCAGGTTGTTTTTCAGTATTGCAATGCTACAACTCAACTTCTCCTTTTGAAACCAATTCTCTGATGAAGCGATACCGAATTTCAATATGTTTGGTTCTCCCTTGATGGATTAGATTTCTTATAATATCAATGGTGGATTTATTGTCACAAAAAATTCTTGTTGGTTGCATATGCTTATGCTTCAAATGTTGCAAAATTCTTCTTAACTACACTGAAGACAAGCTATAGTTGTAGCTGCTATGTATTCAACTTCTGTGCTAGATGAGGCAGTAACTTGTTACTTCTTTGACATCCAAGAAATGGCTCCACCACAAAAACAAAAAATAAATCCTATTATGATTTTCCTATGATCTATACTCCCAGTCCAATCACTAATCGTAAAACCTAAAGGATCAATGTTATCATCTTCACATACTTGATCCTATAATTGACCGTTCCTTTGACATATCTCAAATTTCTTTTTGCGACACCAAGGTGATGTTTGCTTGGGCTATGCATAAACCGGGAAATCAACTCACTACAAACCTAAGATCTGGACGAGTGTGGGTCAAATACATCAAGCCTCCCACCATGCTTCTAAAATGCTTCTCATTTGCCTTTTCAACTCCATTTTCCAATGATAACTTGTCTTTTGCATTCAAAGGTGTCTTGACAGTTTTGCAATTAAACATACCAAACCTCTTCAAAAAATTTGTAGCATATTTCCTTTGACAGAGGGATATTCCACCTATATCTTGAACAACTACCAAACCCAAAAGATAATACAATAATCACAAATCGAACATATCAAAAGCTTCCATCATTGACACCTTGAAAGCTTCCATCAATCCAATTTAATTCCCCGTATATATTATATCATCCACAGAAAAACATACCACCAAAAAATCATTTTCATAGCTTTTAACATACAAAGTAGGTTCATTAGCACTCTTTTGAAAATTATTTTTAGTAAAATAAGAGTAGATTTTGCTATATCAGGCTCAAGGCGCCTATTTCAGTCTATAAAGTGCCTTGTGAAGTTTGTAAACTTTATGTCTAGAGCTTTTGACTTCAAAACCTTCTGATTGTTTAACATACACATCTTTAACTAAATCACCATTAAGAATTGCTTATTTAATATCTAATTAAAAAATAAACCAGCAATTATAGGCAACCACACTTAGAATTAACCTCACAGTATCTAAGTGTGCAACAGGGGCAAAAGTTTCTGAAAAATTAGTACTTAGAATTTGAGCATAACCCTTTACCACCAGCCTTGCTTTGTTTCTCTTCAAGGTACCATCTGGATTAAATACAGACTTGAAAATCCATTTGAGACCAATTGCATCCTTCCCGTAAGGCAAATCCACCAAGGTCCAAGTTTGATTCTTTTCAACTTCAAAGCAATTGCATCTTCAAAGCAAGTAGGCTCCATCGCCAAGCAAGTAGATTCAATTGAGGCATAAATATCTGACAAACTCTTGACTCTTCTCAGAGGAGAATCTGCAGTATCATCAATTGTGGGAGGAGCAAGAGAATTAAGTTCTACAGGTTCTGCAATCTCTCTAGTGGCATCTATGGCACCTGCTTCAACCTAATCCCAAATTTCATCTTCATTAAAAATAGCATTTTGACTAATAATTAACTTATTAGTGATGGAATTAAACAGTCGATAGGCTTTTGCATCTTCGCTATAGTGGAAGAAGATGCACTTGATAGTTTTCTCATTAAGCTTCCTCCTTAAGTTTGATGGAACAAATGAATAAGCAATGGATCCAAAAATATGTAAATAACTCACATTTGGCCTCCTGCGAAACCAAGCTTCATATGGCTTTTTTCCCCCAACTGCCCGTGCAGGTGATCAATTCATAACATATACAATTGTAGCCACCACTTCTGCCCAGAATTTGTTTGGAAGACTTTTTTCATTTAACATGATATTGGCTGCCTCTATGATCATTGTATTCTTCCTCTCCTTTACACGATTTTGTTATAATGTATAGCTTGTTGTCAATTGTCTCAGTATACATGATTGATCATAAAACAGTGGAAATCCTTGGGATGTAAATTCACCCCCAGCATCAATCCTTAATTTTATAATTAAGTTTCCATATTCTTTCTCCACTTTAGCTTTGAATTTTTCAAAAAATTCAAAAGCCTTAGATTTTTCTTTCAAGAAATGTAACTATGTCATATGTGAGAAATAATCAATAAAGATCAGAATACTTACTCTCATTCCATGATAATGTTTGCATTGGACCACATATATCTGCATGAATAAGCATCAAAGGTTCGGGGGCTTTCCATAATTTGCCTACTGGAAACTTATCTCGATGATGCTTCATAAAAATGCAAGGCTCACATTTTGTTTTCATGTGACTGTATTGCTGGTAGTCTTATCACCATATTTTTCTTATGCAACAGTTGTAAGCTAACAAAATTGAGATGAGCAAATCTTATATGCCATAAAACTGAATCATCACTTAAGGCTTTGAATGCATTAAGATTTAGTTGCAAAACCATGTTAGGAAACATTTTGCTTTCAGACATTTTTACTGAATACACCAAATTCATGCTCTTTTTATTAGAAATTAGACATTCACCATTATCAAATATAGCATAATAACTTTTCTTCATTAATTGACCCAAATGCAATAGATTATAAGCAATATCAGGCACATACATGAAATTTTGAATAAGTTTCCTGCCAGTTTTGCAACCCGCAGCAACCGAGCCTATTCCATGCACTCAAACTTGATTATTGTTGCCCAAAGTCACTTATGAGTCAACAGAGTCATCAATATCCACAAAATAATCCTTGCTTCCAGTCATGTGATTACAAATTCCACTGTTTAAGTACCAAAATTTAGAAGATATATAACATTAGTAGCTAAACAAGTAACAAATAAATTATTTGCAGAATCTTCTTTCTCTTTATAGAAATTAGCTTGCTCTTTCTCTTCACAATTTCTTACTAACTCGCCATATTTTTAGCATTTGTAACATCGAACATCATTTTTTGTCATGATCATTTTTATTTCTACTCCAACAAAATTTTCCCATTGTGATTAGTTTTAACACAGTGAGAACATAGAGGTAGAGAGTTAACATTACCATGGTTTCTCTCTTGGTCATATGACCTGCCTCGACCTCTTCCTTTATATAAGTACCCTTATCCAATACCACGCTTGCTACTAGTTCCACCTTTTGATGAACCTTCATATTTCCTTTTCATATCAATCTTCGATTAAAAGGCCTACTCTAAAGAAGTCCCTAGTAATCTATTCATACGAGCTTCAAGTAACTCAAGAGAACCCATTACCTCAATGAATGAGTAATTAGATGAATCATTGGATTCTTCACTAACAGTAAAAACATCATCAAATTTAGGGAGAAGGCTCCTTAAAACCTTCTCAACAATCTTTTGGTCAGATAAGTTTTCACCAAAAGATCTAATTTGATTTACAAAGGTAACAATTCTTACATAGAAATCTTAAATTGAATCAGATCGCTTTAACAACAAATTCTCTAAATCTCGACGAAATGTCTATAGCTTCACTATTACTACCTTGGTTGACCCTTGATGATGTTCTTGAAGAAAATCCCATTCTTCCTTCGTAGTCTCCGCTTCCATCACTCGTGGGAACAGAACATCATTCATACCTTGTTGAATTAAGAATAGGACCTTTGCATCTTTTTTTTGCTTTTCCTTCAATTCATTTATTTGGGTTGCTGTCAATTTTGGCTTTTGTTCAGGGTCGAAAATTTCTTCAAAACCAACTTCCACTAAATCTCACAAATATTAAGACCTAAACAAGGTTCTCATTTTGACAACCAAAATTGGTAATTAATGCCATAAAAAATGGGAACTGTTTGAGCATTGGAGGTATTAATAGCTGCCATTTTATCTTTGGCCAGCTGGACACTCTTATTTTTTTGGTATTCTCACAGTCTCAATAAAGACCACTTACAAATCACTTCTCTTGAGCCTTACTCTGATACTAAATGTTAAAAGAGCAAATGAACCTAATAAAATAACCTCACAAACTCTTAGAAAAATACACTCACAAGGACAAAAAACACACTCAAATTTGTGGACAGAAGCAAGACTTTTTTATTTAATTAAATAAAACATAAAACATGGTCCTTTACAGGCACTTGTACCTTTTAAGTAGGAGACATGTACATAAAAATAAGATCCTATCTTAACAACTTGACTACTAAATCTGAAAACCGTAACTAATGAAATCACTAAATAAAAGGAACAAAGCATAATATGGAAACATGGTAAACATGGTAAAATACAAGGATGGTAGCTATCAAGAGCTTAAATTAGTCGATCTCCAACAATGCTTAAATTAGTCGATCTCCAACAATCTTAAAGAACTTTTTTTATAAACTTCATTATAGGGTCTAAATATATACTCATAACAGTTCTTAGAGTGGACTGATGGGTTAATTTATGCTTCTTTGTATATAACTAGTCCAAGAAAGATAAATTAGATGAGATATATAAGCTGATTAGAGCAATAGTAAAGAGCAATAGTAAAGAGTTCACAGAATCCTACTTTCCAACACATTAGATAGCAAACTTTCCTAAGCCCTAACATATTAGATGGCAAACTTGTTTGATATACTGATATGTAGATGCTCTTTGATATACATGAAGGTATGTTTTAAGCCTTTAAGGTCAAAGCTCAACAAAACTTCAATAAGTCTAGTATTTTTTGACTTTGTATAAAATAGAAATAAGTGTCAAATCTCAAACACTTCCAAATAATTATAGAAGTATTTATTTATTTTAGAAATGAGATCATTTTAGCCTATTCATTTTATTTAATCAAAATATTATATTTCTTTTCTCTAATTTTTGTGACTTGATTATTAAAGATCAAATGTTGAAAATACTAACATTTGATTTTGAAGTTTTTTAAGGGAATTTTTAGGAACAATATACAATAGCCTTATCATTGGCTCTTTAAGAATAATTAAGCCTAAAAAATATAAATACTTAAAAATTCAATCATATTAAATATAAATACTTAAAAATTCAATCATATTATTTGACATCTACTATAAGACCTTGATTAGTTAAATTTTAAAAACATATTATTAGTAATGACATACTCATTTTTTTGTTTATTTTAACAAGAAATGGAAGTACCAAACCCATCTCCTCCATCCTCACAATTGTCAACCTTACCTCCTCAATAATGGCCAAGCGTATCTACTCAATCCTCATAACTTTCTCTTAATCTTGATTATACAAGCTTTTCAATAACAAAAAAATATACAACAACAATTGCTAGCTATAATCACAACTCTCCAATTTAATGCACATGAAGAAATAAACGATGTTAGATATAGACCAGCCTAAAGTACCCAATAAGAGAAATTAATACCAAATTAAGCATATCATAGTAAACCCTTAAGTTGTGAAAGGTCTACAAATTAGAACAATGATTCAGTCTCATCCACAACCCATTACCATAGACCAACATCATCCTATATATATCATAAGAGCAAGGTCAATAAACCACTTGTGAGGATTTTTATAACCCTTACACAAGAACTACATTGCTCGAATCTTTGCCGTCAAAATTTAAGTTACTACCATTGGAATCCTACAATGGTATAAGAGATACATGCAATCATATTGTACAATTTAAAGAAATGATGAATCTACATTGGACATCAAATATAATAAAGTGTTGCACTGTCTTGTCTATATTGACAAGCCAACAAGACCACTAGTATCAAACACTCCCTACAGTTTCAATAGCTAACTTTAGATAATTGAAAAAAAGTTCAAAACTCACTTTGCTAGAAATTAATGTAGATCTTAGGACTCAAAAACTATGTTTGAGATCATTAAAAAATCAATTGATATCCTCTAAGATTATATGATACAGTTCAACGTAGAATTTGTAAGAATAATTAGTCTTAACACCTTTATTACAGCTATTACTTTTGAGAAAGGTTGAAAAGACACCAACCCTTATGAAAATCCTTATAAACAAATAAATGCATACTTTTAAAAAGGTTTAATAAAAGGCTATAAGGTACATCGATTTAGAGGAAATTGAGTTGGTTATAGAGCACCTAAATAGGTCTTCTGAATATAGACAACAGTGTGGGCGTAGAGAGTAGTACACATTACATACTGAAAAGAAATAACTTAATAAGTCTATTAGGGGAAACATGGTTACCGAACATCTGAAGAAAAAGGGTAGGTCTAGAGGAAGAACAAAAATGAAAACGCATGTATTAGATGCATCTATTAATTACACTTTGCACTTCATTAAAGAACATGGATTGAAAAACCGTATAGAAAATTACTACAGATTCCATCTAGATTATGGCTATGACATTAAAGATTGCAAGAAACTTAAATGGACTATTAGTAAACTCTTACAATAGGGACACTTAGAACCATTTTTCAAAAAGAATAGAGATGTTCATCCATATAGACCTCTATTAGATAGGCAAGACTAGACCATACTTAAGCGTAGATTGAGGACTTCAAAGAAAAGGAGAGGAGGAGGAAGACCTACATAAGTTATTAACATGAATGTCAATGAAGACAGTAGTTACAGTAGATCTTAATTGAAGAGGTCTGTATGATACAACCAAGTAAACATCATAGAAGATATAAAAATCAAAAGACAATGAATAAAAATGTAGATTGTGTTTAACAAAGAGGAAGTATCAATCCAATGTAACTTATGAAAATGTGACGATCATTAAAGAAAACATTATGAACTTTGAAATAAAATGAGTCCTAGATGATAGTGACAACTTTATTGATATTCTTTTCTACAAAACCTTTAAATTAATGAGACTCCAATCATGATAACTTTACCCACCATCTTTTCCTTTTATTAAGTTTAGAGGGGATTGGTATTTACTGAAAAATACATCTTTGAGTTACAATCGGTGAATAGACTAAACAAATCATTAAGATGATAAAGTTCCACATCATATACAAGTCTGCCCTATATAACTCCATATTCTAAAAATATTCATTGTATGCAACTAGAGCCCATCATATCACCATAGTAGCTGCTCAAGAAGTTTTCAACAAAGAGAGGTATAGGAGAATTATCAGGGAACCATCAAATCTCAAGAGAATGCTATGTGAGATTGCTAAAGAAGAAAAACCCTACCCAACAAATGAATATGAAGGAAATAGACCTCGAGGATTACTAAGAACATAACCAAGGTAGAAGCCATCAAATAAATTCAAGAAGTTCAAGTTAGGGATATAAAGTGTAGCAGAGTATTAAAAATAGGAGCATATATAAACCAATAATAATGCACCAAAATGGTGAAGTTCTTAAAAGAAGGATAAAAAGTATTCTCGTGCTCACCTTCAGATATGAAAGAAAAATGTATAAAATAGTTTAAATGCTAGACCTAATGTCAAGACTAGGAAGCATAGCACATGATGCAAACATGACTACCTGAATAAAAGATCCATTTCATTTAGGTTTGGATCATTTTCTTAAGACTAAATTGGAGAAGATGTGGAAGTAAAATACTCATATTTTCTTGAACATGATCTCATACATAACTGTGTTAGAGCCCATACGACTCTCAATAATTAAATAGTAAAGAACATGACCTGAGATACAACTATTGCCCTTATAAATCTCTTAAAATAAGTTATGATGATTCAATCTTAACATATAAATGTTTCAAAATGTGTTCTCTAGTGTTGAAGTTTTTGTAAAGAACACATTTTAGAACATGATCATATCTCAAGCCATATCTATCATTTTGTTTGGAATTTATGGAATGTTTTTATTAAATTTTATAAATTATTTGATATTACGAGAATAGAATTTCTATGACCTTAGGAATTTGATGACATAAAGTTTTAGTGACCTTAAGTTTATATGAAATAAAATATCAATGACTTCATAATTCAGTGATAATAAAGTTTCGCTTTAATTAGACTTCTTATACGTAACTTCTATAAATAACTTATTAAAAGTTGAGTAAGCTAGTAGTTATGTTCATACTTCTCCTTGTATTGTCTTTCTCATTATAAAAAAAGAATTTATTTTCTTACCTATAAATTCTTGTGTTCTTTGCTTCTTTATTTTTCATAGATATTGCTTTTGTTACAACAATTGGTATTAAAACTAAGGATTATTGTCAAGAAGTCTCTATACAAGTTTGATATTGAGAAGTTAAATGGATTGAATGACTTCACTCCATGAAAAATGATGATGAAAGTAGTTCTTATTTAGTAGGGATGAGTAACAACATTGGAAGGAGAAAAAAATGATAGAGAATTTATAGGCATTAGAGAAGGAAAAGATTATATTGAGGGTGCACAATACAACATTATTAAGTCTAAGAGATGAGGTCTTGAAAGAAGTGGTTGATTAAACTAGTGTTACTTTGTTATGGAAATGACTTGAAAGTAACTATAAAAAAAAGATCAGTTACAAATCATATCTATCAAAAGTAACATTTATATACCTTAGGATATTGGAGAGTACATAAACATAAGTTCATATTAATAATTTTGTTGCTGGGGTTCAAATTGAGGTTAACGGTTAAGCCAGTCATTTTATGTTCATTTTTCAATTATATGAGAATTTTGTTAATACACCATATTGTATAATAGAGAGACTATTTATGTTAGTGATATGAAGAATGCTCTAAAGTTCAAGGAATTAAAGAAAAAGGTCTCTAGTATATATAAAAAGGAGTTCTGAAAATGTAAGTAAGTCACTGTCCAAATCAAAGGCTAAAGATTTCTGATATTTTAACAGTAAAGTTAAAGGGAACTTTAATAAGGATTACCCATAACAAAAGAATAAAAATGTGAAAAGGAAAACAAATGAAAAAGTAAGTATTATTTTATTCTATAAGAGTTTTGATAAAGAGGGTAGAAGAGGCATTGATGTTTTAATAATGAATAATTATGATTCTAAAAATTTATAACTGAAAAACTAGCGTTGCTTATCACATAACTTTCAATAGGGATTAGTTTTGTTCATACAATATAAAAATACTGTAATAAAATGGTATTTTTAAATTAGGCGATTATAGAGATCGTGTTATCAAAGGTAGTGGTTTAGTGCAAATCCATATACATGATGAAATTATTAGAACATTGTAATCCTAATATGTTCCTAAGCTCCCAAAAAATATAATTTCTATAGGTAATCTTAATGGACAAGGGTATAAGTTTTCTTGTAGTAATGGGAAGCTTAAGGTGGTAAAGGGTGCATTGACTATGATGAAAGGAAAATTACAATATGACATCTATGTTTTAATGGGAAAGACAATAATAAAATCGATGTTTATATCTCAATCTTTAGAAAAGAAAGAAAGTACTACAGTATGACATATGTGGGTAAACCATTTTGGTGGAGAGATTATAAAAGTTTATAAAAGGAGCTTTTTAAAGAATGAAAAACACGAGAAAGTAGACTTCTGTAAGTTTTGTGTACTTGGTAAAAAGTTTATGATAACCTTTAAGGATATAGTGTTTAGGGAGTGATATATGTTGGGACAAACATATGAAAATGTCATACTAGGTTTAATAATGAGCAATATTAGTTAAAAGGTAGTAATAGAACAATCTGGAATAGATGTTAATGGGACTAGAAATTCTAGTTGAAGAGATAGAATAATGTCAGGAAGAAAGCATCAATATAGTACAGCCACAGATAAAGCGAGAATGACTGTCAGGCAACCAAGAAGGTATAGTTAGGGATAATTGGTCGCATATCCTCTGACCATCGGTGATGAGGATGAAAATATATTTCAAGGGACTATGGAAAGTAAGGTGAAAGGTAGACATATGGTGGGGGATATAATAAAGGGTATAAAGTTTCATATGATTGAGAAATTAATTGCATCTAGTCATATCTTGTTGAAAAAGGTTCACATTTTGAAAGATGTAACTAATATGTTGATATTATCATTATCCGTAGAGAATTTCAAGTGTAGATTAGACATAGTGAATGCTCACATAGCTTGAAGCCCTTAGGTCTTGTATAGGAGGGAATAATTCTTGGTTAGACATTAAAGAATTCAAGTCAAGGTAGGAAATTATGAGATATGTCTTGAATTATAGTAATATAGAATTTTAGTACCGTTAGGATTATAATGAAATAAACTTTCAGTGACCTTAAGTTTATGTGAACTAGAATATTAGTGACCTTAGGATTTTGTGGTAATAAAGTTCCACTTTATTTAGACTTCTTACATGTAACTTTACAAATACCTAGTTAAGAGTTATATTAGTGATTTTGGTCATACTTTTCTTTTTTTTTTTGAAAGACTTGGTCATACTTATTCTTGTATCATCTTTCTCACGGTGATAAAAGAATTTATTGCCCATAAATTCATTTTTTTCCTTATTTTTATATATATTGCTTTCGTTTATGCAATATATATCATTTTTTATTGAGAGATATCAGTGCTACTTTTCTTGTTCTTTATCGAAATTAAAACTTATTAAAGAATTCTTTCTTCATGGTGTTCAAATTTCAATTCTCTTTATATATCTAATTTAACTTTCTTGGTGTAGTTCAAAACTCATTCATGGTTTCTCTTAAAATTCATTCCTTGGTTGTTTTGGTTTAGTTGATATCAACTTTTAGCTCTAAGTTAGGTATGGTTTTATTTTTTGTACTATTTTATTCCAATAAAATTTTTTGTCTAAAGTTTAGTTTTCTTTGTTACTTCTTGCTTATTCTTTTTCACCTTATATTGTCTCTAAAGTTTCAATAAAAAATCAAAATTCCATCACCATCTTCTATAAGGCATACCTATATTTATTTACTATATTGGAAATTCTCTTCGTTCAAACCCTCTTATTTCCATTTTTAATCAAAACTTTATGGTTATGGAAAGAAAAAAAAGATAGAAAGTTGTGCACGTATAATTACTTTAAGAAATTATTTATATCGTGTTTGACATTCTTATTAGTATTTCCTTGCCTTATTCGAAGTCCTTACTTCTTCTTTAAGTTATGATTCAATTTTTTCTTTCCTCAACCATTAGTTTATTAAGTTTTTTAGACTCTAATAGGTTTAAGTCTTTGTTTAAATTTTTTTAGTTTTTTTAAATAATTTGTTAAGGAAACAAAGAGCAGAAAAGGCAAGAAAATATGAGATTAGCATAAAAAAGACAAATTTAAAATAAAACACGAGTGGTTTGTTATCTTTGCTAGTAAATACATAAGGAACTATATGAGTAAATTTCATTTTATATCTTTTTTCAGAGAATTCCAATAGGTCTTCTAAAGGTATTTAAACGCCGAATGAGTAGAAGAATAACTTATACTTTATATAAATCATGTAACAATATTTTGAGATGAGTATGATGTATGCAGAGGTTAAAGACACGATGGAGAAGCAATCATAGTATATTACTAATTTGAAAGGAAGAAGACATATCAAGTTCCTAATGAGGGAAGATATACTAAGAATAATCCAACAGCTCCTATGGAGTTTGACGAAGAGAATGATGAACTAAGTGTTGATGATATTGATCTAATATTTAATATTTAATATTAGAGGGCATATATTTAGGACTTAAAGACAAGTTAGACATGATTAAGAGAAAAGGAGGGAGCCTAGAGTTCAAGAAGATGTCGATGAGAATCTTAATAGTATCAAGATGATCATATCTTCCTTTAAGGGTAAGAATGATCTTAAAGCTTATTTAGAGTGGAAGAAAAAGTTGGAATTAATCTTTGACTATCATAATTAACCTGAAAAAAAAGGTAAAGCTAGTGGTGCTAGAGTTTACTGATTATGCCATCATTTAGTGGTATCAATTGTTCAATAATAAGAGAAGAAATTATAAGCGACTTATAAAAACATTAAATGAATTAAAAGTTCTTATAGAACATATTTGGGCGAAACCATTATTATAAAAATTTGTGTCAGAGATTGAAAAGTCTTAACTAAGAACTAAAGAATATGGAAGATTATTATAAGAAGATGGAAGTAGTTATGATCTAGGCCAATAGAGGAAGACATATAAGTAACTATGGTAAGGTTCTTGAATGGGTTGAATAGAGAAATAGCCAATGTGGTAAAGCTATAACATTGTGTATATAGGAGATTGTACTTATGGATATGAAGGTGAATAGCTAACTTAAACGCAAAGGAAAAAAAAGTATCCTACTAATACTAGCATTTCTTAGGTAAAAATTGAACTACTTAAAGCTAAAGATGATGTCTACAATAAAGGCAAAGGTAAAATTGATTATCAATCCTCTCAAAATAGAAAAATAAAATATTTTTACTTTTACGAATAAGGCATATTGAATCTCACTGTCCAAATAAGAGGATTATGATCATAAGGGATGATGGAGAGGTGTAAAGTGTGGTGATTTTAAATGGAGAGGTGAAAATAAAAGGCATTTATGCAAACGTTGAAAGATTCTAGTACCTATGCAGTTAAATATATCCTATTTGGAAGGCCATGGTAATATAATTGAAGAGTTATGTATGATAGATTTAAGAATTAGTATACCCTTATGAAAGAAAACAAACCAGTTACTCTTATATCTTTAACATATAAGTAGGTCTATAAGGATTAACTAAAATTGAAAAGAGTGAATGAAGAAAAAAAGGGAGAGTAGAAAAGAAGAGAGTGATAATATGGTTTCAAAAGAAAATGATTTAGTAGAGAGAAAATGAAAAAATGTGCAAGTTATTATGAAAAAATGAGTACTATGTATACTAAACAACTTATGATTGTACCTTTGTACAAAAAGGCTTCTTTCTATTTTGATGTAGATGTTTATTCGAGATCAAATACTTTTAAAAAGATGAGTAATTATGCAAGCATGACTAGATAAATAAGGATCCATTATAAATAGGTTTGGATCAATTATGCCAACCAGAATTAGAGAAGATTTAGATGTAAAATACTAATTTTTGTTTAAACATAGCCTTACAAATGACCATTTGTAGTTTGTATAGCTTTCAAAATTAAGTATTAGAAAGCAAAATTTCACGCGATTATGAATCAGCTTATGGAGATCTTAAAAAAATAAATTATGATGATATAGACTTAAGCACGAGCTTATCCCGAACTTTTTCCACTAGCACTAAAGTTTTTTTTAAAGAACACAAACGTCTCTCATGCTATATCTATAGAAATCCTATTTTTTAATAGTATTTAAAGAATGATTATATTTACTTTTAGGAGTTTTTGCTTTTTTTTATTTAGAGTTATAAGTGCTTCTTTTCCCTATTCTTGATTGGACTTCGCAATTATAAAGTATTCTTTCTTTGTCATATTCAAATATTTGATGAATTTAATTCTTCATTTCTAATAATCAATTAGTTATTTCTCTTTATATATTTATTCTAAATTTTTTGGTATGGTTCAAAACTTGTTCATGAGTTCTTTTAAATGCATCTTTATTAGAGAAGTTGTGTATCTAAATTGTCTTGCCAAGATGATGGTGGTCTAACAATAAATGGCATATTTGTATGGATTTTACATATCTAGTTAGAGTTTTTTTTCTTTGAAGGATAGTTACCATTATCAAAGATACTTATGCCTTATACACATCACAATAGGTCACAAGTAGGTTTCATAGATGTATATTCTAGTTATAACTAGATCCATAAGTGTGACCATGATAAAAGATGACATTCATTACATATAACGAAACATATTATAGTGGAAACCTACTAAAGGTTGGTTAAGTCTATGTTTCATAGATAGATCAGGCAAAATATGGAGGTTTATATGCATGATATGATCATCGAAATAAAAGTTAAGGGAGATCAATTAGTGGACCTGCAAGAATGCTTCGACACTAAAGAATCATGAAACAATGCTAACTCCTAATACATGTGTGATCAAAACTTCTAGCAAAAGGTTATTATCAATTATGGTGAGTCAAAAGGGCTAAGCTAACCCTCAAAAGATCAAAGAAATCATCAACATGAAATCGCTACAGACTTTAAAGGGAGCACAAAACATCATAAGTAAAATAACAAGCTTATCTCCTTTTCGTTCTAGTTTAACTTCTAGGTACCTTTCATTATTTAAAATGCTAAGGCAAAATTGAAGTTCTAGTGGAGCATTTAATTTCAACATGAGTCAAAAAACCTAAAAGACTATTTTAAAAATCCACTTCTCCTCTCCACTCTCAACGTTAATGAAAAATTGTACTTATAGATATTTGTAGTGCTAAAGGCACTTACTTCAGTGCTAGTTTGGGATGAAGAACATAAACAACTTATTTATTATATAAGTAAGACATTTCAAAATCCAAAAATTGGACATAAATAAATAGAGAAATAAGTATTAATGGTTTTCATGTGGATAAGAAAATTGAAGTTGTGTTTTTGTGCTTATCTTGCATTTGTTATGAAAATCTGCAACTGGGACCAATATTATACAACAATAACAACAAGAACAATTAAGTGAAAGTCTTGTTGATACATGGGTCTGAGGAGGTCTAATAGTACACACCCTTACCCTTAACTGGTAAAGAGACTGTTTTTTATAAATCCACATGAAGAAAGAAAGAAAAAAATAAATCTAACATTTATATACATATTAAAATATTAAAATAATACCAATTAAAAATAAAATAGACATAACTGTAATAATAAAATAAAATAAATACATAATAAATAAAATATAAAAAATAAGTAATAAAATAAATAATACTATAAAAATAGAACAAGGTAAAGAGTAAAAATAAAAGATAAAATAAGTTGAATAAGTAACTAAATACATACATAAGAAAGAAGACAGGCAAATAAATAAATCAAATAATTCATTACAAAAAAATATTTTCGCTAAGTAAGGAAATACTTAGGCTAAATTGAAAGTTTAGGCTAAATACAAGAGGAAAATGTTTAAAAGATATATGAGAACGACAAGAATCTCTCTATGTGAGATCTTTTATCTATATTTGAGGATCATATCCTCGATAAGTTTCAGCAGAGCTATACCATTCTTGATCACCTCCCCTTAATTCTTCTTATGCCTTTCTCTTTTCCTCTTACAATCTCTAAGTACAATCTTCTTGCATCTTCTCACTGGAGTGTTTGGGGTCTCCTTTTAACATTCCCAAACCACCTAAGCCTTGTCTCTCTTAATTTTTTATTAATATTAGTTAGCATCAATTTATCTCTTACCATTACATCAACTAGGACTAATATTATACAAACCAAAAAACATCGAGAAAAATGGTTAAATTATCGATAGTGCTTTGAAGTTTAGGATTAGGTTTACTCGACGAACATTGATGAAATCTCAAATATTAGCAGACTTATGGTCAAATATACCATCCCAACAACATTTTAGATTCAAAATAACTTCCGTTAAAACCTTATCCCTGTTAGATAATGAATGTTGATAGTGAATCAAACTAAGATGGAAGTGTAAGTGATATAGTAATCCAAGGCCACCATGAAATCAAAACCAAATGTTTTCAAAAAGACAAGTTTGAGACCTTTAAAAATGAAGCAAAGTATAAACCATACTATGAAGAATTAAAAGATGCTATACCTACAATTTTGGACATTAAAATTTCAGTCAAAATTTTAACTCATTGTTATTAAGTTGAAAGGTCTCTTTCTACCAAATAAGAAACCATGTGCAAGTATTTTACCTTATATAAGATCCTGATAAAAGATATGTAGATCTAGGTGGAACACATCCCTTGTGAACAAAATAATTTAGCAGGCCAATTGTCAAACTGAGGGGAAAAATGGATGAATCCCAAATACATATATGAAGCCCAAAAATATCTATTTAGAAGTCAAACATAAGCTTACATATACAGAAAAAAAATGCAAGAACTAATGGATAAAGCACTTGTGGATTGGAAAGCCCTTATTAAAAATTACATAAATAAAAGAGAATTACTTCTAAACCAATTTAGGTAAGAAAGCTCATATACATAGATTCAGGAAATTCTCCATTATTAATGGACAACTTTACATATATTCCAATATTCATCCATATTTAAAATGTGTCATATTTGCCTAAATAGGATAAATCATGTTGATCACATTAAGGTTCTTCATCTTTGTTTCACAATATAATATGAAAAAGATATTTTGGTCATCACCTAAGCAAGATGGAATAGATGTAAGAGAAACTTATATTTTCACCACCAATCTATTGCGAAATCTTAGCTTAGTTTATCTCCAATACTATTTACAAAGTGGATCATAGATATTTTAGATCCATTCCCGCTAATAATCAAACAACACATGTTCATTTTTATAATCGATTACTTCACATGATGGGCATAAGCAAAGCTTTATTTGACCATATTAGGGAAAATAGTTAAATGATTTTTGATGAGCCATATTATGTACATATATAGCATCCCGCTACCATAGTAATTAACAATGGCCTACACTTTTATTTGAACCCAAATAAGTTTTTTGAATCTTAAAGAATCAAATAAAATTTTAGATATGTCACGTACCCATAAGCTAACAGTCTTGCAAAAGTCACCAATATAACCATTTTGTAAGGTTTGAAATCAAGGATAGATCAAACAAAAGAAATTTGGGAATATGAATTATATATCATTCTGTATAGTTATCAGACAACTATAAAGATAGTAACAGGGAAAACTATTTTCAATTCAACAAATGATGTGAAAAATCTAACCCTAGTAGACTTGAAGATCCCTTTAACTTGCATTAAAATCTTCAGAATTGATGACAATGAATCCCAGCTAAAGATGGAACTTGATCTAATTGAAGAGTATATAAATCTAAAGAATTATACATACCAATAACATGTCAAGATATTCAATTAAAGGCGATACGCAACAAATTATAGAAAAAGGCTAACTCATCTTAAGAAGAACTAATAGATTATAATCCAAAGGAAAGTTTGCTCCAAATTAGACATGCTCACATGCACTATGAAAAGGATGTTATCAAACCTAGCGTATATAGGTTTGAAAGATAGATAGATCAAAGAGTCCTATTATTGAAAATGGTTGACACCTTATGCCTTACTTTTCATGAAATTAAAGCATTATAATTTATACATCAGTTTAATTTTAGGTCTAATTAATCTACAAGTTCTTGTAAAATTAAGGGCTTAAAGCCTCCTAAAATGTTAAACTTATAAGTCTCACAAAGTGTTAGCGTCATAAGTTTTACAAAATATCATTCTCATAAATGTCATAAACTTTCACACACAAGCCTTATAAAATTTCAAACTCATAAGTCTTGTGAAACATTAGACTCACAAGTTTTACAAAACGTCAAACTCATAATTCTTGTAAAATGGTGGACTCATAAGTCTCACAAAATATCATACTCATAAATATCACAAAATATAATGCTCAAAATTATCATAAGACCTTATAAGTTTCATAAAATATCAAACTTAAAATTATCTAAATTTATAGATTTAAAATTTTGCAAAGATATCAGGCTTAAAATTTCATAAAACAACAAGCCCTAAAGGTCTCCTAAAATGCCCAAAACATACTAAAATAATCCAACTATAGATTAGAGTGTGTAAAACAAAAAGGTCTACCTAATAAGACTTATAGCAAATTAGCCAGAAGTTGTGTGCTTTAAAAGTATATCTTGAAACCATAAAATCAAAGGCTCTACATCTTTTGTGAAATCTATCAAAAAATAAACATGTTGGGACCATACTAACATGAACCAAAATTGGAGCTATTTTTAAAAAAAGGATAAACATAATATCAAAACCAATTGTCACTAACATGAAGTTATAGTTTTGCTTTATACAAACTTGAATAAAAAACGCAAAACAAGGCTACCATACGACTATAACCCTAAATAATCAATAATAAATCATTTGGCCATCACTCCCTGACGCTAATTTGTTATCCTCAAATAGATCTGCCAAATCATCTTACTAGGATTTAGGCTCATACTCTTGGTTAAAAGTTTTAGAATATCCTTTACAAACAATAAGTTAATTAGAAAGTTTGAAATTTTGCTTTTAATTCAATATTTACAAGCATAGAACCCCTAAAGGAAGGAATGCAATAACATTATCGTAGTTCCAAGCTTCAAACAACTTGCTTTTGAGGAAAGCAAGACATACATCTGACTTGGATAAAGTAGGCATCTTCTAATCAATCAGCCTCCCATTATTCCTTGATATGAGCATAGCAACGGTCAAGTAACACCTATAGAACTTTAATCTCATTGGATTATGTATGAATATCTTTCCAATCAATAATCTTATAAACCTTTTGAGCCTGACCTAGGGAGTGATTCCACTATTGGAACTTCAAGTCTGCATGCTTATTGTGGATAACCATGGAGCCTATGGCCTACAAAAGAAAATGTCAAATCTAAATAATAAAATGAAGTATCATTCAAAATTTTATGTGGGACAAGAGCCATAAAACAGTTCATGCTGCAAGAAATTGCATCTCACTAAGGATGACAATGAACTGTCTCATGGGTCTAAAGTTTTTTAAAAAAATTTTAAAATTAAAAATATAAAATAATTTATTGTTTTAATTAAATTAAGATCTGGGTTGTCCAAATCTAAGTTTATCCGAAGCCCAACTCTTTTATCTAAACCTGGGCTTAACTCATAGACCGACCCATTAAAAACAACTAAATTTAGACTCATGAGTCAAAATTTGCTATCCCTACGTCTCACTCAACATTATTAAGGTGTTTTTTATCATTAGGTATATAATCATACCTAATACTTCAGGGCCCATATTGTGGGACTTTAAACAATAATTTGATAAACCAAGGATAGTAAACCTTATCCATCAAAAGGCCTTTACTTTTGTTATAAGATAAAAATTCCATGACGTTAGGCTCATCATAGACGATTGTAAAAACTTTGCAATGTCAGGATTATCCTGGACTATATTTAGCACAATGATAAAAGTGAGACTCCGAAAGATCTATTATTTTCTCTTTTCTTAAGGCACTTTTGGATGATTTAGGTCGCGATTACTCTCGTTTATCATGTTTCCACTTCTTGCTTGTCTAACTAGACCTATCATCAGACAATTTATTTCCTCTTTTAATTATATAAGCAAGATCTATATTTACAATAAGGAACAATATAAATAGCACATAAACACTTGCATACTTATAACTGGAAAAGAGTTTAAAAAATCTATAAACTTGCTCATTAGAAACTCCAACCTCTAACAACTCTTCGGTGATGTTTCTTGAGCGAGAGAGACTTACCTACTCAATTAAGGATTGTGCTCAAGTAGATTATAGACCATTAGACATATCTTTCTCATTGAATCTAAGTTTAGGTCCTCTCCATACTATCTTTTTAAGAAATTAATAGAAACTTCCTGTTCCAATCTTGAGTTTCCTTAAGAGGCTTCCTTACTTTAACTCTCATATCTGATGTGACATTTAAACTATGCCATTAGGAAAACCTTCCAGCAAGCCTTAATTGGTGAATAAATCGAAATAATTCAACGGTCAATTTTATTTTCCTAATTGATAAAGTATAAGAAAACTCGATATCAAATACCATGATTGAGGATGCAGTTGACTAAGCTTATACCTATCTACATAACAATTTGACATAGAATTCATCAAGTGGCAACCTCAGGTCTACCTTAAACCTGAACTTGTACTAGCCCCTGGGGCATAGCTCAATTGACAAAAGTTTAGGTAGTGTAGTGTCAGCCATGTTGGCGACCTGTAAGGTGGAGGTTCGAATATTTGGAGCAATCTTTAAAATTTGGGCCCCTTGTATGATGAGATCAGTGAATAAGCCCAAGTCTCTAGTCAATTGAGGCACATCTCGCGATTTACCTCCTTCACCAATTCTAAGGGCACGGGTGGTGGAGGCTCTTAATGATAAAGTTCAACTTTTTTTTTAACCTGAACTTGTACTTTTTAGCTTCATAGTCTTAAATGAAGTTAATGACATGAAACAAAGTGACCATTCGTCGTTAATATTAGGCTTCTTGTCATCCATAACTACATGTTTGTATACCTTCAATCTTGACTTGACACTAGACCTACTGCTACGCCGGACACTAAAACTCTTCTCACTCGATGAGTTGTTTTATTCAAATATTAAAAGAAAGAAACGAAAACCTTACCATAAAGAAGATGATAAGCCTAAACTGAATCACAACTAATTAGTCTAGATTGCTTAAAATCTTACATATATTGTAAGTAAAAGGTAAGATACATACACAAACGTAAGAGATGAGATTATTTATAAAGAAAGTAAGCCCATAGTAGGACATTCCCAACTATATGAGACAAATCAATTCAAATCCTTAACACATCTCTTCCTACTAAAAAGCTCATAAATCAAGACCAAATTTTTCATTAAGATGGGCCCGTGTGTTCATATCAAAAAACCATGGAGCAATACGATAGACCTATGACCAAAACTTAAATTGAAAATAATTTACTTGAAAGCATCCCCTAAGAACTAAGTTGATAGACAATCCAATAAGCCAAGTATCTTTTAACATTCCATACAATGAAGACAAGTATTGTAATTTCTCACACTTATAAATTACTATAAAAATGGTCATTATTCTTAGGAATGGGGTCTTTTACCTGCTCACTTTACCTTTCTAAAATATATTTTTCTCTCTTTAATTTTTGTTAATGTGATTGTGAAAAACCAAACTTTGAAAATCACTCACACATAGTTTTAGAGGTTAAAGAAATACTTGAAATAAATCAAGAGAAGTCCTTGGAGACCATATATGATAGTCTTATCCTTAAATCTTTGAACGTAGACCTAGATCTAAAGAATTTAAATACTAAAAAAATTTAACTATATCATTCTATTTTAATATATATATATATATACGAAGTAATTATAGGCTTTTTATTATCCTTGGCCTATTTGTTTCCTTCTTACATTAATTCTAAGTTGATATAAGCTTTTTATTCTTTACACATATATGAAATATTATCCATTAGTTTATAAAGAGCTTTTACGGTATCACCAAGACTTTATAATTGACTGTATATAAATATCAGTAGAACAAAATTTATATGATATTTTTCTTTGATAGTAATAAATTATTAATAGAGATATACCATTAGAATAGTTAATAATCATTATATTATTTATTGCATTTTATTTTAAACAATTATAATCACTATCTTGCTTATAACAAGTCTTAAATATGTACATTTGAATTATGAAAAAATTGTAAAAAAATTATTTTGACAACTCTCATTATCAACTAAATTAAAATTTTTTGACATATCAAGATATATAATGTTGGGAGATAATAACACATCTTTCTAAAAAATCAACTAACATATCAACGACAAGAAAGAACTTTTCAACTTGCACTAACAAAACAATATGAGAATAAGAAACTTAACGATAAAACTAACACTAAGATTTACATGGAAAACTCTTCAGTGTAGAGGGAAAAATTACAAGATAAATAGACAAATCCATTAAACTCAATAAGGATTTACAGAAAAGTTGATCTTTCTCCTCAAAACAACAAGTTGTTTCACAAAGTTTTAATAATGAAACCAAAGTTGACATTACAATGAATAAACACTCAAACCAATCCCAAAAATAATCAGACAAGGATGAGATTACAACAATATTTGCCGTCTCTCTGTCTTTACTCACTTTTGGACGTTATAATCGGACTCTATATAAAAATTATGTAATTTTTTCTTTTATATCAAAAAATAAGTTTTTCTACCCTATGCACGGTCATTTACACAAGCAGTATAAATAATCGTATATCTTCAACACTGACTCATTCGCAGTTGTATGTGGTACAGAGAGTTACATGGTCTCCATACACAACTGTGCATCTTTACACAGACGTACACACATCCGTGTATGTCTTCAATCTTCACACATTTATAGACACTTACACGATTAATCCACACGACTGTGTAAGTTAAGACAATAGCGTGGCTACATAGCCTTGTATCTCCTCAAAAGAGCTTCATGCATCATGTGTTCACTTGTTTGTCATTCCCATGAACTAGAAAGGCATTTACGATCACCAAAAGTCTCAAAAATAGAGATAGACACTCAACAATCTCCCCCTCTAGCCCAAATATAAGGAAGACAGTAGTCTCCATCATCTACTTAAGATACATCCCGAAAAGCTTACTATAAAGCTCATGCGTATATTCGACAACCACTTTAGTCAACATATCAGAACCATTCAAATTCATATGAACCTTCTTCAACATTAATTGTTTCTCTTTTATTACAAACATCAACTAATGGTATCTGACATCTAAGTGCTTTGTACAGGAATAATACATAGTATTTTTGCTCAAGTCAATAGCACTTTGACTATCACAAAATACTTCATAGTCTTCTTGCTTTACATCCAACTCTTAAAGGAATCTTGTCAACTAGAGCATCTTCTCATAGCAACTACATATTCTACTTCAGTCATAGATAAAGTCACACACTTTATAGCTTAGATTGTGATGAGATGGCTCCCCCTATAAACTTGAACAAAAAACCTGAAGTGGATTTTCTTCCATCAAAGTCTAACCATATCTGCATCCATAAAACCTTCTAGAGTTAGCTCACCATCACCAAAAGCATAAACTCCACTTTGATGTTCTTTTCAAGTATCTCAGAATCCATGTCACTGCTTCCTAGTGAACCTTCCCTGGATTTGATAAGAATTTGCTCACCATCCCAATAGCTTGTGTAATATCTAGCCTTGCACATATGATTGCATGCATCAATGACCCTACTATAGATAAGTATGCAATAATGTACATGTCATATTTCTCCTTTTTTATTAACAGACATGCACGCTTACATAGCTTGAAGTGAGACGCCGATGGTGTGCTAACTTGCTTGACATACTTCATAGTGGACATTTCTAGCACTCATTCAATATATCTCTCCTAAGACAACCATAATCTCTTATTCTTCATATCACGAGTTATCTCCATACCTAAAATATGCTTTACAGGTCCCAAATCTTTCATTTTAAAAGATTTGGACAAATCCTCCTTCAACTTTTGGATTCTACCAATGCCTTAACCCACAATCAGTATATCATCAACATAAAGAAGAAGAATGAGAACTTCTTGAAGTACTCACCTGAAAACTCCTTGAAGTACATAAAAACATTGACATAAGTTTGTTTAAAACTATAATTCATCAAAGGAATCGAACTTCTAATATTATTGCCTTGGAGCTTGTTTTAAGCTATATAGACTTTTCTTAAACTTGCAAACTAGATTTTTCTTGCCTTTGGCCTTGAAACCTTCTGGCTGCCCCATGTATATCTCCTCTTCCAAATTTCTATGCAAGAAGGTTGTTTTAACATCTATCTATTCAAGTTCAAGATCCAAATAGACAGTTAGATCCAAAATTGTTCAAATTGAAGTCATCTTGACTACTGGTGAAAAGATTTCATCAAAGTCTATACCCTTCTTTTGACTAAATCCTTTTATTACTAGCCTTTTCTTGTGCTTTACTAGCTTGTTAGCATCTCTCTTTGTTTTGAACACCTACTTATTCTTCAATGCCTTTTTGCCTTTTGGAAGCTTTATAAGCTCGTATGTATTATTCTTCTTTAAAGAATCTATCTCTTCCTTCATAACTATGAGCTAGAGATCTTTTTCTTCATAAGACATAACCTCTTGCACATTCTCAGGCTCCCCCTCAACTTTAAGTAACAGGTATTCAGAATTTGGATAACTTTGTAGAAGGTCTTTTCTCCCTTTTCAACTTTTGAAGGTTTGTTTCATCAGCTATTGGATCTAATTGCTCCCTTTGCTCATTATCCTCAATGGATTCATGTAGCTTATCATTATCAGATTGTATCTAATCACCATCAATGTGTGTTTAGTCACACACTTTATTTTCTTTACCTATAAATTGCTCAATAGTTGAAGGAATTTGCGAAGAGTTAACAATTCCATATGATGAGCTACAATCTGATGACTTATCTCTTTTAGATGATTAGCACCTCTCTCTTGCTCCTAGAACACCACATCCTTGCTCACCTTTTACTTCTCTAGGCTATAAAGTCTGAAGCTACACTAATCACCACCATATCCAACAAAGATGTAAGATATCAACTTAATCAAACTTCTTTCTCTGACCCTTAGTTACATGTTTGAATACCTGACAGCCAAAAACTCTCAAATGATGACCAGTCCACGCTCTCTCGAAAGTCTTAAAATTCAATAAAACTGAGAGAGCTCCATTAATCAGGTAGATCGTAGTTCAAACTGCTTCTTCCCAAAATATCTTTGGCAATATATACATTATGAGTGTGTAACGAACCTTCTCCACAATGGTTCTATTCATCCTTTCAGTAACCTAATTATATTGTGGAGTCCCTGGCTCGATTTTCTCATGTCTAATGTCATGTGATGTATAGTATTCTTCAAACACCTTAGAAGTATACTCCCCTTAATTGTCTGTTCACATACATTTTAGCTTTCTCTCAACTTCCATTTCTACCATAACATGAAACTTCTGGAAAATTTCAAATACTTAACTCTTAGAGTTCAACATGGATACATAAGTCTTCCTCAAAGCATCATCAATCGGTGTAATAAAATAGCTGTTACTTTCTAGTGACTCCTCCTCAATAGGGCCATAACCATTTGAAGCACCAACTACAATATCTCCAAATTCATTAATTTTTTCTTGTAAATTCATTGGAAGTAGTGATCACAGGGATTAAGTGTTAGAGAGTTTTTAATAGGGATAAGGGATTTACTAGTCATCAACTTTAATCTCTTCTCACTCATGTGTCTCAATCAATAATGTCACAGATTTTGTAAAGTTTTCTCTTTGGCTGTCTATACTTCTCTACCACCATACACCTTTAAATGTGTCATATACAGTGAGGGACATGACTCTCCTCGGGCAATGGTCATTATGCCTTTGGACATTTTCCATTTCCTATCCTCAAAAGTGTAGTGAAACCCTTCTTGATCTAACATAATAGCCAATAATAGATTTAGCTTTAGATTGGGGATGTGTCGTATATCTCTTAAGGTCAGTAAGCATATGAAATTTGTATAAACTTGAAAATCACCCATACCGACTATCTTGGCAAGAATTTGGTATCCCATCTTTACACTCCCAAAGTCTCCGCTCTTTTAGTTTGAGAAATACTCCACCTTTGGAACACAATGATAAGACACTACAGCAAGGCAGACATTTGGCTATATTTTTTTAGCCACATTTTAAAAATTGTCATTAAAAGTAAGCTTTTTACGATGCTTTTGAAAATTATTGCCTAAAGATAGCCTTGTTGCAATGATTTTGAAAATCGTCGCCAAAAGTACACTATTCGTGATGCTTCTATAAAATCATCACAAAAGAGCAGGCTTTTGGCCATGTTTCTGAAAAGCGTAGCTAAAAGTGACATATTTAGTGACGATTTTGAAAATCGTCACCAATAGTAAACCTTTTGGCGACGATATTTTCAAAATTATCCCCTAAAAGTTAACCTTTTTAGCAATGGTTGTCAAAATTGTCACTAAATTTGGAACCCTTGGTGACAATTTTTTGAAAATTGTCGTCAATAATCTTTGGTGACCATTTTGAAAATCATCGCCACATAATATAGGAGGAAAACGAAAATGAAATCCCTTCTCGTTGTATTTTCATTTTATATTTTGTTTCTTTCTTGTTTCGGATTATCTTTATCCATCTTTCAATGAGTCTCTGTTCTAATTCTTCTTCTTGATGAACTTCTTCTTCTTCTTCTTTTTTAAGTACTTTGACTTTTCTTAGAAAGATTATTCAGATGCTTCTTGATACAAAGGTCACCTTAGGACTCGAACTTTCACCAAAGTTGATCGCCAACATCCTTTGTACGACAGTTTCACTTAGGTCTGTTTAAACAAAATTTTAGCCTTTAACGAACCTCGCAGTGTTTACCTCACACACTCAAAGAAACAATGCTATGGAAGTAATAAGATAATAAAGGCAACAAGGAAACTAGAGAGATATCGTCATTAAAAGTAAGCTTTTTATGACGCTTTTGAAAATTATTGCCTGAAGATAGCCTCGTTGCAATGATTTTGAAAATCATCATCAAAACTACACAATTAGTGACGCTTCTATACAATCATCACAAAGAGGTAGGCTTTTGGCTACGTTTTTGAAAAGCGTAGCTAAAAGTAACACATTTAATGACTATTTTGAAAATCGTCACCAATAGTAAACCTTTTGGCGATGATATTTTCAAAATCATCCCCTAAAAGTTAACCTTTTTGGCGATGATTGTCAAAATCGTCACTAAATGTGGAATCTTTGGTGACAATTTTTTGAAAATTGTCGTCAGTAATCTTTGGCGACCATTTTGAAAATCATCACCAAATAATATAGGAGGAAAACGAAAACAAAATCCCTTCTCATTGTATTTTCATTTTATATTTTGTTTCTTTCTTGTTTCAGATTGTCTCTATCCATCTTCTGACGAGTCTCTGTTCTAATTCTTCTTCTTGATGAACTTCTTCTTCTTCTTCTTTTTTAAGTATGCTCACTTTTCTCAAAAAGAACATTAAGATGCTTCTTGATACAAAGGTCACTGTGGGACTCGAACTTTCACCGAAGTTGATCGCCAACACCTTTTGCATGACAATCTCACTTAGGTCTGTTTAAGCAAGACTTCAGCCTTTAAAGACACTCGCAGTGTTTTCCTCATACACTCGAAGAAACAATACTATAGAAGCAATAAGATAATAAAGGCAACAAGGAAACAAGAGAGATATGGTGTTGGGCCCGAATTTTTATTTATTTTAGTAAGCATGAATTGAATGAATTTTGTGATCTTGTTGGATAAATTATTTTTTAATTGGAGTTTAATTATTATGTCAAGTTTAGGAGGATTTATTTCATGGATTGATGGAAATTGGAAGTATTAAATGGAAGAATTAAGATTAAGTTAGAGTATAGTATGGTGTAAGTTAAATTGAAG
>JANZXP010000001.1:2721611-2785491 GCA_027576715.1 Erythroxylum flavicans
GAAGAGTTAATAGTGCACTACACTAATGAATCAACAATAAGAGCAAAAAAAGCTTTAAACAATCAAATTGTTCCACAACGCAGAGAACCCAAATTAATTCAAGTTGCAAACTTACTTGGAAAGAGGAACACGACACTGCTGATTGTCAAAGACACTTTTTTGTTGAGCACTGGAAAGAGGAAGACAAAGAGGAAATTCACATTCTTGCACAACGAAAATAAGTAGGACATGGAAATGGGTATTATACAAAATGAACCTTACCAGCTAAAACCGAAGAAACGGGAGGGAAGCCCAATCTGAAGTGACTAATTTTCGTGTAGTGGAAACTGTCAGAATGTCGGAAGGAGGGAGGAGAAGCTCGACGGCAGCGCAGTGCAGGTGTTGGGGGTTGAGAGGCAGGAAGGAGAAGGAGACTGCGAGAGACGTTTTAACAAACACACAACAACGACATCGTGTTGTTTTAACAAGGCCTTCTGTGACGTTTTCTTCAATAAAACATCGCAGATTCTATTTCGCGATGTTTTATTCCTAAAACGTCACAAAAACTATCAAAAATCTGCGACGTTTTCATAAAACGTCCCGGATAGTGATCATTTTCTGTAGTGAATAATCCTTGTTTTCTTTCTCGAGAAATCTTAAAGTCATTTAGGAACTTGTTGGGTTTGTCTTTTATAGCTTGTGTTAGACATTAGGACAGGAGTTATGGCTTTGACTTCTAATGATAGGGTATAGGCTAGTCTTTCGATAAATTTTGGGTCTAGGAGAAGAGAAGATGCTAATAGAGTACGAATGGATTCTTGAAACATCAAGACCTTTATAGGGAAGTCACTGGAATTAATACAATGGAGATTTTAGATAAATATAAGACTCATATAGCATATATCAAAGAAACAAATTAGATGGGGGCTAAAGCAAAAGAGATTAATGGGTTCAAACCTTAGTATTTAGGGTGTTCAAGGCAACGGAATAAAGAAGGTATCTTAGTTGTTAAGAAAATTATACATTATGTTATGGGGTAAAAAGGACTAATGATAGGATTTTTTCCTTAAAGATTGTAGTGAAAGGTATTGTTTTCAATGTAGTGTGTACTTATGTACCCCAAGTAGGGTTGAACGAACAACTTAAGCATTAATTCTAGGAAATGCTAGAAGAGATAATTTAGCATATCCCTCCTAACAAGAGACTTGTTCTAGGAGGAGAATTTACTGGTCATATAAGAGCATTTTCAAACAAATATTCATTGACTAATGATTTCCAGTACGATGATAGGAATAAGAGTAAAACTGCTTTATTGGATTTCACATCAACATTTAAGTTGGTGATAGTCAACTTATTTTTTAAGAAAAACGAGGAGGATCATAACTTTTAAGAGCAATATCAAAAAAAATCAAAATGACTACTTCCTCGTAAGGCGGAGCAATCATTGTAGTTGCAAGGATTGTAAGGTAATAACTAATGCTTACTTGTCAACTCAGTATAGATTGTTAGTTATGGATCTTATAATTAAGGCTTGGAGGAAGAAGAAAAGTCTTAAGAGATGTACTAAAGTCAAATAGTGGAACCTGAAAAGGATACAGTGGAACAACTTAAGGATTGAGTAATATATGGAGAAGAATGGAAAATGTAAGGAGGTGTTAACCAGAAGTGAGAGAGAGTAGCAACTCTTATAAGAAAAACATTTAAACGATATTAGGTGTTTCTAAAAGACCTAGGGTGGTAAGATGAAATTTTAGTGGTAGAATGAAGATGTGAAAAAAAAAGGTTAAGATTAAAAAGATTGCCTATAAAGCTCTATTGGATACACCATAGAGATAGAGAGGTTAGTTAATAGAGAAAGTTACAAAATGGTAAAGAAAGAGGTGAAGAAGATAGTCTCAAAAGTTAAAAGCAAAGCTTATGACAAATTATACCAATAATTGGAAACTAAAGATAGAGAAAATAATATAATTAAGTTGGCAAGAGCTCGTAAACAAAAAGCGAGAGACTTAGATCAAGTTTGTTGTAAAAAAGATGAAGCAGGACAGGTGGTCATTGTGGAAAATGACATCAAGAGAAAATGACAAAGATATGTCTACAGCCTTTTTAATGAAAGCATAAAGAACAATATCTTTTGAGGTGATCTTAGCATGTTTGAGAGGTATCGCAATTTTACTTATTGTCGGCAAATCACAAAGGAAGAAATCAAAAGAGCATTGAGGGAGATAAAGAGTGGAAGGGCAGTAGGGCCTAATGAGATGCCCATAGAGGTGTGAAAGAATCTAGGCGAAGAGGGTTTTACTTAGCTAGCCAAATTTGTTAATGTGTTAAGTCTGCAAAAATGTCAGATGAGTGGAGGCATAGTAAGCTAATTCCTTTATACAAGAATAAAGGAGACATCTAAAGCTTTAACAACTATATATGTATCAAACTATTTAATCACACTATAAAAGTTATGAGGAAAGGTGATTGAGAA
Organism: Erythroxylum flavicans; assembly: GCA_027576715.1. NCBI lineage: Eukaryota > Viridiplantae > Streptophyta > Magnoliopsida > Malpighiales > Erythroxylaceae > Erythroxylum > Erythroxylum flavicans. The sequence continues at coordinate 2,724,064 of JANZXP010000001.1, forward strand.
GAGAGTGACAAAGGATAAACCTATCTCATAGAACCAGTTTGGTTTCGTGTTAATTAGGAAGGTCCACAACAAAAGCTTTACATCTCCTTAACAGATTAATGGAATATTATAGGAAAAGACAACATAACATATACATAGGTTTTATTGACTTAAAGAAGGCTCATGATATGGCACCTAGAGAAATCATATGGAAGTGTTTAAAAATTAAGATAGTTCTTATGACCTGTATACGGATTATTAAACATATGTATAAAGGTTTAAAGACTAGAATAAGAATAACAAGAGAAGAAACAGAGCATTTTTTATCGATATTGAGCTACGTTGAGGATCCTCATTAAGCCCTTTTTTGTTTCCAGTAGTGATAGATGAACTCACCAAGAATATCCAATGTGAGGTGCCTTGGTGTATGTTGTTTACTAATAAAATTGTTTAACTGGATGAGACAAAAGACGATATCAATGTCGAGCTAGAACGTTGGAAGGATATGTTAAAATTTAAATGTTTTAAATTGGGCAGGACTAAGACTGAGTACTTAAATGTAACTTTTCTAACCATAGGGTGGCTTCTGATGTGGAGGTAAAGATTATTTCAAAAATTATACTACAGAAAGAGTATGTTAAGTATCTAGGATCTATTATATAAAGCAATGGAGAGATCAATGAGGACATTGTTTACCGTATCAGATTAGGGTGATAAATGAAGAAATGTATCAGAACTTTTATATGACAAGAAGAAATTACTCAAGCTCAAAGGTAAATTCTATCATTTAATAATTAGGTCGATCATGATTTATGGGGCAAAGTGTTCACCAATCAAATAGGTGCATAATCATAAGTTAATGGTGGCGGAGATGATAATGCTCCGTTTGATATGCAACATTACTAAAAGAGATAAAGTTATGGATGCAATGATAAAAGACAAATTAAAGGTAACTAATATTAATAAAAAATTAAAAGAGACAAGACTTGGGTGATTCATATATGTTAAGATGAGGCATCCTAATATTCTAGTGAGAAGATGCAAGAAATTGTACTTAGAAATTATAAGAGAAAAAAAAGAAGGCTAAGAAAAATTAGGAGGAGATGATTAAAAATGATATTGCTCTATTATAACTTATCAAGGACGTGACCTTTAATAAAAAATTTTGGCGTACTAGAATATAAATAAAAGATCTTACATTGAGAAGTTCTCTTTTTCATAGGTCTTCTAATTATTTTCCTTCGAGTCTTATATCTTGTATTTAGCCTAAAAATTTATTATGTAGTACTTCCCTCTTAGTTATTTATCTTATGTACTTCGTTACTTAGTCTAAACATTTTATCATAATGACTTGTTTGTTTTATTAATTTATTTTTCCTTTTTTGTTTGTGCATTTATATTGAAAACAACATGTCTACTAGTTAGAGGTCAAATTACGTACTTTTGCACCTTCTTAGACCTCACGTATCGGTGAGATTTCTACTAGAATATTAATGATATTCAAATTAAAATATTTAAAAATTTAGAAATATTTAAGGACTATATTGAAAAAAAAAAGCGAATTGAAACGGCGTTAAATAAATAAGAAAAATAAATGTGTCATATTATCACTTTTCTACATAATTTAATTTTAAAATACTTCAAATAAGTTTAGAATTTAAAATTTTTTAAAAATATGATATAACTGAAGTTTGATAATTGAACACTAGAAAGAAATTAAATTAAATATTTTACTTATTGATATAAATATTTTGTATCTTTGAATAAATTTGTAACTAAAATTTTTTAAATAAATTCGTATATTTTTGCGTGAGAATTGTTAGGTTGAGCCACGTGGAGCGTCGATGACCATCTATCACGACATCTCTAATCCTCAACTCACAAAACCACCACTCTTTAAGTTCTGGCGTCTAACCATCATTTATTTTCCCTCTGTAACGGATAATCTTCATGGCCTCCACTCCTCTTCCGTCGCAGGCCACCGGCGCCGCCGCTGCCGCCACCTCCTCCCCTTGCCTGCAATCTTTTCATATTCATTCCAGCTCACCCTTCCTCACTCTCCATCACAGACATCATCGACCAATTACCAAACTTCACGTCAGCTCACCGGCAAACAAATCATTCGCCACGTCCAAAACACCCTCCAAAAACCCCACGGAAGAAGTCATCTTTTTCGATGGCGGAGCACATTACGGAGACCTAGTAGCGAACCTGCTTCTGGGTTTCACTCTTCTTTGGCTACCATTGACTTTAGCAGCAGTTTCAAGGGCTTTTTATCTCAGGTACAGATTTACCAACCTACGAGTTACAGTGATTTCAGGGCTAACTGGTCAAGACAGGAGCGATTTCTCCTACAACGTGATTAAGGATGTCCAAGTTGTGCCACGTTTCATTGGTGAATGGGGCGATATTATCATCACTTTGAAAGATGGTACTAAGGTTGACCTCAGGAGTGTTCCTAGGTTTCGAGAGATTGCCAAGTACTGTCTCTCCAAGATTGAGAAACCTCAAGTTTTGAAGGAGGGTGGGCCTAAAGGATTTTGAGTGAATTGATCACGTACATTTTAATTCTCGAGTTTGTGGTGGTACGTCAAGTTTTCACTCTCTTTTTCTTTTTGACCAATTCAGTCTAATTTTGCAAATTGTAAGTTAGAACATGCTGCATAAGTGTGTAGATAACTTGAAGGGTAAAATTGGTTAATGTTGTTTATTTACAAATTGTAAGTTAGAACATGCTGCATAAGTTTGTAGATAACTTGAAGGGTAAACTTGATTAATGTTGTTTATACTTTTTCCTGCATTGAATCGAATTTCTGTTTAGCTATAAATGGTGTCTCAATGTCCAAAGTCCTGAAGACTGGGCACTGGCATCCAGGAATTTGCATATGTTCTTAGTAAAATAGTCTAACATCCGTCTGCCATTACTTAGAATGAAAAACCTTTTTGTGTTCGTAAAGATAGAACTAACTGAAACTCGTTCGGGAGACGATACATCTAAGAAATGCAAATGAGGGTAGTCTAGATAGGCTTCTGTTGTACAGTAAGGTAACGTCCTTCACACTTTTGGGCCAGATGTATAAGAATTTGAAGAAAGCCCAAAGAGATATGATAATGTAGGCCATTAGAGGGAGGTGAGTTAATAAAGTAAGTCCTTGTTTGTTTAAAGATTATTCAAGGTGTTTAGTATTTATAACGAACTTAAAGATAAAAAGTAAAATAGGTAAGTTTTCCACTATGATATTTTTATTAAATAGGTATATAAGTTTTTTAGCTTCATTTTTATTGTTAGCATATGGTAAGCTGATAAAGAAGACTAATTGTTTTTGAGTTTTGAATTAAAAAAATTCACGTTCTAAGAGAACATGAAGTATAATGATAAGTGGAACATGCATATTGAATCATTATATAAATATTCATGTTTTTAAAGTATAAAATCCTTTTTTAATTTTGAGTAAATATAACAAACTCTTTCTCTTTATTTTTTAATAATTTGATCATTAAAAATTAAATACCAAAAAATATTTCAGCATTTAGTTTTATAAGTATATTAAGATAAGACATATAAATCAAACTCATGTTTTAATCTGATTTGATCTCAAATACTTGATCCTATATTTAATCTCGAAACCAACAGGTTCAAATCCCAATAATGATCGTTTAACCAAAAGAGTCAATTTTCAGGATCAAAATAATGTTGAAATGGGAGAGACAGAGAATGTTATGGTTTAATTCAATTGTAAGATATAAGACTTGGATCTCACATTAATTAAATACAAAGTTGGTGTGGGATTTATAAAAGCTTTGGGTTTCCACCCTCACAAGCTAGCTTTTGGGATGTAGCTCTCATAAAGTCCTTATCAATTGGTATTAGAGCCTGTCTTGGAGTAGTGACCCACGGAGTGATGGCCTGGGAGTGTCAGTCGTGACCAACGTGGCCGTGACCAACGTGGCCGTGACCAACAAGGATCTTAAAGTGGTAACCTGGAAGTGTCAATCGTGTCCAACGAGGACGTTGGTCCTTATAGGGGACCAATGTTATGGTTTGATTTACACGAACTTCCTTCAAAGACAAACTTCTATCCCAATTGGCAAGAGAAATCAGCATCAATTTGGAAGAGGCTCCTGTTATTGATTTGATAGAGGAAAATGTCGAGATTACAGAGGAAGTCATTCCATCCATTAATTTCTCAGACTGGATTAAGCATGCACTGGTTGATTCTATACAATAGACTATGTGCGGCTGTTGGGAGGATCCTTAGGTTTTAAAAGCCTGCAAACACAAATCCAAGCCTTATGGAAACTAAAAGGGAGTTATAATGCGATAGATCTAGCAAAACCATTACTTTCAGGTGAAGTTTCAATTGTCTAGCAACTACGTACATGTCCTTTTGGATGGTCCTTGGATGTTTCGGGGTACCTATCTAACAGTCCAGCCATAGAATCCGACTTTTTCTACTAAGAATGTTATCCAGAAAGCTATTGTAGCATGGGTTAGATTTCTTGGCATGCCTCTTCAGTATTATCATAAGAATGTGATTCAGGCCATTGGCCAACTTATTGGGCTTGTGATTCATATTGATTACAATATGTCCATGGGGGATCGAGGTAAATTTGCTCGTCTTGCAGTAGAAGAAGACCTCACCAAGCTGTTGGTCTCCAAAATTAAAGTTGATGGTCGTACACAAACTGTTGAATATGAAGGGCTATTTAAAATTTGTTTTTCTTGTAGCAAGTATGGCCACATTTTTTAGGCATGTCCTACTAACACTCCTAAACTAGAACCAGCGATGAAACTACCAAAATTAACAGGGAGGCCCTAGGAGGAGAAGATCTGAATCAGTCCGATAAGGCTCTCTTTGGCTTATGGATGCATGCACCAAATTGCACAAATCGAAATTAAAAGAATTATGGACCAGATTCTGTTATGAAAAATATTTCTTCCAGTAACATACAAAGTGAAAAGTGGAGTGATAAAGGGAAAGGAGGATTTGGTTTGCGTTTTAATTCTTTAGCCGATCTGGAAGAATGGGGAGGCATTAAATGTAGCAATATTGCGGAAGACTTTATTTCGACAATAAATCATGATATAATTGATGAGAAAGCTCAAGGTAGAGGTTTTGCTCTCAATATTAAGAAACAAGATGGGCCCTCCATCAGTCAAAGAATAAAGCAAGCTAATACAAGTGGGTCAAAGGGCAATACAAGGGCCAATACAAGTGGTGGGCTAAAGTAAGCCATGCAAAAGGGAATAATAAATATGTTGGCACTAAAAACAATGACATGCAATTGACTTTCAAGGAAAATTTCAATACCCAATCTAAGTTTGATATGAGACAAACTTCCAAGCCATTAGCTATTCAAACACTAAACTATGTAGAGACGTAATCTTTTGAGATCATTCATAAATCTACTAAACTGGACCCCAACAAGAATACAGTTGTTGCAATAGGGGAACATCATACGGTGTTAAAAATGATGAAAATAACAAGAAGATATCTACTAGTTGGAACTCTACACGAGATGAGATGAAAGAGGCAATAGGCAAACCTCTTGATTCACGCAATAAAAGGGGCATTAAAGCATCAACCAAATTGAAGATGATGAGGAGTTGTCGTGTGATGAAACTAACAACAAAGATTTTAGAGGTCTTCGAGTAGAGTGTCTTTAATGATTTGGACTCCTCACAAGATATGGAGGAAGGGGAGGAAAGTGATTAGGGTATGTTTATGGTGGAGGAGACGCCTCCACAGGAATAAAGGTTGGTGCTTTCTTTTTCATTTTATAGTGATCATGATATAAAACTTTTTTGTTTGGAGCATTTATCAATGTTTTCATCATCAGTCTTAGTNNNNAATTTTTTAAACTGTATGTTAAGACACATAATCCTAGTGTTGTGATTTTAGTGGAGCCTAAAATAAATGTCTACGTTGCTGATGATGTTATAGCTAAAATGTTCCTTTCTCTCACTGAGTGGAGGCCTATGGGTTTCACAGGGGTAGATGGATTCTCTAGAAGGAATGTATTGAAATCTTCATCATTGAAAATCATCCCTAATTTATTCACGTGAAGGTATCATGGAGTGCCAGAGGGTGCTTTTTCACTATTAGCTATGCTAGTCCTGTGGCTTCCATTAGAGTAAACTTGTGGCCTATTCTCATTTAACTAAGTTCTGTTATTGACTCTTTCCCTAGGTTTCTTGCTGGGGATTTTAATGCTCGCTTATATGGTGATGATAAGAAAGGTGGATCAATTCTGTACTCCCATCCTTGCCCTCTCTTTTGTGAACGGGTTCAACATTGTAATATTATGGACTTGGGATTTAATGGTCCTAGATATACGTGGTTGAGAGGTAGACTATTAGAAAGGATTGATTTGGCTCTTGGTAATCAAAAGTGGTTTGAATCAGTTCTCTTTTTTTCCTACATCCCTCCAAATTTTATTCAGACCATCATCCTCTTGTTAATCAACCCACCTTAGAAAGGAATGTTGATAAGAGATGTACATTTAGATTTTTGGCTCCTTGGGTTACTCATGACACATTCCAAGAGCTTGTTAAAAGAAATTGGTTTGGTAAAAAACCTATTAATGAGACCATTAAGTGTTTCACTTCAGTAGCAAGTGAATGGAATAAGAATGTATTTGACAGTATTGGTAAAAGGAAATGCATTTTAGAAGCAAGACTTTCTATAATACAAAAAGCCTTTAAGTCTCATCTTTCCACTTCTTTGCAATAACTAGAAGCTCAATTGATGGTGGAATATAAACAAGTCCTTACTTAAAAAGAGTTAGTCTGGCAACAAAGATCTAGAAGCAATTAGATTCAAATGGGGAACTAAAATACTAATTATTATGCCAAAACTAGAGCTCGTCGAATTAAAAACAAGATTGAGATGCTCAAATTGAATGGCCAGTGGTGTATGGATGAGGATAAACTAAAGCAAGGAGTAATATAATTTTTCTCTCAACTTTACACGAAAGAGACAAATAATATTCCAAAGTATGGTGCATGAGGTAATTTCCCAACTAAGAAATTATGATATTTTACATTTGACTAGACAAATGGAAAAATAAGAGGTGAGATAAGCTCTTTTCGATATGGGTCCAATGAAGGCAGCAAGAAGCGATGATCTTTCTGCTTTTTTCTTTCAAAATCAATGGGCAGTTATGGGAGATTCACTTATGAGAATGGTTCAAAAAGAATTTTTGAGAGGTCATATTCCTGTTGAGATTAATACTATGCTCCTTGTTCTTATTCCCAAGGTAGAGGGCCCTAAATCTTTCAATCATTTTCATCTAATCAACCTTTGTAATGTATTGTATAATCTCATTACAAAAGTGCTAACCAATCATTTAAGGACCATGTTTTCGCACCTTGTGCATCCTAATCAAATCAATTTTATGCATGGAAGAAATATCACTAATAACATTATTATAGCACAAGAGGTAATTCACACTATACGAAGAAGTATTGGGGGCAAATATATTGCAATCAAAATTGATCTTCAAAATGCCTATGATAGGCTACAATGGGATTTTATGGAAGATTGGCATTCCTATCATTATTGTGTAGCTAATTGTAGCTATATTATCTCATGTTCTATGCAAGTCCTATAGAATGGCAATCTTGTAGAGAAATTTTGGCCATCAAGAGGAATTAGACAAGGTGACACAATTTCTGTGTATTTATTTATTCTCTACATAGAACGTCTTTCCTTGACTATTGAAAGAAAAGTTTGAGAAAGAAACTGGGTCCTTTTCAAAACAAGTCGTCGTGGTCCAACAATATTGCATCTATTTTTTACAGATGACCTTATTTTATTTGCCAAAGCTTCTAGAGGCCAAGTTGAGGTCATTAAGCAAGTGCTTGACGAGTTTTGTTCTAGCTCTGGCCAACTGGTTAATAGAGACAAAACTATTTTATTTTCACGGATGTCCCATCCAATGAGGCTCGAATGCTTAATAGCAGTTTTGGATTCAAACTCGAGCAAGATTTGGGCAAGTATCTTGGGCTATCACTCCTTCACAACCGAGTCAATAAGGGTTCATATCAACCTACTGTTGATAGAGTCTCAAGAAGACTATCTAATTGGTCTGTAAAATGTCTCTCCTTTGTTGGTATAACTACTCTTACACAATTTGTTCTCTTAACTATTCCTTGTTATACAATGCAAGCAACTTACATCCCATAAGCAGCACTTAATAAGATGGAAGAAAATTGTAGTCGATTCATTTAGGGGCAAATCAAAGTGAAAAAAGACTAAGTTTTGTGAAGTGGGACATCATATGCCAACCTGAAGATAAAAGAGGTTTGGGGCTAAGAAAATTGAAGAAGTGCAATGAAGCTTTTATCATGAAACTTGCTTAGTAAATTCTAGCTTCACCCGATGTTCTTTGGGTAAGAATTTTACATGGCAAGTATATGCATAAAGTTTAAGGAATTCCTCATATTTTGATGCCAAAATATTGTTCTTTTTTATAAAGGGCTATTTGCAAGATTTGGCCTCAAATGATTTCTAGAATCTAATGGGCCATTGGTGATGGGAAAATAGTGAAATTCTGGGATGACATTTGGATGGGAGACATCACCCTTTCTGTTGTTTTTAGGGTACACCTAATAGATGAGGAAAGAATCTTAACTGCCTCTAAGATAACAAATTAGTTTGGAAATTGATGGTGGGACTATATATCATCAAAGTTGCCTACTTCTTTTTGTGTAAAGATTGCAGGTTTCTCTAAATGATGGTAATGACCAGTTTATTTGATTCGGGGAGTTTTTTTTGATCAAATCAGCATATGAAGCTATCTGTAGAAATTCCTGGCATCCCTCTGATAAGTTCTGGAAGTTGGCTTAGCAATTCCCAGGACCTTAATGCATTTGATCGTTTCTTTGGCTGGCTTTCTAGGGTAAGCTCTTAATTAACTTGGAATATATAGACGACATATTGGGGAGCATCGTTACTATGAAACCTGCAATGGTGTGGAGGAATCTTTGGTTCATGTTCTTTGGGATTGCATTGAAGCACATGTCATTTAAGAACACCTAATTTCTCGTATTCATCTACAAGATTTTTCAATGAAAATTTTAAAGATTGGTTGGTTAGAAATCTTTCTAAACAAGAGGGTTCAATTTTTGATGATGATTAGTAGCTTATTTTTAGGGTTACTTGTTGGCTTATTTGGAAGTGGGAGAATAGTAGAGTCTTTGCAAACAAAAATCTTAGGAGTAAGATTTCAATCATCATAGATCAAGTTAACAAGATTAAAAGAGTTAATTATGGCTAATGAGACTAAGCCTTTGCAACGTGAATGTTTGATTGGTTGGGTCCCTTTAAGGGAAGGATGGATGAAACTTAATACAGATGGTGCCTTTAAAGTTTCAATTGGTATGGCTACAGTAGGTGGTCTGTTAAGGGAACAAAATGGGTGCTGGAAGGGAGGCTTCTCTATACGCATAGGTAATTGTACTCTTGTTGCTGTTGAGCTATGGGAGGTTCTGCAAGAATTAAAGTTAGCTTGGGCAGTTGGTGTTCGAAATCTCATCTTGGAGGTGGATGGTCTTTATGTGGTCAAATTGCTAACTAAGGACAATATTCCAATCAATCAAAATTCGTCCTATGTGAATGCTGTTAGAGGATGTTTAAGCCATGACTAGCTAGTGCAAATTGTTCACAGTTACAGAGAAGGAAATTATGTGGCAGATTGGACGGCAAATATGGCAATGAACCTCCCTCTTGGCTATCATGAATTTTCTCTTGCTCCTGTTGGTATTTTTAATATTTTAGAGAGGGATAAGGTTGGAGTTGCCTTCCCTCGTTTATGTTATATGAATTAAGGTTTTTGCCTCTTCTTTCATAAAAAAAACTATGATTAGTTGATCTTTGAAAAGTTTATAGCTGATAATGATAAAACCACTTCTTCTTCTTTTTTTAGAGCATATAAATAATAATATACTCACCTTCTTAACTCCCACACACTTCTCTTGAATTTCAATAATGCAAGCTTTTTTGAAAAGTTTATAGTTGATAATCATAAAACCACATCTTTTTTTTTAGAGTATATAAATAATAATATACTCACCTTTTTAACTCCTACCAACTTCTCTTGAATTTCAATAATGCAAGCTTTCTAATAATACTTAGGAATATACAAAACATTTACATACCTTTGGCACAAATCCTCCAATCTAAAATTATATTAGAAGAAATTTCCAAATTTAATTCTAAACCAGCTTAAAGCATATAACATGTCAAACTTGTACAAGACAAAGCTTATCATAGTGGCTAGCCAACTACAAAGGTTGTATGAATTAGATCAGCATATCAGTCTCACCAGTTATATACTACCACAAAATAATACTATTTGATGTGTCATAAGGCAAAGCCAAAAATACACTTATGTTAACGTAGATAATTCTTTTACAAAAGGAATATTAACAAAGTCATTGTTATTATTAGAGGCTTATAATAGGATGATAAACTTAAGCAACTATGTGATGCAATTTAAATAAATAATAAATTTAAAAGAGGTAATAATATATATGCAATTAAAATGTCGAGCCTTCTTGTCTACTTTGACAAACCTAGTTAAGGAATTATAACAAACCCTTCCTAAAGGCCTAATAGCAAGTTTCAAGTAGGTAATTAAATAACTATTTTGAGGCATACTTTTAATCAACAAGCACATGCCATGAGATTCAATGGCCTTTTTAAAGTTATGCAATGTGAACTAACAGAAAATAATTTACATTGGCGTTAAATAAATGAGAAAGAAAAGAAATTTGAGACATTTAAGCATACAATATATATCTATATAACCCTTACAATTTTTACAATGCAAAATATACTATATAATCACAACTAAAGAAAGGAGGACAAAATATTGCAAAGATGCATATATTCCCAACTAATTTCAACTAATATATAACTACCGTAATACTCCCCCTCAAGTTGGAGCATGCAAGTTGCAAATTTCCAACTTATGAAGAAGAAAGTGAAAATTTTGTTTTCCAAGACCTTTACTAAACAAATCTTCCAACTACGAATGTAAAAGAAGATATTGTAGCAATATTTCTCTTAAAAGAAGCTTCTATCCGATAAAATGATGGTCTATTTCAATATGTTGTATTTGTTCATGAAAGACCAGATTTGGAGCAATGTATAATGCCACCTAATTGTCACAAAAGGGAATAGTAGTAGACTATTCGACTAGTAAGCTGTGAAGCCATATTAGCTTACTAGTTGTTATCGCCATTGCTCTATATTCAGCTTTTGCCAATGAGCGTCAAATTTTGATTTATTTCTTTGATTGCCCTGAAATCGCAAAAGTTCCTCATTGCAAATAATAACTAATAACTAACTTTCTGGTGGTAGAACAATTGGCCCAGTCTGAATCAAAATATGCTAGTGGATTGTGATCACAATCACTAGCCAACGTAACACCTTATCCAGTGGTGGCCTTCAGGTAGCGTAAGATATGAGTAAGTGCATACTAATGTTTTACCTTTGGATCATTAACAAACTAACTCAAGACATGCATTGTATATCTAATGTCGAGATGAGCCACTGATAAATAAAGTGAGTGACCAACCAATCTCTTATATCGAGTGGTATCTTCGAGGGGGTGCTCCATTTAATGTTTACAATTCGTTATTTGAATCTATTGGCATACTAATTGGTCTTGCTTCTAATATTTTGGTATCATGCAAAATATCTACATATACATATGATGGCTTAAGAGAATTCCTAAAGATTTGCATGCCACTTCAATACCTAAAAAATATTTCAGACCTTTTAAATCTTTAATGCTAATGATTATTCAAATAATTTTTACCTTTCATATATACTTGAATTATTTCCAACCAAGATAATATCATCTATGTACACCAATAACTTAAGAATACACCTTTAATGCTTTTGATATTTTTAAAAACTAGTTATGGGAAGCTTACTTTAAACCATCAAATGACATTTGTAATTTGTAAATTGCCTCAGGAATAATGGAAGTAATCTTAAAAGAGAGACGCGTATAAATTTCTTCATCAAGATATTCATGCAAGAAAGCATTATTTACATCCATATGGTGCAACTCCCATCCTTATGCTATCGTTACTAATAGAAAAGTTCTTATAGTTATCATTTTTGTAACCAGTGCATATATATCATTGTAATATTCTCCTTCAATTTGTATGAACCCTTGTGCCACAAGTCTTACTAAAATCATTCGATTAACCCATTGGATTTGTATTTGAAATGGTAAACTCTTTTATATCTAACCAGTATCTTCCCTAGTGGCAAAGTAGTAATGACTTATATATCATTGTCATTAAGTGCCTCAATCTCCTTCCTCATTACTTCTAACCATCTTGGGTCCTTGACAGCTTCTTTATAAGTCTTTGGTTCATTACCTATCATGATTGCTCCTAGAAAAGCTTTATGAGAGCTTTTAAATTTATTATATGAAATATAGTCTGTTATAAGACGAGCCTTACCTAACATATGATAACAAATCAGTGACTATGGAGAGACGTATTTAATAGTTGGGCATTCATAATCATCCAAATACTTTAGCAAGCGACGAGTCTTTTATGGCCGATCATCAATGGAACAACTGGTTGAAATTCATTTTCTTGCCTTAAAATGTTATCACCATTATTATCTATGTCTTCAGAACTAGTGGGTTACAAATTGATGGGCTAAGATGAAGACTCACTCTCTTGTGGTGATTTTATACTATAACTTTGAGGAATGATCCTGTCCTTTTTAAAATGCAACCTTTGCGATGAGGGATTTCTAGCTTCATCACTATATGTTGTTTCATCATTCTTATGAGCCAACATGTCATCATAGGTAGTAAGATCATCAACTACTAATGAACGTAACCAACTCTAAGCTCCTCTTCATTGTTAAGTCCGCTTCTTTCTTTGCAAAGGAATGCATTTTCATAAAATATTATGTACCTTAATATAAAGATATCTTTTGTGTCTATGCTATATATATTTCACCCTTTCTTTCTATATAGGTATCTAACAAATATGCATCATTCTGCTCATACATCAAATTTATCTAGTTTTCACCTTGATCTTTTTGTATAGCAAAGACATCCAATTACCCCAAATTGAGACAAACTAAGAGCTTTTCCAAACAATGCTTCAAAAGGCATTCTCCACCTAACACCTTGAAAGATATATGGTTAATGATATCATGATAATATAACATATCGTCAGCATGCATTCTCCCTAAAATTTTAACGTTAACCTTGCTTGAAATCTTAAAGCTCTGGCTACCTTCAATATATTTTTGTGCCTTCTCTTTACTCTATCAATTTGTTATGGAGTTTTGACTAGAGACTTTTTTATGTAGATCCCATTTTCATCAAATTATTTCAACAACGATCCTAAAAACTCAGTTTTGCTGTCACTTTGCTACCTCTACACCAAATTGTCTGTTAACATTTTATTATGGAGTTTTGACCAGAGATTTTTTATGTAAGATCCCATTTTCATCAACGTATTTCGTCAAGAATCCTAAAAACTCAAATTTTCTATCACTTTGCTACCTCTACACCAAATTGTCTTTTAACCATAACAAAGTTAGAGAGAAACACCTTATTAGTTTCATATTTTCCCCTTAGCAAATAAACTCATATGGCTCTACTATAATTATCCACTATTGTTAAGAAATAATATGCGCAAGACAAACTTTTAATATGATACTTTCTTTACAAATCACAATGTATTAATCCAAAAATGCGTGAAGCTTTATTATCACTTAATGAAAAGGGAGTTTTAGTCCATTTGGATTAATGACAAATTTGGCATTTCTTAGTATCGCTTCTAGTAGATTCAAAAGCACATAGCTCATAAATATAAGAAAGAGTACGATAAGATGCATGTCATAATCATTGATGCCATAGATCCTCAGAGTTATCTTTCTTGGTCGCTAAAGCCATATGATTGTGAATGCTACTCAAATAATATACATTATTTCATAAATCACCCAGTCCAATCAGTATCTGTCAGGTAGCGTCTTGTATAACATACATGTTCAAATAATAAGTAACAATGCATTGCATATCATCACTTACTTATCTAACAAAAATCAAATTGTATTTAAAGGTAGGGATATAAAGCACATAATTAAATAGTATTTTTAATCGACCCTTATATTCTCATTTTTAATGACATTCAATGTCACTCTATTTGCATTTCCAAGATTTAGATCATGAATATTTGAAAACTATCCAATTTTGCTCTTATGAAGTGCCACTGTCAAATTTCCATTCCGTCGTGCTCTCACAATTAGAACTCTTACCTTTAAGAACCTGTTCAATTTGATTTTTAATGTTATTAGGTCCTAAGAAAGTTATTAAATGCTCCATTTGGGTTAAATATAATTGAGGGAGTGATATGGTTGCTTTATCACTTATATCTCATCTTTAACTTAGGCCACTAGTGTCTTGTATCGCATTAGCATAGCCACATCCCTTGCCTCTACCATGACCACATGCACCTTTACCCTATTTTAGTGGGTATACATTTAGTAAATATCATTTATCCACAATATTTTCCAAGTTCTTGTAATGATAGCAAATAAGGGTTCCCTAACTTTATTAAATTGACTGAACTAGTGCCATAACCAGCATGCTCCATATATTGTCCACCTTTTGTCACAAATAATGAAAATTGAATTTCATCCCTTCTCCTTACTATATCATACTATAACTCCTCCCAAAAAATAATTGAGAATACTTTGACCAAGTCAGGCAATGGTTCTAGACATAAAATTGATGAATGTACAATGAAATGTTGATCATTTAAACCAAGCAGGAATTTGTACACCTTTTGATTTTATTTCTCCTCTTCTATTTGACTTATCATTCCACAAGTATAATATGGGATGTCAGAGATAAGTTCCAACTAAATCCAAAGTTCCTTAATCTTTGAGTAGAAGTAGTCAATGACTGTCAAACCTTCTTACTTTATTCAACTAATTGTGCTAGTTGATACTTTTTTGGTCCATTTTTGTGATCATATCGCCTATGCATTTCATTCCACACCTCTTCAGTGTTGTCGATGTATGCCACGATTAGTTAAAGCACAAGTTCAAAGGCATTGAAGATCCACACCACTACTATGGAATTACACTTGTATATGCTCCTCGATCAAGATCACCATACGTAGGAGGTCTCTTTAGAGTTCTGTTAATAAAGGCAAGTTTGTTTTTAAACCTTAGATTCTTCTTTAAAGTTTTTGCCTAGATAAGATGGTTTAAGCCATTGAGCAAAAGTTGACTAATTGAAGTCCTTGGATTATCTGACAAATTTAAATAATATGATGATACAATTTTGCTTAATGGATTTCCTCCTCCACTCATAATTATAGATGCAAAGTTCTACATGAAAAACACCACAAGAACTAAGTAATAATGTTGAGCTAGAAGTCATAGGACACCAAACAAAGTTTCGTATGAGTGATTGAAATCCCTAAATTAGGAAGGCTTTAATACCATAAACTAGTAGAAAATAATTTAAGTTGATTATAAACAAATGAGAAAGAAAGGAAATTCGGTAAAAGCCTCATATGTCAAATAAGGCATATAAGCATACAATATATATTTGTATAGCCTTTATAACCATTACAAAGCAAGATATACTATATAATTACAACTAAAATAAGGAGGAGAAAATAATAAAAAGAAATATAATGGTCAAGAGAAAGGTTTTGACAATTCACGTGACACCTTAGCTTTGAGGTTATATAAATACCCATTCTTAACACATTTGTAGTAACCATTGCTTTTGAAAAGGAAGTGAAAAGACATTAACCACTATAGAGTTCCCTTCAAATGGATAGAACTCATATCTTTAAGGAGGTTTAAGTAAGGAAATAAAAATGTATATATATAAATGAGACAAAATTATTCCTAGAGTAACTTTAAAACACAAACCTCAATGTAGAAATGTTAAGCCTTACACATAATGCACACAAGAAGTTTAAATCATATAAGTAAGGATTATTTAGAACACATAAATTTGAGCAATTAGATGAGTTTGAGGTTTTAAGGATATGGAATTATCAACATGTCAGACCTTACTTTTAATAATCTTTCCTTAAAAAATGGTGATTATGTTTATCCAATAAACATGAAATAAATCAATATAAATCTTATAAAAATACTTTTATTAAATTATATATCAGGTGTGAGGGACATCATTTCAAAAGAATCGTGATTCTGAAGGCAAAACAATCATACTATATTCTAAGATCAAAACAAGCAAAATACCTGAAGTCTAACAGCAGGTGGAACACTTTATGATTAATGCTAAATAAAAAGTCTTAGGCTAACAGAAAGCAAAGCAACATGTTAAACAAAAAGAGAATCAACAAAATAAACAATTAATAAAATGATTGACCAAATGACTAATAAAAACTATATATCAATTAATAAAATAAAACAGCAAGCAAGTACAAGGTGAAACAATAAATTAACATAATGATATACATATGAGATAAAATAATAGAGTAGAAAACATATTTTACTTTTAACAACATATTTACTAATCAAAATGTAATCAAGAGATGCAATGGTGAATACTCGAGACACCAAAGTTGAGAAATATAATGAATAATTAAAAATAAATAATTAAATGTTATTATACAAATTTGTATTCAAAATGTCAAAATTTTTGCCGTGAGGCCTGCAATAGAAATTAGGAGTTAATGTCATAGAATAATATGTTTTGTTGGACTTGGAATGAAGGAAAAATATGACAATGGCATGCATTTGATGCAATTATATATCTATTAGGACATTATATAAATATTAACATTTCCTAAATATAAAATTATTATTAACTGTTTATTAGCCATGAGTGTTATTGACTGTGATTACAATATTCCAGATGAGAGTAAGTAAGGAGTTTCCTTTAGTCATGAGTGACTCTTTACTTAGTGATCATGTTCATTTTTATTCAATTCTCTCCATAGCCAACCTCCCTTCTAATGTTAAACGTACTCTTTCCAATCAAATTGAACACCTTGTAGAAATTACCTATCTTCCCGCAAAAAGCCGTATTTAAGATACTTCATTACATTTGCTCAGTCCCTACAGCATATTCTTGTTATTGTTCTTGGACAAGAAGTATAAAAATTATTCTTTCTACCCATCATCCAATGTTCAAAAAAATCGTCCAAAGTTTCTATCTAGAACAATGTAGTTTGAAAGCTACTATAGCAGAACAACGTGTGAAGTTAAAAATTCCAAAAGAGCTCATCTCTCAAAGGGTAAAGGTTTAAAAAAATTAGTATTTATTTTTGCAAGTATGTGAAAAAGAATATCATAATATAGACTTTTAAACTTTAATTCAACCTATTTTATTAAATTTAATCTCAAATGCCTTAGTTCATGTCTAAACTTAAATAATTTAAGTTGATAGAAATTGCATTATATCACGTGCCACGGCAAAAACCGTACCAATTGAGGTATATTTGACAACATCTGGCAAGTTCAATTGTTGATCCAAATGGTCTCCTACGAATGAAAGTTTGAGCTGAGCTTAGCTAAAAGTTTAAATTTTCTGCCCCCACCCATAGAAAAGGAAGAGCAAGCTATTCTAAAGTTTAGCTCACATCAGTGGAATGGACTCCACGATACTCGTTATGGACTCGTCTAGATTAGTTAGGATGTTACAAAGTGATGTTATGTTACTGTCAAAGAAGAAGTTTAACTGGTGCGCATCCCTCACTCTGTTGCAATTGTATACAAGAAAGTTGGTTTTTTTTTTTCCTCTTCTAAAAAGATTGATGTTTGGCCAAACAATTGCTGACGGACCCCATCTCTATACTCGATGTCTTGATGGGGCACCATAACTATCAGGGCCTATCAATATCACTTCAACTTGATATCACTTATTTTTAGTTAGTCTTAACTCGAACAAGGATGATCCTCTTTGCTTCTCACTCCCATAATTCATGTGTTTCTTTATCGCAAGTTTCAGCCTTGTAGGGTCAAGACTGACTAATCGTCAATCTTGATTAGAGATATGCGATGTGCACGCTTCCCCTACACTTTGTTTGTACCCTCTAGGACTTTTCTGAACTAGAACTGTGATAACACAGCAATGTAACCGATATTAGTCCATTGCCTGTCAATGACATCTTACATTGTCCTATTGTTTGAAATGGCTCGACAAGGACTTTTAGAAGTTGATGATGCCCCTGTGTATCCAGTTATTTGAAAAACTTCACCTTCTCAGTTGACAAGTTTGAATTTGCATATAAACGGTGACTAATTTGGTTGGTTTCAAATGGTATCTGACACTTGATTTTAATTTAACAAAGACTTTTGAAAGCAATAATTTTAGGAAGGACTCAAATTACTTCTAGAATTTTTACTAAAAATTCACTTAACATAATATTTTGATATTCATTAAATAAAATCTACAATAAAAACACCTAATAAAAATCTCGCTAAGACCCGAAATTTAAAGAGGTCCAATAGTACGTATTTCTTAATTCTAACTATTAGAGAGGTTGTTTCCGATCATTAAATAAATTGATCTTCTTAATTATAGTTACATATTATATACAATATGTACTTTATTAAACCAAATAACTAAAGATTGCATTGAAACATAATTTATATATTTAAGTTTTATTTAATAAAAAGAAAGTAGGATGATATCTTTAAAGAATGCTTATTACAAGATGCTGGAGACAATTAACTTAGAGCATGTCACAGGGAAAGATAAGTTCCAAGTTAGTAGTAACAAAAGGGTCCCATGGAGCTTTGGAGTAAATCATCAATTTTACAGACATGAACATCAGTTAAAAGTTTCAGAAAAAAGAGGACCAATCAAAACGATCATGCTAAGTTGTTTCAATCATATGCATGCGTATGGGGAGCTATATGGGGTTTTTACATGATCGAATCTGACAGAAAATGGGAGCAATTGAACTGCAATGGTAAGCAATTATGTAAACCCAGCTAATGTTCTTGTCCTACCAGACCACCATGTCCAAGAGTTCTAACTCGTACAATTGAGATTGTACTTCTCATCCCCTTTCCTTTGATACATATTCACTCAAGAGCTGGCACGCATATTTCTACTGTATAGAATATTTCAATGGTTTGTAATTGGTATAATAGTATGACACATTTTCTTGTGTCCATTATAAGAGTTCTCTGGTAAAGAGATGCATGTGATCCCTCCATGTCATCTGTAATTTAGGTAGCCAATTTGTAAGGACTTTTGACCATGTCCACTATATATGTCTCTTCTTTTCTTTTACTTGTTATTTTCATATATCCTCCTACTTGACAGAACAGCAGAATAAGAAGTAACAGAATGGCTTTAGGGAAGGCTCCAAGAATAGGAGCTTCTTTCAAGTTATAATTTTTGGCAGAGAGTAAGGGGGTCTTCTTGCTGCTAAGTTAGGGGAGTGTGTGATGAGCTCTTCAAGAGAACACATCTTTATTGAAAGATGCTAAAGAGATAGACCCATTTACAATGTCAGGATGTAACGTAAATTCCTTCACCGACTTTGCCACTTGCTACTTTGCAGGGTTCTGCTACAAAGCTCTCTGCGACTCCTCTATATAAATCTTCCCTTTTTGCACATTCCATAAAGAATAAATGCACAATGTAACAGTGGAGACCAACTTTGTATATATTTATGCATAAATGATTCTTCAATTTAACTTTCTTTTGACTCGATGCACGACCAGCCAACTCATTCCATCATCCCCTTCTTCCCCCATCTCAAGTGAGATCGATTGTAAAATATTATTGGGTGGCATTCAAGATTTAGGTCAAAGAAAATATTGCCATGTTAATTAATGGTCAACATAACATCAACGGTATTAGCATTAAGATAATCAGAATAACGTCCATACGTACCAGAAAACATGCACGATGTCGCTGTACCACCATATCCTTGGGTCACAAACGCATAAAAAGAATATAAGAATTAATTTATATAATGGCCAGTAAAGCCATTGCACAGTCTACCACGAATACTCTGACAATACCAAGTACAGATCAAAATCATTAATATAGACCAGAGTTGGCAACTTATGATATCTATATATCAGAGAATCGCCCGAATGTTTTGAGTCAACACCATAAATCATATACATTGCATCCCCACCCAGCCTCTTTGTGCAGAACCCTACCAGCTAGTATATATCTCTTTATACTAATTTTTCTTTTTCGATAGAATGAATAAGAAATTCCAACCATTCGTCTTGAATGATCTCGAGTACCATTATAGTAGAAGCTCCCTTGTTTCTTTTCTTTTGATTTCTTTGGTTACATGCGCACTACATCAATGCACTGGCAGGAAAAGAAAAGATGTGGAGCAAGGTCCAGTGATAGTAGGACACCGTTTGAATCCTTATTTCACTACAAACTTGTTACAATTAAATCCAGCAATAAGAACTTTTAGTAAATAATAAATAAATGTAAGGACTTGGGAGTATGCAAAACTCCATTATTTCCTTACGATCCTTAGTTAAGAAAAGTTGCCCTATATGTTCCAAAACAAATCTTACATAACATGTTTAATGAAGTTATGTTTAGGTAGACTTGATTTGGCCACCCTTAAATTAATTAAGAACACGCTTAGGGCACTTCCTCGTTATATGTATGATTTTGCCATATAGAAGCTTCTAAATGTCTTTGAAAAAATAATACCCTAAACATAAAGTTTGCGAAATTGTGTTGATCTACAAATGAGGATGATGATAACATGGAAATCCCAGTCATAAGCACAAAAAGGTAATAAATCTTAGTGATGGCAATGCACAAGTATGAAAGAGAGGGCATAGGATTCCCAGAACCTTTCTCTTTAACAAGAGCGTGCTTTGTAGAAAAGATAGAGGAGAAAGTGAGTGCAAATGACAAAGATCCAAAACCCCAAAACCTTGAAAAGGTGGCTCTTATACCAAAAGATGGTGACCCCCCTACCACGTATATATAGCTGTAGGAATGCCAAGCAAGTGAACCCCAACACTCACTTATAAAAGCTAAATTCGTATAAAAGTTTTGTATACGCTAAACAAAAATTTTGGTTTCACACGTGGGGCCTTATTTCCCTTTAATTTTATTCCTTTGCTTTCCTTTGGTTTTTAAATATTCTTTATTACGTAGTTATATACGATCATAGGAGGAATATCTTGCAACTAGTCTTTGTACAAGCTTCACATTTCAGGTGAGGAAGTTGAAAAGAGAAAAATAGATAATGAATGATTTGTTTCTTCAATTATAACAACAACAACTCAGTATAAATCTAGCTGAATGCAGAACAATTGTTTTTATTCAATTCAATTAAAATTCTTATTATTGTATTTTAGACCACATTTTTATAAAACATAGCTTCAACACAACTACAGCACCATACAGATTCTTAAAACAAAGGATATTAAATCAAGGTTTTTATTTTTTTCTACTTGTTTTGTGTGAAAGTGTGTAATTAGGTGGAATCAACCCTGTATTTAATATATATTGAGCCTTAAGCTTTGTCTGTAGGGTAAAACAAACCCTCTTTTTCAGCCTTCTTTTTCGACTTTCTTGTCTTCTTTTTCGATAAGTCCAACTCGTTTTAGGCCGAAAAGAAATAATTAGGAAGAGCCTAAACAAATCCTCATCATTTGGGTCCCGTTGGAAACAAAAGTAAGGATTATCGTTTATAAATAAGCTACTAATTGGAATACTTAAGGGACACAACACAAACAACAAGACACAATTAACATCTACTTAGCCAAAACATTCAACAGGATTTGCATTGTATTCTATCAAAAAGGCACTGCACCTCGTAAAGTTTGTCCCACAATGAGTTTGTAGTTTGAACATGTGTCTTCGCCAAGGATGGATTGATATTTAAATTAGGACCGCGAATCATGCACTATTAGCAACTGTATATAAACCGTAGTCCTGTTGTTAGTCCAAAGAATTCGATTTGGAGGCAATGTTTAACCACCACCAATGGTGCAAGTGTAATGCAACAGTAATTGATGAACTTTTTCTTTCATTTACAACCCTTTTGGTTTTGGATTCTTTTTTTTTTCCTACCCTCTTTTTCGTTATGCTGATCTCTTTTCTTTTCTTTTTTTTGAAAAGTTGGAGTCGCAAGGCAACAAAATAGATATAAAATTGAGACCTTTTCAATGGCAAAGGGACTCAGTAATGAAGGGAAAATATCACATAAAGAGATGATATCATTAGCAATATTATTTCTCCATTAATCTCTCAAATCATCAGGAATGAGCAAGATGGTTTGGGTTTTGTTCTTTTTTCTATGTTGGTGTCAATTTGTAATGAGCGTGGCCTATAAACTTATATAGGTCCCCATCAAGTTTAGGCATCATTAGCTAAAGACCATTGAGCAACAAAAGGGAATAGTTCTCATTATCTAGAGACTATTTACCATTATAAAGTAATGGTTCAAAGGTGATCAAATGGAGCCAAACTTAAAGGAAAAGCTGAATAAAGGAAAATGACCCACATTACTATATATCTGGGATCAAACTCACGAGAAACGAAACTGTACAAATCACAAAAATGAATAAGTGATTCTCCTAAAACCTTTAATCCTATGAAATGAAATCCAATTTTTCTTAATCAATTATAAAGATAGATTGATTGAAAATACATATGCAGTCACTGTTCAGAATAAGTAATTATTATAATAACTAAAACCAAAATTAAAAAAAAAAAGAGCATCATGCACAATAAGAGTGGCCTAGAGCCATCTCCGCTGACGGCCTGGAGATCAAAGTTAAGTTGATATGATAAGCTTATTGAATATTTAGTGTCTAATGATTCTCACAATCCCTTTTTGTTGAGACTTGAAGCTCCAAAATGTCCCACGTGCTATTTCTTTTTTGCCTGAAATTTTGACAGAAACGGAAAAGAGAGGCTGTGACATTGCAGCTTATGGTTGGTTGCTAGGACGCTCTGCTTGACATCATGAGTTGAGCAAAAAGCCAAGTAGATCAGCCCCACCTCTTCCTCTAATCAAATGCATCCATCTCTATGGGAACTTGGGCCTCACCAAGCTCCATTTATAATTACTTGATTAGCTTGTGTTTCCTTAACCTAATTATGTTTTCTTAATTGAAGATTTAAATGTCTACTCCCTTTAAATTGTTGAATGATTCAGGTCAGAGTTATTTTCTGTATTTTCTTTATAACAATAAAAATATTGTGGTACTAAAAATCAAAATTTTAACTTTGAATAAATGTGTGTTAAATTATTTTATAGACACTACTACTAAATTAGATCGGAATAGTAATACAATATTTGTCACATACGAAATAATTACTTATGTAATAGTTTTTACTAAAATAATTTAACAAAATTTAATATTTTTTTAGAGTTTCTAATCATATGAAGAATATTTTCAATATTTTAAAAATCAGACTCGAAGTTTATTAGATCTTTATAGAATCAGTTAAAAATTGAATAAAATTAAATAATTTAAAATTTGATTGAAAAAGATTGTATCTATAGAAAATTTAAAGTTTGAATGAAAATAAGACTATTAAATAAAAAATTAATTAGTTTATTTTGATTGATAAAAATTAATTAGTTTAGAAAATTAAATGATTAATTAATAAACTGATTGAATTTTAATAATAATTATTATTAAAATAAACCGAACTAAAAAATTAAAAACTAAACAAAAAAGTTGGTAAATTTTAAGGCTTTTACAATTGAACTGAACGAATTAGTTTAGTTTTTTAATCATTAATATTTTTAATAATTTAGATTAATAGGAATATTGTTTTAAATGAATAAAATTACAAGTGAAATTCTCATCTTTATCCCAATTTTTCTTTAACAATTTTTGATACATGATAAAGTATAAAAACTCTTATAAGGATTTAAACAACATGGAAAATAATACTTGCAACAATTTCTACTAATGAATTTGTTAATAATAAAGAAGTCAAAATCCCTAGTCAGCCATATAACGGTGAATTCGTTTAAGTGAGATTTATAAGGCACTCAATTTTTTGTACTGTAGAAATATAAAATTAAAGTAAAAATAATGAGATTTTGAGCAAGATTGACTATCTTTGGTCTTCATATTCAACCTGTTTTTTCTTTTTAATTTCATAGTGGAGATTGGCCTAGATTAAGCTAGTCAAATTATTCCTCCACATAGTCTATAAGGTGGCCAAAGTTTTGAGAAAATAAACATATATATGTATCAACCATTCTCTCATTTTATTATGGAACCCCCTAGTGCCTCTCCGGAGTTGCAATATCTTAAAACTTCTTCATCATAGTTCCTCAAATGCCCTAATTCTCACCATTATATTTGTCAAATCATGCTTTCAGCTTTAATGTAATCTTGTGATTGATATTGGTATGGAACACCCTCTAAAAAGGTGGTGGTTTTTCATCACCCGTTGCCAAAATTGAGAGCCATAGTTTCAAGTTCAAACTCATTATGTCTCCTCCCCTTTCTTTTTCTTTTTCTTTTTCTTTTTAGCTATGCATACAAAAATAGTGACTTACTTCTATGATTCTAAAATTGTAAACTACTGATGATATATTCTAGTTGCGAGTAATTAAAAAAATTAAAGATAATACAAATATAATTAAAAGTAATACAAAATTAATTATAATAAATTGTGATAATAATAAATTTGACGGTAACTATAATATTTATATTACGAAATCAAATTCAAATTTAAACTTTATTTATTTTTCAATATTTTAACATTATATTTTAATCATGATTCATGATCATATTTTAAAATTTCAAAGACATCAATATGACATATCAATTCAACTGTTAAGAGTAATTAAAACCAAAGTAGATAATTTTTCTCACACTATCAAATGGGACCCGTGAATTGTGTTGTTTTAATTTATGCATCTTTGCTAGAAATTGTCAAAGATTACGAAAAGTTCTTTAAAATTTACAGGCATCAAATCACAACAAGAAACAAAAGAGCCAGGACAACGAAGATGACCCAAAAGAACAAAGCTCACCTTCAGTGAAAGCCACCTCAAAAAATGACAAACTTATGGCATAATGATGGGATGAGAAAGATCATGAAGGATACAGTGAATGAACTTTTCGAAATAGTAGTTCTTGCTAGGGTTTCTAACACACTCACATATATATGTATGTATGCATGTATTGGGTTCTCATATACTTGGAAAGTGTTAGCAAAATAAGCTTTAACATAGGGTACCACCAGGGTCGGTCTTTTTTGGGGTTTTCTCGCTCTTTGATGGCTGCTTGTGGGACAAATATCCACCGACCCCTTCTGTATCTCATCTTCCACTTTTTACATGGCCACTCTATAGATTCCCTCTTCTTTCTCTTTATTAAAAAATACGTATATATTTATTATATTCATATGTTTTACGTGATAATAAAGAGCATCTAACACTTAATTATCTTTTTACCACTCATTACTTGAATAACCCTAATGGGTAGCTCAAATTTTCAAAAAAAGGAAAAGAAATCTTGAGTTTATGCATGTTGTCTCTATTTCCTGTCAGTATGTTCTTTCACGTTATGTATCCTTGGTTTCACTTTCATGGAGTTTTGTGTTCTGTTCAATCAGCAACTACTCCCCTTCTTTTGGCGGGAGATTTCATTGTCAAGAAAGTGACCAATCAAATGCCGATTTGTAATTTTCTAGTCCCCTCACGAAAGGGTTCCACCATTTTAGGATTTGAAAAATCTCGATAAGGTTGAGAATATTCATTTCTCTCCATCTACGTGGCACATAGTTGTCTTGTCCACGTGGAATTTCACATTGTTAAGTAATACCTTAAACTCTGTTCAATGATTAAATAGTATTTGTTTCCAAAAATCTATACCGAGGAACATGTAGGTTTAGAACCCTATGAACTACAGAGTTTTGGTGAGCTGGGCTATTTTCTAATTCCTTTTTAAATGAGGAATTAAGAAACTGTGTTAAACTTAAAGGAGAAAGTTAAATTGCAACTATGAATTTTGGTTTTAGTTTCTATATATTGGGATTGACTAGTCGGCTAAGTGAGGCCCACACTACATGAAATAAAATTCTTCTATCCTTTAAGTTCAAAATGATCAAATTATTCTTGTAGCTAGGTTTGTGTCCTTTCAATGAAAGACTTTGAGGGGCTATGTATTGTTTTATTTTTTACAACAATTACGTGTTGACTTGGTAATTAGGTATGATATAGTTGAAGGGAAATTCTTTATAAGAAGATCGTGTCTTGGACTACCAATGATATATCATTGGATTATAGTCTCTTTATTGGAGTTACAACTCCGACAATATTTGTACTAACAAATACGAAACTCTCTGTTGTTATCATAAGTAAATAGATTTGTTTAGAAATACCATTTAGTAGTCATTCCCTTAGAATAAGTTGCAATACTATTATATAGTAAATAGCACCAATAAAACCATAATGTTTAAACTTTATAATATACAATGTTATGGGGTTTCACCATCATAGAATTTTCAATAAATTATTGCTATATCTATAATGAGATTGATCATAAGGTCTTTGATATATAACATAATTTATATATAAAGGATGAGATTGAATCTCACAACAACAATAATAATAATAACAATAACAACAATTCTATAAAAATCTCGTTGATATGCAAGTGTAAGGAGGTTTAGTAATACGCAATCTTACTTCAAACTAATAGAGAGATTATTTTCAAATGATTACATGAAGAAAAAAACTTTAAAATAAGTAATAAATTAAATAACACGATAAAGATAGACAAGGTTAATAATAATAATAATAATAATAATAAGAAGAAGAAGAAGAAGAAGAAGCCTAAGTAGGAAAAAACTTAGGCTAAATTCCTAAAAGGTGAGTACTACATATTAAAAAGTTCACACTAAATACAAGAAGAAAATACTAAAAGATCCATAAGAACGACATGGATCTCTTTATGAGAGATTTTTTTTTATTGGATCTCTTGCGAGAGATTATTTATCTTTATCTTAATAGGCCCACATCTTATAAATATTTAGATGAAGCTAAATAGATTACTACTAATTGCCTTTTTTTGACAAATCACTCGTATTTAGAGTGAGATGCTCAAATATATTTCAAGACTTGGAATGGAGTTGACGTTTTGAATCTCTATTGATTACAAGCTGTAATTTTCAGTCATAAATTCTCTTAGGTAGAAATTTTGACTTTTAAGAGAACGGTCGATTTTGATTTTGGTTTCGTGGATTCCCTTTTGCTCAAATTTCAACACGGTTTTGGGAAGAAAATTTCTTCGTTGACACCTTCCACATGTTGCACTTCTTCTTTCCCAATTTAAGGAACATATGTGAAAAAGTTTAACCGAAAGACATGTCTACTTGTTCAAGATTTCTCATTTTTATACTCTTTTTGTGGTTGAAGAATGAAGGAGAAGGAAGAGGCGTTGTAGTACTCTTTTGCAATTATAATATACTCAACTCTCCACAATTTTATTATAACTCTTCCCTATGATATTTAATACGAGGCTTTGCCTACGTAAAATTGCATTTAACTCTTATTTGTACAAGAGAAGTTATTGTGCTCATGAGGGCATAATCTTAAATTGTACATAACTTATATGGCAAATTAGCATAATGTAGTTATCATACCCAATTGGTAAGGTTAATTCTTTATGATCAAAAAGACACGAATATGTCCTTTTTGCAAAATACAAAGAGAAAGTCTCGTACAATTGAAGGCCCTTCTTCAATGCTTGAAAAGCGGAAAACTTTGTACACTGAGATTTTTCTTTTGCCCTAGTTATATATATTCGTATCGAAATTTATAAAGCAAATAATATGTATAAAACTCATAAAAAAGTGTCCAATTTGATATATATATATATATATTATTGATTGAAGCTTATATAGAAAAAAACAAGTATGTTATTTTTGTGGATGATGAAATTAACTGAATTTTAAATACACGGTACGAGCATAAAATCTAACGAGAAAAGAAATCTTATTAGTATTGTTATTGTTATTGTTATTGTTGTATCAGTAGTACCAATAAATCTAATATTCACCGTTTAGGTATATTACTTGCAATTTTATTTTAATTCAACAATAGAGTAATGTTCATACAAATTTGTACAGATGTGGACCATCTTTTCCTTCTCAATCAAAAATAAAGTATACTGGAGATTTAAATAATATATTATTATATTTAAAATGTATTAAATAATTCTCAAAAATATTTATATTAATACGTGAAATTATATATTTTTGAATGCCACTTCTCATTATCGTGGGACGGGAGTGGGACTCGGTTTAAGTCTAGTTTTCACTTGAAATGTAATGAGAAACGTATGTGGGGGAAATGGGGAAAGTGGGAGTGTAGTCATGAGTCATGAGTCATGAGTCATGACTGAGGAGGCTCTTCAGTCTTCATCCATTCATTAATAGTAATACTGTACAAGTCATGAGTTTCAGAGTCTTCATTTTTCAAACTTCTCTTCATACCCGCGCACTAACGCAAGAATCCGTTGATCCAAATTAATTATATATTGCCAACCCAATGCTCTTACATTATATGTCATATAATAAACAAAAACCAGACATCACTGTCCACACGACACAACTGGGTCTAATGTAAGAGAGAGAAGGGTTTCTGTGACGTTTCAAATAAAGTTGAAGAAAGAGAAAGAGTGAATACAGATTAGGAGAAAAATTAGATCATCATCACACACACACTCAACTACAATCTCCACACAAGTTCCAACTGTTACGGTGACTCCACCATCCCATCTCCTGTGATTATTGATCTACGCCTTCTTTTTCATCAAGATATGTTATGTACTAGTACTAGTAGTAGTGGTATGTACAAGGGATACTCGAATATCGAGGAAACAATGAATTGCCGTTTCAGTCGGATGCCTTCTATTCCATTTTTGGTCCAGTGTCTGATACAGTGAGACCCTTTTCGTTGAACGTCAACTGAGCTTGAAAGTTTAAGTATCCGAGGCGAATATATTGTCTATATAGGGGACTAAGTGATGGTTTTTCGGAGGTCCGTTTGAACCCAACAGTGTGGAGATCGAAAAGAGGAGGGAAAGATTGTTGGGTCCTTTTTTTTTTTAATCTTATTGAGCTTTTAGGTGTGTTTTTTTTTCGGTGTTTCGTAAAGGGGTCGCCTTTATAGCATGCGAGTTGGTTTGATAAAGGAGAAATAGGGAGCGTCAAAGGAAGGGGAAGACGGGCAGAGAAAGAGTAAACAGTGAGTGACCGTGAGTAAGGGAGTTGCTGACTACAGAATGAAAGAAACAAAGAAGAAGATAAATGGAGGAAATGAAGATTCCAAGAAGAAGGAAAGACATATAGTCACATGGACTCCACAGGTTCTGAGCTTTTTGTTCGGTTTTTGTTGTTCTTGGGGTCATTTGTGATTAATTTTTGTTTGATTAGAGTTTGTATGATTTGTGGTGATGCAGGAGGATGATATACTTCGTGAACAAATTAGCTTGCATGGAACTGAAAAGTGAGAATATTTTTTCTTTTGTTCTTCATTCTTTCGGTGTCTCCTCATGGGTTATTATTTACTCTGTGAAGGGTCTAACTGTTCTGTTTTAACTGTAGCTGGTCGATTATTGCTGCTAAATTCAAGGATAAGACAACGAGACAGTGTAGAAGAAGGTCAGTGGAATTTTATTCTTGGGGTTGCAATCATAATCATTGCTTTAATCCTATGTTAGCTCAACTTAAAGCGGCTAAGAACTTCATCACTGGTTGACTTGGGGGTCAGATGGGAATGTTTGTTGTTGTTGTTTTCCTCTTTTTAGCTTATGAAAGTCTTCCATTCTATCCTGATGGACAAGAGACTGTATATTGATTAGTATCTGCGTTTGATTTGTACTTCATTGTAGATGGTATACGTATTTGAACTCTGACTTCAAGAAGGGAGGATGGTCCCCAGAAGAAGACATGCTTTTATGCGAGGTAATTGTTTCTCAATTTGTTATGCACAAATCGCTCTGTGCATTCTCTTTTAAAGCTTTACCAGCCTGACTCTTTGGTCATTAATAGCTGTATGACTTCAGTGTAGTTTAACTTAACCTGCGGATTTACTGGGTTTGCATTCTGAAAAGTTGAGATCATCTGCAGGCTCAGAAAATATTTGGTAACAGATGGACAGAAATAGCAAAAGTTGTTTCAGGCAGGTACATAATATTCCTTCCCTTACTCATGCAGTTGGCAAATTCTTTCAAGGTAATGTGCTTATCTCAATTGCTTATGTTCGAAATTTATTGCCCCTACAGGACAGATAATGCTGTAAAGAACCGATTCTCCACTCTGTGCAAGAAAAGAGCAAAATATGAGGCCTTAGCAAAAGAGAACAAAACTACTTTTATTAACCCGAACAGAAAAAGGATCATATCTCATCATGGGTTTAACACAGATGAAGCACCAGCAGATGCAGGCCCTGTTAAGAAGCTAAGGTACAGCATGGTTTAGATGTCTGCACGCCACTGTAAGCTTTTATGATTCTTAACAATGTATAACTCATTTATGTTGGAACTTCAGGAGATCCCACATCTCTGATCATGCAGAAAGTAACGAAGTCAGAGATAGATCTCACCTACAATGTGGAAATCAGCAACCTAGACCTCCATTTGCAGTATTGGCTCAAAATGTTCGTGATATTAATGTGGCTGGCCAGGATCCTGTATATAATGCTAATGAGGTTTCTTTTAATGGTAAGTCAGTTCTGGCAAATCTTATTTGGTTGGTTTTCTGTATTAGTTACTTTTAGAAAACCACAAAAATGGGAGATTCCTACAAGGGATACTTCCCATTTTCGAAAGTGCTGTCTCTTGATCAATTTAGCCTGTTCTTATTATTTTTCAATCTCATGACAGTTATTAAATTGTATACTTGCTCTTTATCAACAGCTCAAAACAGTAAACTTCAAGGAACTTTTCTCAAGAAGGATGATCCTAAGATAACTGCTCTGATGCAACAAGCAGAACTTCTCAGCTCACTTGCACTAAAAGTCAGTGCTGAGAATACAGAAAAAAGTCTGGAAAATGCTTGGAAGGTATATCATGCTCTGGCTGTATAGCACTTTTCAACATACTGTGTTTTCATTGGTGTTGTACTTACAAGTACATGCAACAGTACTCATGACTTATTTGACGCACATAGGTTCTGTATGTCCTCATATTAGAGTATGTGTACTTCAGGTTCTCCAAGATTTCCAAAATCGAAGCAAAGAAAATGACAGTCTCAGACAAGGTATCCCTGATAGTGATTTTCAACTCGAAGATTTTAAAGACTTGATAGCGGACTTGAGGAGCATTACTGATGGAAATCAGCCATTATGGAGGTAAGAAAAAGAAGATGTTATGTCCAGGTTTAACAAGGATCTATACCTCATAGAAAGTTTGTCTTGTCATTTAACTATATAGGCAGCCCGATCTATATGAGTCTCCAGCCAGCTCTGAGTACAGCTCAGGATCAAATCTAATGTCATATACCGCACCTGAGAAAACAGAGGAAGCTCATACTGATATTGGTTCACTGCAAAAGGACATTGAAACTGAGTTGCAGTCAATTCTCAATGAAGAGCAAAACAGTGAAGGCGAATGTGAGAAAGGAATCATTTCCAGGACAAGCATTGCTGAAGGTATTTAACAGTGATATGTGATTTAATGACGTTCAGAACATTACTTGCTATGGGAGGATAGAATTTCATAGTATCATAATTGAATGCTGCTGCAGTGGAGGTCTTCCCATCTTGCTATGAGCCAACAAACAATGATGTAGTGGTTTCTGCCTCATCTAGTATGGAGTTCAGCTCTCCTCTTCAAGTCACCCCACTTTTCAGATCCTTAGCAGCCACGATTCCTAGCCCAAAATTTTCAGAAAGTGTAAGTGACTCAACCTTTTAAGTTTTTATGATTATGAGTCCAGTTGTTTAGATGAGTGGTCAGCTTGTGAAGTTTTCCTTTATCTATCTGTAGCATTGGTTGGTCATCTTTGACTGTGCTTATATGATTTAAATAATAAATTCTTATGGTTGCCTACACATGATAGGATTAGTGATTTCTGCAGTTATCAACATAGTTTAATGGAATTATCACTTTGGCTTCAGTCACCCCTACTATTACTTGCAGAATTCTATGGGGATAAATGATTGTTCTTGGCTGAATTGTGTCTCCTGATAATGGAATCATTAACTGGAAACTTCTTAAGCAATTAAATCTTGCAATACTAGGATAGAATTTATTGGTGTTCATGGTATGTTGTCTACTGCTAAACATTGAGCCATATTAGGAATACGTAGCATTTGCTGCTGATTCCAAGTTGAATCATCGATCTTAGAAGAATTAAGTAAAGTATATAATGCTATAGGTACTTCCTAAAGATTTAGTTATCTATGGTGAATATTAATTTTATTCAAAACTGACAGATGTGAATATTAACTGTTCAAGGATTGAGATGCTATAAATTTGTTATAACCATTCTAGGCTAATATCCCCAAGACTTGCAAGCCATAATCTGTTATAGATTCTCATTTTAAATTCCCATGTTTATAAGATTGAGAATGGAAAAAAGGAGGTAGCTCCTAACAGTAGAACAAGTGCTGGCTTCCCTCAACCAATGTTCCTTCTCATCACAGTGTTACCGAAGCATCACTCATGGTTGTATGAAATACTGTTTAGCACAGAGGTTGGTTTATGGAAGTTATCTAGCAGTTTAGTTTTCAAGGAAACAAAGACCAAGAAATAGTTGCTATATTAGCAAAATGAACTGTCCACTATACATGACCAAAAACTAGAAAATGGGAAACTAAACTAGTGTGGCTCTAGACAGCTAGCACAGCATTGATTAAACAGCTACTTTCGGGATGCAATGCCTGAAACTACCGAATCTTTTCCCTCACAAGTCCCCTAAACAATCTGGCAAGCATGCCTATCTTATTAAACAAGAAATTGACAAGCAATTGTAGTCGTCCTAATAAGTCTCATTATTTTCCAATTGCAGGTGACATGTGGGCATTATAGTTCTGAAACTTTAGTGCAAAAACTAACATATCTTTTTTGTTTCTTTTTGCAGGAGAGAAATTTTCTTCTAAAAACACTTGGCGTGGAGTCTCCTTGCACCAATCCAAGCTCAAATCACTCTCAGCCACCACCCTGCAAAAGAGCCCTCCTACAAAGTCTTTAACAGACTTCCTTGATCCGTCTCCATTCTACATTGTGTGCCATCCCTTCCCTCCCCTTCCCATCTTTAATCACTCCCAGGACGTCCAAATTGTGAGTATAGGATTGCAGCCGTCATGGCCTGAAGTTTTATGAGAGGCATATCAACATCTGCATTCCAAAACCCCCCTGGTCTAGAATGCTAAGGTGCATTCTAGCCGCTCGGACACATCTAACAACGTGTTCTGAGGTCATTTTGTTTCCCTCACAAGAAGAGTATCACCCCAATACTCGCGTCAAAACTCGTGTGTTCTTTATGTGCCAATTCTTTTGTTTTTGGCCTTTGATTTGTGTTGTGTACAGAACCTATAATGTAAGTCTTTAGTCAAGAGTGTAACTATACATCGGCAGCTCGTCTACAATATAATTGAAGAAACAGAGGAAAGAAGTAAAGGAGGATTAACCAGCTGATTGGATTCGTGTTGTTGTTTTTGGGTGTGCATAGGGTATAGAATAAGTTTTTTTTTTCTCCTGTTGTAACATAAACTTGCTATGATTGGAATGGAAAATTGTTTTGGGTTTTGGAGTGCATATTACAACTTATTTTGTATGTTTTCCATTGGCTCAAAGCCTACCGTCCTACCAAACAAAAGTGAGAATTTCCACAAGCAGAACTTGCACAATGCAATGCAAATGCAGTGAAAAGATAGAAGCTTGAAGAACATTCTTACTCTTACTGAATTGTTGCCCCTCCTGGCTTTTTGAAGAAGCAGGAAATCTCGACCATGGATTCCTCATCCTGCGAACATGGGACAAAAAGAAGAGACATGGAAATGGGATAACCTGTAACAAATCGTTTCATGTGAGAGGACTTGGCTGTATGACTTTGGCATTGAAGAGAACGACAATCATCCCATGGGAATGTTGCTCTTTTTCTCAGAAAGTTAGTTTCTGAGGGGAAAGAAGGTCGTATGAACCATGTTTTTAGCAAGACTGCAAGGTAAGGCTTGGTGGTGGTGAAGGACAAGTGGGATAATGACCAAACCAAAAGTTAGCGGTAAAAGAGCGAGAGGGAACTTCATACAAAATAAAGCGCACTCATGGCTCTGCAACTTTATCGAGACAAAGCTTAGTTGACTATTTTGACCATTATATACAAGTATAATGGTCAATGTTTTCAGTAGCTCGTGATGTATATGTGACGTAGTTGAGTGGTCTGAGGCATACTGTAACACACTACTTGTAACGGGATTAAATCTCCTGTTTCGGTTATGATGTTTCTATCATGCTCTATTAAATCTCATCTACACATTTACGTAGATGCTACATAAATGTATGGATGAGATTTAATGAAACATGATTAGAACAGAATAACTGGAACAGAAGATTTGAACTGCTTGTAATAATGTGATTGATTTTTTTTGAGAATTTAAAAAAATTCATTAAGGAGAAATAAAATAGTATACATCTTTGGAGAGGACCTCTCACGTGAGATAAAACTGCTAGGAACACTAAGCACACAGTAGAAACAAAATGGTGACGTTTAGAGAACTAAATGAGAACATGTGCAATGAGTTTAACAATTATGGTAAAACGACTCTGTCCTTTCTCGAAGCTTTAGATAATTACTCAATTGGGGAGGAGGATGACACTCTGAAGGTGCAACATTACAGAGGCGATGTGGTGGCTTCTACTGCTTGTCTCTTAGCACAAAGGGAGATCTCATCACAAGTATGCATAATCAACTCGATAAAGACTTCAGCTTCAAAGATTTTGTGAATCTCTACATATTAACGAATAACGCATTAATATCAGGGGAGTGGATGGGACAATAGTGAACCTTCAAACAAGACTCGGCTGGAGAGGAGGTAGATCTAAAGGAGGTACGCCAGCACATTTTGATACCTACAGGTGAGTCAGGTTCCTTCTAATTTTCAATAGTCTCCTTCTTTCATGAGTAGGTGAATATGAGAATTTGGTTGAAACCCAGAAATAGCTATATACGAGAACTTTCTTCTTTTCAGTAACCCAGATTGCATGAAACACCTTGTAGAGTACCGTGATATATGAATAAATATAGAGGATTATATTCTCCATGAGAGAGCCAGTCCTCTGCTACAGTGTAGATCCAACTACTTTGTAATCAGTTGTTCCCTAACGTTAGCGATAAAGAGTTCTATAAGAGAGACTAATAATTTCTCTTATTTTAAACTGCTTGAAGACATGTAGCAACAATAACCATAAGAATATCCCTATCATATTTAGAGATATGCAATTGAGATATCTCCAGTAAGATATCAGTGAGGCTACAATAATTAGTACCAGGGCTACATAGACTAGAAATTCTAGCCCAAACCTCCTTAGAGAAACCATATTCAAAGAAGAGATGATCCCTAGTCACATCCTCTAGGTTGCAAAGAATACAAATCTTAGAAGAGGATAGGAATTTCAGTCTATCCATAGTGTTGAGCCTGTTCAACATAGCTAGCCAAAGGAGAAAACTTGCATTAGGTCTAAAAACCTTGCTCTAAATAAGGGAAAACCATCCTATTCTTGTAACTGGCCATCCCTCTACTTTTTAGCTTCCCTAACAGTAATTTCTAATGTAGGTGTCCCATCTCATAAGTATAAATCACTCTCCTCGAGGCTTCTATATTGAGGAATGGACATAAGTCTAATTTCTTCTGAGTAGAGCCTCCAGTTGTTGTTTCTAATTATTTCATAAAGCTTAGCTCTCTTAAGGAACCTTCGCAATAAAGATCTTACCAACTGATTATGAATTAATGCCCCTTGACCTGTCCAGTTATCATACCATAGAGAAATTCTTTCCTTGCCCCTATTTGACAAGTTATGTGCTGCTGAAATTCTTCCCACAATTTGAGAGTTTAGTTGAAGAATTAAGAGTAACTGTCTTTGGTTCTTAGAGCCCAAAGACTCTCACCTTTTAATATATAGATGTGAATCCATTTGATCAACAATGATTGTTTTTCACTAAGGATTCTCCAAATTCTCTTAGTTATAAGTAAGCTATTTTTCTTGCTGATTGACTCCAATCCCAACCCACCTGCCTCCTTCGGTTGACAAATATGCTTCCAACACACTCTTGCAATTCCTTTCTCACCATTTCCTTTTTCCCATAGAAACTGCTTCTTCAGCTTTTCAATAGTTTTAATAAGCCCTTTGGAGAGGAATATATAGGAAAACCAGTAAGTTTGCGTTGACATAATTACCGACTTCAGAAGCTGAAGTTTCCTTCCATAGGACAGGGCTCTATTAGTTTAAGACCCCAATATTTTCTGAATTTTTTCTATTAAAGGGATACATTCACAATATCTTAGTCTCTTAGATGAGATAAGAATGCCCAAATATTGAAGAGGTGGATCTTTGTTTTCCATGCCCGTTGCTTGCGACAAGGAATTAGATAGGTGAGTAGCACTTTTGGAAAGTATGAAATAACTTTTATGAAGATTGATACTCAGTCCAGACAGCTCCTTAAAAGTGTTGAGAGTAGTTATTAATAGGGAGACTGAATGAACATTTGCCCTACTTACAAGAATAAGATCATCTATAAAACATAAGCTAGTTAGTGAAAGCTTCTTACATTTGGAATAGTATCTGAAGTTGGAGTCATTAGAAATGTTGTAATTCAACATAAGGGTGAGAACCTTCATGCAAATTAGGAATAGGTAAGGAGAAAGAGGGTGCCCTTGCCTAAGTCCTTTTTTGCCTTTAAACAACTTTGTGGGGGGCCTTCCATTAATCAATATTCCATAAGAGGTAGTAGTGATGCATTCTTGAATCCACATGATAAAGCTATAGGAAAATTTCATAACCTCCATAGTCTGTAGCAGGAATCTCTAGTTAACACTATCAAAAGCTTTTTGTAGATCCATTTTAATAGTACAGTTTTGAGGACTTCTGATGCGATTGTACCCTTTCAAAAACTCGAACAATAAAAGGATATTATCCCCAATATTCCTACTACTAATAAAATCACCTTGATTCTCACTAATGAGTAAGTGTAGAACATCCTTCAGCCTATTTGCCAAAATCTTAGTGATGATCTTGTAAAGGAAATTCGTACATGATATACGTCTAAAATCACTCCAAGTGCTTGGGTTGAAACTCTTAGGGACCAAACAAAGAAAGGTCTTATTAATCTCCTTAAGCAAGACACCATTTTGGAAAAACTCATGCACAACCTCTTGAACTAATCTCCTTAAGCTACTCCAAGTTTTTTGAAAGAAATACCCATTCAATCCATCTAGACTCGAATCCTTTAAGCCATTCATATTAAAAACCAACTTCTCTATTTCCTGATTTGTAACAGGTCTAATTAGCAAAGAAGCTTCATGTATTAAAAACTAACTTCTCTATTTCCTGATCCGTAATAGGTCTAATTAGCAAAGAAGCTTCATGTTCAAGAATCTTGGTTGTATAAAATACCTAAGGTCTACTCCAATTCCTACAGAGAGACCTTCTGTGCCTAAGAGATTTTTATAAAAATTCATAGCTTCCTTTGCTATTCCATTTTGTCCAAATACAATCTCACCTCAGCTTCGATTTTTATGGATGTGATTTTGTTAACATTTCTTCGAGTTGACACGGAATTGAAGAAGAATTTTGAGCATATGTCCCCATCCTTAATCCAATTAGTTCTTGCTCTCTGCTTCAATAATGGACATTGATTATGCACTATTTGCAAATACGTCTTAAGGGCTTCCTTTTCAGCTGTAGCTAGTGTCCAATCAGTAGGGTTAGTTGCCAAAGATTTCTAAATTTCCGAAAGCTTGTTTCTTGCTATTTCTATCTCCTTTTTGGAGTTCTAACCTCTCTTTAAATTTAATACCTTCAATTCCTATTTAACAGCCTTGAGCTTTTGTGAACAAATATACTACTTAGAACCATAGGTCTCATACTCCAAACCATTCATAATTGCTTTTTGAAAGCCTTCCATATTAACCAAAAAATTGTTGAATCTGAAAGGGGTGATGGATTTTGGTTATTTAAACAAGTTCACAACGTTTATAGGGGTATGATTAGAAATTCTCGAGTCTAAGAAATTGACTGAGCTTCCTGAAAAAGTATTTAACTAGTCTACGTTAACCATAGCCCTATCTAGCTTTTTCCAGATGAGCCAATTTGAGCGTTGTTTTTTTGGCCAAGCGAACCTTTGACCTTCAGATTTTAAATATGTTAATTCTAGCTCCTGCATACAGTCGAACATATTAGAAGTGTAGTTGAGTAGGTTATAGTTTTCTTCTGCCTTTAATCTGAAAAGAGTGGTGTTAAAGTCTCCACTAACTAACCATGGAACTCTAACCGATGCCTTGAGTCTTTGAAGAGAAGTCCATAACTCAATTCTTTGAAACACTGTGTTAAAACCGTAGACAAAAGTAGCCAAAGCATAAGAATTTTCTATTTTGAAGTTAAGCTTCGTGTAGATAAATTGCTGGCTAGTTTCCAGAACATTCACCTCCAAAAGATCACCATCATAAACAATACTAATCCTTCCATAAGCATGACATTGGTGGTTTGTGAGAAACTGTCATTTGCTACCCAAACAACTTAATTTACTCAGATTTGCTTCTCTAATTTTTGGTTTCCAATAAACAAAATAACAAAGCCTTTTTCTTTTGAACAAAATCCCTTACCACATGAAGCTTAAAAGCGTTGTTTATTCCTCTTACATTCTAGACTATTAGGGTCATATGAGATTACTTTTCCCTTCAGAGCCTTTCCTACTGCTCCTACTGCTCTTCTGAGAGATAACTTGTTCAAATTGTTCCTCTTGAGCAACTCCTCTCTCCAGTTCTGCCATCTATTGAGTTTGCTCATTCTGTTGGATATCATGGTCCCTATGGCATGGATTATTTATCACTAATTTCCATTCCATTCTCCCTCTTATTCCTTATTGACTTATTTAAGTCACTCAATGATTTATGTTGAATTCCCCCAGCTGAACTGAATCTGGGCTATTTTTCACTTGAACACTCTCCCCATTTTAGGTGATTCCTTTTTAGCCTAAACCATTTTATGGTTATTTGATACTTGTTCTACTTCCACCTAATCTTTTTTGTCTTTTGAATTAAACTTTCCCATACCCATCACCTCCCAATAGTCTCCTCTAGTGAAAACTCTCTTCGTAGGTTTCCATTCTGTGCCTTGTGATTTTAGAGAAGGTTTCTATTGGTATGTAACAATAACTTTATCTTCTCTGAGAGAATGTTCATATGCCAAGCTTAGGATAAGGATGTTATCTTTCATTTTCTTATAAATATCCATAATCACACATAATCGTGCAAATCTAACCCTTTTCCTCAAAGCAATGTTTTCATCCATACAGATTGGTTTTTCCAAGTAAATGGCTAGCATACTTAAACCCTTAGTTGTCCAATATTTCAAAGGAATGTTATGGATATTCACTCATAGAGGAATGTTTTTCAATATAATTTTTTCTAATTCCATGCCCCGTTGTCAATTTTGAAGAAATAAAGGAAGTTGAGAGATGTAACAAAGGCCTTCTTCAATTACCTTTTGAGCTTCCAATTTTAAGGATAAGGTAAAGTTTAAGTTATCTCTTTCCAATTTCTCTAGGTCCATGCTTGTATTGTTGGAAAAGTAGGCCCTTTATCCATAAAAAAACCAACAAGCAAAACTTCCTATGTCCTAACACCTTCCTACAGAATGTCTAGACTTGGAGCCACCATTAACTTTCCTTCAATCTCAACAGGTGGACTGTAAATCAAGAAAAAGTAAGAATTGTCACCCATAACTTGTTTCCAGGTCTTTCTAGCCCTTTTAATATATTGAAACACACTGACAGATGGAGCAGAAGATTTAGGAGGAATGACAGAGTTTGAGGGAGGAATAGTTATAGAGAGGGATGGAGAAGAAGAGTGAGCTGTAGAAAGTTAAGTAGAGGATGAGGAAGTAGAATGAAGAATCAGGGAAGTAGTAGGTAGAGTGGTAGAGGGTAGAGATGGGAAATCAGTCTCCATTTTAGCTATTTGGAAACTAATGATGTTTTGTTTTACAAGTCATCAAAGGAAGAATATGCTTGAAAACAAGAGGGAATCGATGGATAAGGGCACCTAAATGGAGGAAAGGAAAGGGAAGAAAGCTGAAATGTTTCAGATCTAAAGTTAAGGTTGGTTGTGAGTGCAAGATGTTAGAGTTTCTCTCACATCCTTATGTTTACTCTGCAATTGTTGGTTTGACATTTTAAGGCGAAGAAGAGCATGATATGTACGAAATCTTTGGGTTGATCAAATGAAGAGTCTCTTTTGATGTGCATTTTCTCCAACCACCCCATTTCTCTCATAAAATACTTTCCATGTATGTGGTTCAGAACACTATGTAAT
Source organism: Erythroxylum flavicans (assembly GCA_027576715.1). NCBI lineage: Eukaryota > Viridiplantae > Streptophyta > Magnoliopsida > Malpighiales > Erythroxylaceae > Erythroxylum > Erythroxylum flavicans. The sequence goes on from JANZXP010000001.1 coordinate 2,764,556, forward strand.
TTGTATATATCAATTGATGCCATATGTTAGAAAATAAGTGAAAAGGCCATAAGTCATGATGAAAATTTTGGAAGATTCGATGTTGAGAAGTTTGACAAAAATAATAGCTTAATAACTATAAAATAAACGAGTCAATGTGAAGACTAATGTGAGTGATGTTCCTGAGTTCCAAGAACATATCAAAAGACTGATTGGTATGCCTTAAAGTTAGCAAAGAGCATCTAAACTTGTCGACGGATTGCACGATCAACAATACTGTCAAACCCAAATGACTAAAGACACATTCAAGTTTTTTTATAGCAAATTCGTTTGAAGAATGATGTAGAGACACACTCACTCCTTTCGGAGTTTCATATTAAAATACTTTTAACAAAATATGTTAGTTTTTAATGGCATCTAGGAGGGGGAGGGTTGAATTGAGTGTTTATAAAATTCATGAAATTTTCTAACTAATGTATTCAATTAACAAGAAGCAATATAAACATGAATGCAGAAATTGTTTAACATAAATTAGTTAAACAATAATAATTTAAAGAGGATAGGGAAGATAGAATACAAATCGATTTATAGTAGGTTAACAAATAATCTTATGTCTACTCTCAAGACCTTTTTAAAAATTTCATTATCCTTCTTCTTTCAAGGTGAAAAGTAGCCTTTGTACAATCTTTCATGGTAAAGAGAAATCCTTCTTACAATCTTCTTTCGAGGTGAAGAGGAATCTTAATCCTACTTAAAATACTCAAGTACAATATCTAACACCCTAAGAAAAGATTACAACTCAATAGTATCTTATTTATTCACTTGATAACTTAAATGGCTCATTCACACAAATATGAGATAATAATGAACAAATGAATGAAAAACTCTTTGAAATGTGTATATATAATGCCAAAAATTTTCTTAATACTAAAACCAATGAAAAAATACCTATTTATAGTATTTTTGGAATCCTTCCTATCCATTGGAGCTAAGAACTAGTTGTTTTAACAATTATATGCAAGATACTGATCAACCATTATAGCATACTAGTCGACCAGTATGCATTAAATGCTCTAGACTCACTTGTTGTTGGATATTGATGAACCAATATGGTATATTAGTCCACTAGTACATCAACTAATGTTACAACAAAATCAAGATACATCAAATTTAACAACTTCAACCTATATTGATTAACCAATAACCCATATATGTTGACCAATCACCCTAAAAATATGATTTTTTAACACCTTCTAAAACTCAAACTCAATTTGACTAATGCAATAATGAATTAAACTTTTCAAAAATGTTCCCCAAACTTTGTTTGAAACCGAGAGGCTTTTATATTAAAAACAAAAGCTTTGATGCTTCTTAATGAATATAAAGACTCTTGTAATAATTCATCCAAAAAAGACTCTTGTAATAACATAAAATGAAATATTTATGTATGGTAAGCATTTTAGAGCATCAAATTATAAAAGTGAGATTACATTTAATATTACAAACTAAAGAATGACCTTGATAAGCTTTTAATTTCTTTTGTTCTTGGTTTGATTTTCATTTCGACAGTTGTAAACTTCAACTTTTTTGTCAACTTACTAAGCTATCTTCTTGAGTTTATAAATTCATTTTATTATTATATTGCTTTTCATCAAAATAATAAACTTATTAGTAGTAATTATATTTTATTATTATCAAAACAGTGATTGGAATCTCCTTTGGTTTAATAATCTCCTCATTTTTTATGATGACAAAACACTTATAATATTAGAGAACAACAATAAAATTAAACACACAAATAACTATTAAAATGATGAATAACTCTCCCTTAATTCAAGCACAAACATAATTAAATATGAATAGCATAATTCAATATCAAGATCAAAAGAGATATTTAAAATAAAAAAATATCCATACATGAAGATAACATAAATTTATTCAAGTATAACATATAAAGTGCAAGAAATACAAAAACAATAAAATAATCACTCCCCTTGAATGCAATTGCTCCCCCTAAATCTAATATCACCAATCTTTCCCTCCTTTTCTAGAATTATCAAAAAGAAATTATTATGAAAAGAAAAATTGAAAGTGTCATGCTTTAAACTAACTTGGTAGAAAGAATCAAAACTCATTTGGTTAAAATAAAATTTATCACTTAAGAGTGTTGTTAAATATTTAAAGAATTAAAATAAAAGGTCAATTTTGATAGAAACATCCTTAATCATATCTAATTTGAAATATCCCTAATTTTAGTATTATGCCTAACATGAAAGATTCAATTAAAGCACCATAGACAAGTTTTGACAAAATTATTAGTTGGAATTGTAACAAATAAAAGCATAATTGTAATATTTAACAATCAATTTCATAAAAGAATATATAATTTATAAAGCCCCAAAATTTCAAAAATTGAAACATGAAAAGGTGCCCAAAATACCAAAATTGAATAAAATTAAAGATGTGTCGATATAATTGAAAGGGAAATAGCCTTGATTCCTTTTTTAATTTAACTACAAAGGTATCAATTTCAAAAAATAAATTTTAATTAAGAAAATATTGAAAATCCCAAAAATAACAAAATTTCAATTTCATTTAATTTAGTGAAAATTTTATGAAACGGGAGATAATGTTTTTCAAGGAAAAGAGTAAATTGTTTAGGGTTTTGGAAGATATAAATAAGAAAAAGGAAACAAAAAAGAGGCAAAAGAAGGATGCTAAGTCGCACGTATTGGTCAACTAGTTGAAGGTTATGGTCAACCTTTCATATCAACCAAAAGTGCCACAAACTCACTTAACTTAATTGTCTTATCTGAGAAAGACATTGGTCGACCAATGGGGGCTTGTGTTAATCCTTTATGCAACCAAACTTGTCACAAAATTGTTGGAAGGAAAATTGTCTTAGAAAAAGGTGACATTGGTCAACCACTCAAAGACATTGGTTGACCAGTATGTGTAAGTCGACGATTAGAACTTTAATCAAACACCATACAACTCACTAAAACTGCAAAGTTTCTCAGAAAAGAGAACATTGGTTGACCACTTGAAGACATTATTTGACCAATATAAGTAACTGGATGACCATAATTTTGACCAAACAAAGAACAAACTCATTAGAAAGGTAAAAAAAAGGGTTTTTGGTTACATTAGTCGACCAGTGTGTTATGGAAAGCTAAAATATCGCTGTAAAACTCAAATTTAAACATAAAAAATAAATCATGGTAATATCAATTAAGAGTTATAAAAAAACTTAAAAGAGACTTTAAACACACAAAATCAATCAAGAAAATGAAACAATATCTTTATCATATAGAATTTTCATCAAACATACCTAGTTTTTTCTAATTGAGCAAAATTTATCTTATTCAAAGTTTTAGTAAAATAATACCAATTAATATAAATTCTAACTCAGTGTCCTTATTTTGTACAACAATCTCTAGGTCTAGGTAAAAAGGTTCACACTTTAAAAACAATTACTGAACACCTTATTCATTATTCAAACCCAAACAATCATCACCAAAGACTTATACTCAAATTCATACATAAATGCAAGTTATCACATATTTCAAAACTAAGAAGTAATAGTTACCTCATGTGGAATGTCATTTATTAGAGATTTGAATGAAGATTCTTCTTGAGCTTAAAATCTATTGGATGCTTCTTATCCTTCTAGTCTCTTTCAATTGGTTCAATAATTATCTCCTTTGAAAAGTCTTTGGTGGCTAAATTCTCCACATCCTATGATAACATCTTCTAGACTTTCTTGGAGGCAAGAAGGTTAGATTCATCATGATAAAATGTGTAAACTCCTTAATGATAATTCAATAACTACTTTCTCTACTACATACCATTTGCTCTTTATTTTCTAATAGCCTTACAAAACAAGGTAATCAATGTGTTTTAAGAACTTAAATAAGCTTGGTTCCTTAGTTGTTAGGTTCCTTCTTCTTTTTTAATGCACAATTTCAAAGGGTTGGTTAACATTCTTTGTTTAAGAAAATAAAATCTATCAACATATCAATACTTATCACAAAAGTGACATACCATGCTCTATGAGTAATGATGATACATATATGCATTTCTATATGTCTATGCATAATGAGGAAACTTCCTTTGGAAATTAAAGGTGTTGAATGGTCTTTTAGGGTAGTAAAATATCCTATGATTATATGTTTGATGCACTAAGAATAAAAGCTTGTTGTATACTACTTTAGGGCTTAAAAGAGTGTAAATGGTTTTGTGTGTTTTCATAGAAATTGTTCCTATTCTTTCTTTGATAGTATTACTATGCTAAATTGTGAGCTATATATAAAAGAATTATGCTTACGTTTTGGATTATTTTTAGTGGATGTGGAATCTGCATACGTATGCTTGGATTGGATGCTCCATATTCATTTTCACATTAGGCAATGATTATTCACTATACAAATATTTTCTCTAGACAAATATGGTTCCAGAATTGCCTTCACTTTCATAGTTATATCATATTCCATGCCTATCACTAGAATTCTTTTGAGCTTCTAGTATGTTTTATAGTTTTTCACTCCCTTTAATAAATTTGGACAATAAGTCATTAAAGAAATTACCTCCTTTTTCAGTGTTTCAATCCCATATCTTAATGCGTCTAAGTCATGATTGTTTAATAATCACTTTTTTGATGCTTTAATGATATGAAATTTACTTTTCATCTTTTCATTTTCACTTATGGATGAATCTAGGTTTTTTTTAAACCTTTTTAAGTTTGGAAGACAATTTCTGTTTTTTCTTATTTATGATTTCTAAACTTTTAACTAATTCATTATAAGTCGAATCAATATTACTATCTCACAAGTTGGTGTTAGATGTTACCTAATCATCATCTATAGTGGTAAAGCATATAAAAGTTATCTTTTCTTTTGGACACTCACTTTCATATTTACTTGTGTCACCCTAAGTTGATGCTTTAGGTTCTTTCTTCTTATCCTTCTTGCCCTTCTTTTAGTTTCTCTCATATTTCTCCTTATCTTTGAGTTAAGGACATTGTGACTTTATATTGCCAATTTTTCTACATTCATAGTATTATTAGAATATTTATGTTTTAAATCATTTTTACCATCCTTGGAATCCTTGATTTTGGAGAATTTCTTCTTCAAGAACTTCTTAAATTTTCTAGTGATTAAACCAATGCCTTCTTAGTTGCATTCACTAGTTGATGTCTCTTCCTCTTCACTTAATTGTTCCTTTGAGGCTTTAGACACTAAATTATTTTTCTTTGAGATACTTTTTGTGTCTTTTGGAGCCTCATATTGTATATGAGGAGGGATCTAATAAGTTCCTCTAATGGTAGCGTTGTTAGATCCTTGAATTTTTGTATGACTGTCATTTTAACTTCAAATGTCTTCGAAAGTGACCTAAGCAACTTTTTTATCATTTCAAAATTAGTATAGGTCAGACCTTTGAGAGTATTAATAATATTAATAAATCTAGTTTACATGTTATATATGTTTTCAATATGCTTCACTTGAAACAATCATATAGATGCGTTAGCATGCTTACTTTGTTCTTTTTAACTTAATTGGTTCTCTCATGTGTAACTTTTAAATTATATCAAATTTCATGAACTATTTCACACATAAAGATACTTTTGAATTTATTTCTTCCTAATGCACAAAACAAGATGTGTACGACCTTACTATTCAAGGAAACTAATATATTATCCTAAGGTTCCCATTCTTTTTTTCCGTTTAGGTACCTTTTATTATCTACAATTTTAGTAGGAATAAAGAGACCATTTGACACTATTTCCCAAAGATCTACACTTTTGGTCATTAAAAAGAATCTCATCCTAGTTTTCCAATAAAGATAACCATTTCCATTAAAGAAAGGTGTTCTACTAATGCTTTGTCCCTCTTGATTGAATGATGATGATGATGCTCCTAAAAATGTCAGTATGATCTTTATTATAAGGTTTTTTTAGAAATGATAGCCTTATAGACCCACTCTAATACCAGTTATTAGTCTTTAATAGCACCCAAGAAGAGGAGGAGTGATTTACGTGTTAATAAAATTCAAGAACTTTTCTAACTACTATACTCAGTAAACAACAATCAATATAACTATGAATAAAGAAATTGCTTAATATAAAATAATCAAGCAATAATAATTTAAATAGGATATGAAAGAGAGAACGCAAATTAATTTATAGTGGTTCAATAAACAATCCTTGCCTATGTCCCCTATACTTCTTCTTTCAAGGCGAAGAATAACCTTTGTACAATCTTTCTCGATAAAAAGGAACCCTTCTTACAATCTTCTTCCATAGTGAAGAGGGACCTTAATTCCACTTGGAACACTCACAAGTACAATATCCATCACCCTAACAAAATATTACAACTAAAAAATATCTCACTTATTCACCTGTTAACTCAAAATGACTCACTCATACAAATATGAGAAAATCATGGTCAAATGATTGAAAAATTCTTTGAAATGTGTGTATACAATACTCAAAAACTTCATGATGCTAAAATCAATGAGAAAACACATATTTATAATAATTTGGAACCTTTCCTAGTTATTACAACGGTTATATGTGAAGCACTGGTTTACCAGTATTACATATTAGTCAACCATTATGCATTAAAAGCTCCAGATTCACTAGTTATTAGAATATCAGTTGATCAGTATACATATTGGTTGACTAATATGGCATATTGGTCGATCAGTACATTAACCAATGCTATAACAAACTCATGATACATCAAATTTAGTAACTTTAACCTATATTTGTTGACCACTAGCCCATATATATCGACCAACCATACAAAAATTATTATTTTAACACCTTTAAATGGTCAAACTTAGTTTGATTAATGATATTATGAATTAAACTTCCCAAAAATGTTCTCCAAACTTTGTTTGAAAGATCAAAAGGCTTTTATGTTAAAAACAAAAGCTTCATAATGAATGTAAAGACTCATACAATGAAGTGAAATGAAATTTTTATGCATGAAGAGCTTTCTAAAGCATCAAATTATCAAAGTGAGATTACAATTAATATTACAAACTAAAGAATGACCTTGAGAAGCCTTTATCTTCTTTTGTTCTTAGTTTGATCTTCATTTTGACAGTTGTAAACTTCAAAGTTTTTTTATCAACTTCATAAGATACCTTCTTGAGATTATGACTTCTGTTTGTTCTTATACTGCTTTTCATCAAAATAATAAACTCATCAGCAATAATTATATTTTCACCCAATTACCGATTAGAAGCTCCCTTGGTTCAACATAATCCTTTTATGTTTGAGAATAAAAATGAACTACCCTTACTAAAATTCAAGTTGCATAGTTTAGATGTATATAATGGTATTATAAATTTCACTAACCATGTTAAATGATTTCAGGATAATGGATTTATAAAGAGCTTCAAAGGCGCTGAAATGTAAAGCGTTCTCATCCACTTTGACCAAAACAACCAAAAACTAGTATAAGAAAATATTGAGAGGATTTATGTGAAGTTTTGAGCAAGTCTAAACTTGGAGATCACTTTATTAGTAAAAAAAAGAAGGTCCAATGATTTTATTAATCTCTCTGATACGGTGCAAAAAGAAAGAGAAAGTATTCAACATTATACTCAAAGTTTCATGTAAAAGCCATCCAAGAGACAAATATGAACACCAAAATTGTGAATTTGTATTCATAAAAAGTTTGCACCATCATCAACTAATATGAAGGCTTCTTTTGATGTAAAAATATATACCATAAAGGAGGTACATGAACAGGTATATAGATTCATCATTTAGGAAGAGCATAAATGTTCCGAAAAATTGGATGGAATAGACATCATATAAAGCTAGAAGGAAAAAGGAGAAAGAGAGAGTATATTGCAATAGCCCAGTAAATGAGGTTAAGGGAGAGGAACATGTGGATAGGAGTAAGAAAGCATGGAGACTTACTAATACAACTCTAACACAATGGAATGCTTCCCTTAATCTTTGGTAGCAAAGATTCACTTTAATAATTTCTTCATATCTTGATTGATTTAATCATATCACTTTTTTGTAATTTGCTTAAATCTGATAAGCTCAAATTCCATAAATTTAACATAGTTTGGCATGTATAATTAGAGTTATAAACCTTCATGTAAAAATTACTATCAATATACCAAAAACTTAATTATATTATCTTCGTCTCATGGTATCAGAGTCCATTAGAGTATATTTTTCACATCTTTTTTCCCCTTCCCAAATATATCATCCATAACATTCTATTTACATAAGCACAATTACAAGTATTAAACTTAATCCCAAAATGAATCCAGAAAGTATTACACTACCAATCACCAACATTACCAACTCCATAATTACTCCTCTTGATAATAATAACTACTTAATTTGGAGAACTCAAGTTAAATCCATACTACTCACCTATAATTTACTTGGATAAATTGATGGGTCAACCCCTAGCATTAAAGAGCAGTGACCTTACTTCTAGTACCTTACCATTTTTAGCATAGTTCTTTAATTGGAAAAAGAAGGACAAATTTATATAATATTGCCTTGTTGCTAACCTCACCTCCACTGTGGCATCACTAGCCCTGAACTGTGACATGGACCATGCTCTCTGGACCACATTTGAAATTCATTTTCTCTAGAAAACGATGGCCTAAAAATCATTGCTCAGGTGTCGTCTTCACACCACTAGAAAAGGTAATTCTTTCATCACCGGTTGCCTAAAATCTATAATGTCCATAACTAAAGACTTGACTCCCAATGGTGACCCAGTTTCCTCTAAAGATTTGGTCCTCTTTACATTTAATGGTTTACCTTTTAATTATGATTTATTTTTCACTTCTACGTAAAATCAAGAAACCACTATTTCATTCTTAGAGTTATGTTCCAAGCTTTGGCTTCATGAAAATTGCTTATTGTCCCTTCATCAATCTCCAACTGAAGTGACTTTTGTGGTGTCTCATAATAGTAGGGTCCTGAATCAAAGTAATGGTAGATGACCTAGACAATGAACTTGAAATAAAGGGAGCTTCGGACCATCATCAGAACATTTTAGGATCTTTCCCTTATGACAACTTGGTTGGGCCACAAGGCTCTACACAAGGGACTGGATCACATAGAACTTCAATTCTTTTAAACCAAAATAACCTAGCTCCATACCCATTTTTACGCATTTCTAACCTACACTATTATATAACCCTATCTCAATATCCCTCTTATATCTTTCCCTTATAATTCTTTGCCTATTTCCAATCAATGTTCTTCAAATTGTCAAATTTGAAAACAAAAGTCAAATAGCTGATACTTGTCCCTTCAAGTATAAACAATCTAGAAATAATCAACTAGCCCCCCTCCTTTTGATCCGACCTCACTTCAAACTGCCTTTTTTGCTTTGAATATTTAACCCACTATAACCTTATCCAGATACTTCTCCATTGAAAATACATAATGACCTATAGATAAAATTGTCTCCTCCCATATAACACTTAACTCCCATCTTATTAATTTAGTTCAACCATCTCAAGGTATGAACTAAGTAGTTGTCGATAATGGTAATGTTCTTTCAATCTCCTTTATATGATACTTAACCTTACCTACATACTATAGACCTGTACATTTACGAAATATTCTTATTGTTCCTCATTTTACTACTAATTTACTTTCCATTGCACAATTTGCTAAAGAAAATTCCTATTTAATTGAATTTATTCTTTCTAGTTATATTATAAAGGACCTTTTAACTAAGACTCCGCTCATTGCAGGAAGCATCTATAATAACCTCTATCCATTAGATATTCTTGTTCATTTCATAAATATCATTGCATTCATCATTTGTAAAGCTTCTCCAAACATTTGGCATCAATGTCTTATTCATCTATGCAATAAAACTCTCTCCAAATTATTTCAGTCACTTAAAGTGTCTAGTGTCGATGTTGATTGTATCTCATGTCTTTAGGGAAAAAGTTATTGTCTCTCGTTCACTTCATTTACTATATTTTGTACAAAATCTCTTAAGCTTATTCACTATGAAATTTAGGGACTTTCTCCTTCTCTTTCTTTATCTAGTCATGTTAATTTATAATTTTTATTAATGATTTTAGTCATTACACTTGTAATTTTCTTCTTATTAATAAGTCTTAAACCATACATAAATTTCAACTTTTCAAAGTCATTGTTGAAAACTTATTTTACACCAGAATAAAAATATTTCAATATTTACATATGGAATTTTCCTCTTAATAATAAGTCTTAAGCCATACATAAATTCCAACTTTTTAAGTTCACTATTGAAAATTTATTTTCCACCAAAATTAAAATAATGGAACTTTTAAACTCATCAAATGATTGCTTGCTCCCTATTTTATGATTTATGGTATTATTTTTTGTAGATCTTGTCCTCATACCTCTCAACAAAATAGTCTTATCAAACATAAAACTCGTTACATCACTGAAATTGGATCACACTTCTTATTCATAGCTCTCTTCCCAATTTTTTTGGTTTGACGCCTTTTACTTCAACTGATAATCAATATTTCTTGTCATGTTCAATTCCTTGAAACTATGTTCCCTTATCTTTCACGTGCCTCTTCTTCCCCTCATCCTCACTTCTTTTATTTACGATTATATTTCAATTTTTACCTACTTTTCCCACAAATCCTATTGCTTCCTCACCACTTATTTCCTTAATTCTAGAATTACCGATTGCTTCAACATCACCTCTTCTATCACCACCATTAGAACATCAACCATTGCCACCATGCTCTCACCCAACGGTTACTCAAACCCATGATTGCATTCGCAAACTAAAAACTTTTTCTGAACTTATTACTTACTACACCACCACCTAATCATTTCTTAAACCTGATCCCACCTTATTTACTCAAGCAAACAAATTTGCTCATTAATTTCAAGTGATGCCTGATGAGTTTAAAGCTCTTCGTACACTTGGTCTCTTGTTACTCCTCCACTAGGTGTAAATATTGTTAACTGCAAATGGATTTTTTAAATCAAACTTAACCCTATTGGTTCTCTTAGTTGCCACATAGCCCATCTTGTTACCAAAGGTCAACATCAATCTCTTAGTCTTGATTACATCGTCATTTTTAGTTCATTCATCAAACCAACCATAATTCTAATCATTTTTACCTTTACTTTAGCTAAAAATTGGTTGATTTGTTAACTTGATGACAACATTGCATTTCTATACGGGAATCTTCAAGAACTTGTTTCTATGCATCAATCTCCTAGTTTTGTTGATCCACATCAACCTTTTATGTCTATTGCCTTCACAAGGCTCTTTATAGTCTCAAACAAGCCCCTAAGGTTTAGTTTCACATATTAACTAAAATACTTTCTGACCTTAGTTTTATTTTAGACAAAACGAACTCCTCTCTTTTTGTTCACTTCAAATCTACCATACCACCTGTCTTTTTGTTTATGTGGATGTCATCTCAGTAACAAGTTCTTTACAAGAATTTATCTAGACTATCCTTCATGATCTTCATACTACCTTTACCATTAAAGACCTAGCCCTCTTTACTACTTTCTTGGAATTGAGGCTACATTTACATCCACTGTTCATCTTCTCACTTAATCCAAATATGCTCATGATCTTCTTCATTGAACTCATCATAATTCTTCAAAACCAGTCTTTATTCCCATTACTCCATCCCTAACTCTTTCTAAAAATTATGGCCCTTTTCATCTTTTTGATCCCACTGAATATCACAGTACAGTTAGAGCCCTTTAATATCTCTATCTTATTAGACCATACATACAATTTACTACTAACAAAAATTTTAAATTCTTGCATTATCCTAATGATGTTCATTAGTCAATTTGTAAACACATTCTATGATACCTTTGCTCCACTCCATCTTATGGCCTTCATTTAACTAAACCTACTCATTTACCCTAACATGCTTACTCTAATGTTGATTGGACTAGTTGTCTTGATGATCATCGATTTACATTTGGTTATAGCATTTTTCTAAGTCCTTATCTAATTTCTTAGAGTTTCAAGAAGCAACATCCTATTGCTATGTCTAATACTAAAGTTGAATACATGAGTATTGCCCTTACTGTTGCTGAACTACGCCAGATCCACTTTATTCTTGGTGAAACTAGTCTATTCAATATTAAGTCACTTTTTTGCTATGATAATCTAGGAGTTATGGGTATGGTTAAGGTAGATAATTCGATATATAGAATTTCACGTAGTTGATATGCCAAAAACTTATATTATTATCCTAGGAGGGCCCTCTTTATGTTTTATTAAGATTGTCTTTCACCTTGTCAATTATTAATGAATTTTCTAGTAGATCATGTGGTAGTAGAAATATATAAAATTATAAATATGACTAAAAGAATATTACTTGACATAATTAAAGGTTGATGAGAATGTTGTTGAGCATTAGATTGATTTATGATAATCAAGAAAGAAGTAAAGAGAGGAGCCCATAAGTAAGATGATAGGATGAATATAGGTGATTTACTGGTTGCAAAAATTGTAAAGGAGGGGGAAAATGTTGGTGAAGTGCACATGGAAGCTTTGTTGGGAGCATGAGGAAATTTCACTTAGTGCATTGAAGAAATGGAGGAAATTGACCAAGAGATGGTGGCCCATAAGATAAATGTCAATGATTTCAAACCTATCTAGTAGAATAAGCAAACTTTTACATTTAAGAGAAAACTCATCATAGAGGAAGAATTAGAGAAGTACTTTGTATTAATTTATTGCATAAAGTATGATATCTCAAGAGGTTAGCAGAAATAGTAATGGTGAAGATGGTAAATAGGAAGTAGAGGATATGTATAGACTGCACTGACCTTAATAAGGCCTGCCTAAAATATACTTATCCCCTACTTATGGTTAATCTGCTTGTAATGTGACAAGTCATAAATCATTGAGCTTCATAGATGCACATTCAGAATATAACCATATTCATATATATGAAATAAATGAAGACCTTATTTGTGACTCATAATTGCCTTTATTGCTATAAAATAATGTCATTTTTATTATAGAACATAAAGGTCACCTATTAAAGCTCAATCAACATAGTGTTTAAGCCTTCGTTAGACAGGAACATAAAGACATATATCAAAGATATGTTAGTAAAGACCCAGAAGAAAGGAGATAATATTGCAAATCTATGAGAATGTTATCCACATGTATGAGATGAAGCTCAAGCCACAAAAGTACATCTGTCAAGTATTAGAAAAGAATTTTTTTTGTTTTGTAGTAACTTAATGCAACGTAAAGATCAATCTTGAGAAGATAAAAGCAATCTAGATGATAACCCGTCCAAGTTCCATTAAATAAATGCAAAAGGCTCATAAGGAAAATAATGAGCTTGACTATGTTTCTCTCTATATTTATTGATCATTATCTATCTTTCTTTCATATGCTTAGATAGGTAAAGAGCTTCAATTAAGGACTATAATGTTAATAGGTTATCGATAAAATAAATATATACTTGTTAATGCAATTATTACTATTTATAATCAAGCGTTAGGAGTGTTTTCCCTTTATTTAGTCATCTTAAATTGGGTTATTAGTCCAATAATGATGAAGGATGAACAAAATTAACAAAACCCATCTATTACATTGGTAAAGCCTTTATAAGACTAAGAAGAGGTATATAAATATAGAGAAGGCAACTTTGGCCTAAATTTTTTTCATGCAAAAGCTTAGAGCATACTTTTAAGCTTATATATTCAAGGTTGTCACAAATCTACCTCTTTGCTAAATTTTGTACAAACATGATCCCCCAATGATGTGGATAATGTACATAGACGAGTTATGCAACACCAAGGGAAGTGGGGTGATATTGATAAAGGGGAATTTTGAGACAGAGATTAGGTATGGAAAAAGATATAGTTTAAAGCTTGTAATATTAAATGAAAATATGAACCATTGTATATGGAATTCCGTTGACATGCCATTTACAATTATAAGTTATAAGTGTATGTTTTGGCTCTTATCGTGAAATGAATCAAGTTCTCGAAACCTTTGAGGACAAAGAGAAGAACATGTGAAAGTATTAAACAAAGTATCTTCAAATGAATCAAGCTATACGTGTAGACCTTTAACTTATTCCTCAGGAAGATCGCTTAATAATAGACCAATTATCTAAATAAGGAGCACAAGGAGCAAAGAGAAGGAATTTTTTAGGATGAGCTTAGTTAACTAGAACTTTATATTAACTATGTTGACTCTTAAGATAAATGCATAAGGGCAATTAGTAACTATATTTAAAATAGAGTATTAGTAAGCAATAAAGGAAGCGGAAAAAATCCAAGAATAAAGTTGCAAGATACATATTAGATAATGGAAGGATTTTTCAAAAATTTTAACTTTAATAAATTTACAACTATGATGTCCTATGTAATATCTAAAGTATTGAAGGAGTATAGCCCATTAGAGGGCCTCTACTTTCAACCATAAATTGCTTAAGCAAAAATACTATTGGCTTATGATAAAGAGGGATGCATAAAAATATGTAAAGAAATTTGATAAGTGATAATGTTATTTAGATCTTCAACAAAGACCTATCTTTAATTATACACCCATGTCTAACCTCATCTCATTTGTGCAATGAAGATAGAGTTCTTGGGGCCTTTTCCTGTAACCATCTAACATATAAAGTTTATACGAGTAGCAATAAATTATTTTACTAAATGGGCGAAAGCTAAATTCTATTCCTTTATTACAATTAAAATAATCGAACAGTTCTTGAAGGTTAATATAATTAGTCGATATGGAGTTCTTGTAATCATTTGTATGAATAATGTACCAAAGTTCAGTAGTAAAGGGCTATTAACAATTTTACAAATAAATAAGAATTACATAGTGTTTTATATATGTCATTCATCCTCAGACAAATAGCTTAGTTGAGCTAACTAATATAACTATCTTGCAAAGCTTACAAATAAGGATTAAAAAAGTTGAAAGCATATGGGTAGATCAATTTCACTATATTCTATGGGCATATCACTCCATATCTAGAACTTTAATTATAAAAACATGTTTAATCTTAATCTTCTTTATAGTGTAACCATTGTTTTCAGTAGAGCTAAACATAGGGAGCTTAATGCTAATGAATTTTCAATAAGAAGCAAATGTTGATATCCTCTTAAGTGAAATGGATCTCTTATAAAAGTGTGAGATAATGCTTATATGAATAACTTACCATACCAACAAAGTATAAAGGAGTACAATGTCAAAAGAACTTGAATTTAAGACATAAAAAGAAGGGTCTAAAAAGAATAGGCATGTTTAATACAACTTAAGTAAAAGAAAAACTTGCCCTTAAATCGTCTGGTCCTTTCCTTATTAGAGAATCAATAAATAGAGATCTTGCATGTTGTCATACCTCAAAAAAGATAAATACTTATAACATGGAATGGACAACATCTGCATTGCTCTTATAAATAAATAATTTTTTAATGAATATTTAGATATTTTTGGTTATCACAATCCATCATCAATATAACAAGTTGATTTATCAAGGAAAAATGCGCTCATAAAGATGTAAAATTGTCTTTATATTGATCAAATAATAAGACATTTTATTAAGGCAAACACATATTTGAAAAGAAGTAGATATATTCTTACGATGATCAAGTAATAAAACATTTCACTAAGATAAAATGCTTTCACAAAATGCTAAGGAGAAAATAAATAAATCAATATATGACAAGCGATTGTATAAATATAGTGAGTAAGCAGTTTTCTGTTGATACAGGTCTAGAGGCCAACAAAGTGCAAATATTTCAAGAAAGTAAAAAATTTGGAGAGCCACTTCGAAAGTTAAGGGTCTTTAGCTTTCAAACTTCAAAACTACCACCTAAGTCCTTCAATATGTAGGCATAATCATCTTTTATGGTCTTGAGCTTTGACATAAATTCTAAGCCAAGCAAATCACTTTCACTTAGGACTTAGTTTGGATACTTCAACTTTATAAGCTATTTTCACTAAATGAATGGAATAAACATGTTCTCATTATTCTAAGTCTCAAAAGACTTGCTTTTAAGGAAGTCATGACACATGTTGTTTTTGAACTCCTTATTAATTAAGTACTAACTTCGGTTATGAGGAGTCAAGTCAATTTTTTTATGATTTACAATGAAACTACTAATTTTGGTAATGAGGACTTTGATTTTCTTATCCCTTCCTTAGTCTTTATAGTCATTCCCTTCATAGTCTTTTTATAAGCTATAAACATATCTTGTTGTTCTCAGAGAGCCTGTTTATCTCTACAACAACCTTACTGTTACAAAATCAAAATATATATTAAGAGCAAGCAAAAAATAACTTGCATAAAAGTCTTAGATATGGACTTATTAAAAGAGTTTGAAGAGTATGCATATTGACAAAGCTAACTTCAACTTAGTAATGTACTGTTTATTTACAATTTTCCACTAACAGCCCCTTGCTTGAGGTAAGACAATGCCCCTATAGACTTGGATTTTGACTTTATACTAATTGAAGATAGGGTCACTCACCTTGATATCCCACTTCAGGTTTAAATTTATTTCCCTTATTCTTGCGAGTAGAAGTTTAAGAGTAAGTTGGCTAAGTGATTTTAATAGAGGCTCAAAGGCCTTCTTCACTTGATCTAAGTTTTTTCTATGTCTTATGAGCCTCTTGAGGCATAATCCTCCTCCACTTCTTATCAGCTTCATCCTCATTATGGGCTGAATATATGAGTTTGCTTAAATCTATCCCTATAAAAACACATACAAACTATTAGATTTTAAACTATCCATACAAGTTACAATAATCTATTATTAGAAAACTTATAGAACTATCAATCTATAACCCTAACCTCTAACAATATATCTTCCTTTAACAACTAATCTTTAGAAGAAGGGGATTCTTAAAATCCATCAAGCTCCATGTATAGGAGTTCGTAAGGGAATCTAACCTTTTTCTTTTGTTGAAGTCTAGGTCTACTTTCCTTTACATCTACTAAAAGTCTCAAGTTCTTTCATCCATCAAGAACATGAATGGAAAACATCTTTTCCACTGTGGAATCCTTTTGATGGTTTATTCACACACATTCTAGGTCTGACATTTAGGCTATACTAATAAAAGAGTTTTTCTGAAGATCTAATTTAGTGCATTAACTTAAAAAAATTTTAGAGATAATTCAAATAATTTTAAATGATAGGCTACTTTAAGAAAGAAATGTGACATTAGAACGGAGGTAGAGTAAACTAAGAGATAAACTTATCTTTCTAGGATTTCACAGCCATGATCATCTAAACGAAGTTTCATCTCACATTTGAAACTATTATATTATATTAAGTTAGCAATTGTATTAATTATTGTATGAGTTTAGATGAGAAAAGGGTACTTTATGTAGCAGAAATTTTACAGGACATTTTTTAAGAGTGGGAAAATCTCAATTATACAACAATTAATACAATATCTAACGTCAAATAATTAGAAGTTAGCTGAAAAGCAATACAACTATTATTATAATTTTTCAATTAATCTAAATAAATAACATTAAATGTTTGTAAAGTAAAATTTTAGGTCTGAATAATTCTATTATCATGGTATGTTGATGAAATTGGAGAGGAGGCAACTAATATCCAAGGATTACTTGGGTCATCCTAAAGTTAGACAGTCTATTTGTTAGAGTCATAAAACTATATCTTAAGTCTGTCCTAGCACACATTTTCAGCTCTCACCCCATCTTTGTCATAAAATGCTTTTCATACTTGTACAGGCTATTAAAGTTACACATATATGATATTTATTATGAATCCGAAATCAATATTCACTCTTTACTTATTTTTTGTTGAATAGTGATTCTTGATATTTTTCTCTCTCTAAATTTTTTATTAATTTTATCATTTAAATGTTTATATAAATACTTCTTTAATTAGTAGTGATTTTTTTATATTTTCTCTTTAATTTTATTATTTACATTGAAACTATTTTTGATGTTATTTGGCAAGAACAATGAAAAGACTATATATTTCAAAGATTCTACTGATATATTGTCAAATTATAAATGAAAACTTTACTAAAAAGACTTTTCAAGTCTGCACATATATCATTTATGAATTATTCTATAATTTCTAATAATTTATCATATACACTTTGGGATGACAACAGAGTTCGAATGGATTCGAAGTGTAAACTGTCTAATCTCGAAGTCGACCTGATTTTTTCTTTTTTATTTAAAATTTGAATGATAACGTCATTTTTCTCAAAACGACTATTTTTGTTAAAAACCTATAGACAATCCGAACTTACATGAATTACACTTAAAATAGTCGCTTATAAAAGAAAACCGTGAGCCATCTTACGGATGGCATGGCCATCTTAATGTACTTATAGTTTCTGGTTAGGTGATCATTACCCCAAAACTCGTCAACAAGAACTAAAGTTTCACAATTAGATTTAGCATATTTCAGTACCCATCAATCTTGTAGTTTCAAAAGCACTTAAAAGCCAAAATTAGAGGAAAAAACTTACCAAACATATACGGTTTCAGAGCGCAACTCACTGTCTTTAAATTTCTCAAGACTCGATCATTCATTTCTCAGGCATTATAGCATTAACAGTTTGTCAAAAGCAGAGAGCATAAGTGGGGTAGACTTCTTAACTATGTCAAAATTACATTTAAAGCCAGAGCTATACGCCGGCACTGCTATAAAATGTAGGATTTCCAATACATTAGTAAGTTAATCTCTCGTATTTGTATTCAATTAACACTCACCTAGGTGTAGCTTTTAAGTATGAAGGCAACTAAAATGATAACATAAGAAGGCGAAAATTGTTAGTGTCCTCTTCAGTGTTGGCTTCCGTCTCTTGCAGTTTCTTCACATGGGCTTTCTCTTCTTCTGCAATTTCTGCAACTTCCTCCATTTGAGATAGATCTGGTATGACAACCCAGAGAAGACCATGGCTACACATCCCCATTGTTTTGTTGAAAGGGGATTGCCACTAAGCAATGATGAAACCACAATGCTCACGAACTTTCTGGTGGTGGTGATTGTAGTATTAGTAAGAGATCCGAATCTGCTAATGGTTAAAAAAATGAAGTTCTGGCCTACTGCACCACACAGGCAGAAGAGAAAAATGTCCCAGGCTGCCTCTGGATGCTGCTTACAGAACTCAACTGCCTCATAGCCAATACCTTGAGGCAAGCCAAACATGTAGATCATGTTGTAAATCGTACCCCATAAATTCATACCCAACATAATATCCCAAGCACTCGTCTTTGGATACCTGAGTAAAAAAAGAAAAAGTACATTCATTTAGGCGATGAAAAAGTGCGTGAAGAGTAAGTATATTTAGTGAGCGAGAACATTGTAAGAAATTCAGGAAGAAAACCTTCAAGCATACACAGATATTTAAGTTGAAAAAAAAGTGATTAGGTAGTTGAAAAGTGAAGCACACCTTGTAGTGAGTGAATCCTGTGTAGCATTTGTAAATCCATCAAATGCAAGATTTAAGCAACAAAGTCCGTATCCAAGAGGTGCATTTGGATGTGCAAGTTTGCTCATAGTTTTTGAGCTGGTCTGAAATCAGGAGGCATACATGAGACAGGACATGAATTAAAACCTAAATTTTGAGTCTATGGCTATAACACAGGGCTCAAGATGAAGAAATCTTTCAGATATAGTCTCTCACCTTCGAGAGCGCAAATGTTGATACCCCTCCAGCAACAAGGAAAGTGCATATATACTCATTAAGGGAGTATCTTATACCATAAACTAGAGTGCCCATCAACATGACTGCATAAAAATTATGAAATAATTCATCAGTAAATGATAATAGAGATGGTGCCTTGTTGCTCTGGATGCATACTATAGTCATCCCAAGCACTGAACAAGTATTTTGCAAGTATTTTCCTAAAAAGCTACGAACAAACAAAAAGCAAAACAAACTGTAAAATGGAAAGAGACTCGAGAAGAAAAACATGCATTAGTTACAGAGGACGTTGGTTAAAACAACAGGCAATTTGCATAGCTAACTTGGACCTTTGGAAGAACAGCAATAGCATTTGTTCAGAAACCTCAATATATCCAATTTAATCTTCAAAAAGCATCTACAGTAAGAATTGAACCACCAACAGACAAAATGAAAACGATCATGTTAATTTCCTTCTAAATGCTGTGCAAACAGCCATACAAACTTAACTTAGAGCACCAAATTAGCACAAAAGATCCAAGGTGGTGATCACAACTAGCGATATCAAGTCTGTTTTACATTTTTTATACTATGAAGCTGCACAATCAAAAGAGACACCACACCTGGAATCATTTTCGAAGATTTTGCTAGGACCTGCAGGCACCAAAATCGGTAAGGAAGGTTAATCAATGAAACTGATAACGACTAGAATCTATCATAAAACAACAAACTCCTGAAGAAAGAAAGATTCATAAAAAGTTGAACAAACCTGAGCTGGGTAGCTGATATATTTCAATGCTTCAATGCCCATCGCCGGACCAATGGTATTGGTAATTCCTGCACTCCAATACGTCCACCATGGAGCACCACTACCACTGCTACTGCTTCTCGACCAAATCTTAATCACTAGACATCAAAACAGAAATAACCACTTTAAGCTCCGAAACACTACAATATAATGTATGTTATCAAATTACACTAGTGGATTGCGTACAACTTACTTATATAAGACCAAATCAGGCAAACCACATTTTGTGCCAGATTTAGGAACGCTAAATGTTCGAACCTCTTCCCATCCGGCCCAAATCGCTTTGTAGATCTGAAGCAGAAAGGGAATCATCTCATAAACCCTATGTTACAACAATGACGTCGCATCCAATTAGAGAGAGACTTACAGAGTTTCTTGGAGAACTCCTTGATAGATGTACGCTGACCAGATTCCGGCAACACAAAAGGCTAACACCAACACTCGGCGTAGTCCAGCACCCTGAAATTCCATTTCGCCGTAAGCCACCGACGACCACTGGATTT
>JANZXP010000001.1:2790916-2805772 GCA_027576715.1 Erythroxylum flavicans
AAAACAAAAAGAATAGACAAAGAAGAACTCACCTAAACTTTTCCTTCTTCTTTCTCCTTTTTCTTTCTTTCTTTCTTCTTCCCTTTCTTTCTCCTTCTCTCCTTCTAGTCTCATCCACGACTCTCTCCTTCTTTTCTTCCTTAACACACACGACTCCTCACTTTTTTGTCTTATTATCTTAAGACAAAATTTTTTGGTTTTCCAATTTTGCCCTTTCTTATAAAAGCAATTTCCTACTAACTCCTCGACTTTACTTTAAGTCCTTCTTTTTAATTCATACCACCCTATAACAGTCCTAATATACCATATTAAACTCCAAAATTTTCTAATTCATAAATTCTAATTTATTTTCATGGTTGATAATTTAATAAATTCAATAAAATAAAATAAATTTATAAAAATCCTAAAAACGGGATCCAACAAGATAATTTTTTAAATCACTACAAATCAAGAATAATGGAACATTATCTCAAATTACTTTATAGTGGCAATTCCCTTATTGACTTACTCAAATATCTCTATGTGGTTCTTATTGTATCCAAGTACTATTGGTTGTTCTACCTTAAATATGATAGATCATAAGTAGTATCAAAACATAGTGATTCTCACATGGATACTCTAGTAATCTCAAGTTTAAGGATAAATTATACAACCATTATGATGGGGAAATCCGCAAAAACAATATTCTATTTGGATCCTTATAATCAAGTTAGTTCAATGAACTTATTCTTTAATAAGCACCCACACGTTTATTCTCATAAGAAAGAAACATAATATGTGTTAGTTTTATTATTTCATCAATATCTTATCTTGATAAAACTATAACTAGGAACAATTTAGGAATAACACATAAAGAAAATTTGAATTTTATAATTATGATATCATCCTCATAATAATTGTATAGTAATTCTTTCAGAGATTTTATCTTTAGTATTAAAAAATCAAATGTAATTAACAAAATATATAAAGATTAAGAATGCCTTTGTTAATTAAACTAATAATGTCATACAAAAAATTACAACTAACCGATTGGCTGTAAATCTCTCATTTGCACTAAAGCCAATCACCATCATATCTAATACCATATCCATTTATATGTCAATCATGTCTCTTTTGAGATAATGGCTTAGTAAGAGGATCAACAAGATTCTCTTTAGTGGGAACTCACATTAATGCTATGTCTTTTTGCTATATTATCTCCCTGGTCAAGTGAAACTTTTTAAGTACATGTTATACATGTTTGGATCATTGATGAGACCTTAGTTCCTTTACTTGTACAATGGCACCATTGTTGTCACAGTACAATATTATAGGTTCAACAAGTTAGGTACCACTCAAAGTTTTCTTGATCCAAACCACTTCTTTTGATGCCCATGACATGAAAATGCACTATACTTTGGTTGTAGAATTTGCAACGATTGGTTATTTGGAAATCTTCTAACTTATCACACAATAATTCAGAGTGAAAATGTACCCTGACTTTGGTCTACTATCATTCGGATCTGACTAAAAACTAGTATCTAAATACCCTTAAACTCTCAGTTTAGCTTCCTTATAGACCAAGAAAACATCTTTAGTCCTTCTTAAGTACTTCAAAATGTTTTTCACAATCATCCAGTGACAATAACAAAGATTGGCTTGAAACTTGCTCGTTATGCTCAACACAATCTATTTTATCTCTCTTTTTGTGTCTTAGGATGTATAACTTGTGTGAGAAAAATCTCATACGATATGGGTAAGAATTTCCTCTTGGAATTTTCCATACTAAACCTTTTTAGCTCTTTGATGATATAAATGGATTAGGATAATTCATGCAACTTCTTTAATATGTCTCTATAGATATTTATTCCTTAAATATAGGTTACTTCTCCCATATCCTTCATGGGGAAGTTTTTAGACAACCAAATCATTATAGATTGGAGTATTGGTATGCCATTTCTAATTAGCAATATGTCATCTACATATAGCACTAAGAAGATGACTACACTCCCACTAACCTTCTTATAGACACATGGTTCATCCACATTTTTGATAAAATCAAACTCTTTTATTGTCTCATCAAAACAAACATTCTAACTCCGTGACGCTTGCTCAAGTCCATAAATAGACTTTTGTAACTTGTATAATTAATTAGAATATCTTTTTAGATTCAAAACCCTCAGGTTGTGTCATATACGCATCCTCTAGCAAATTCCCATTTAGAAATGCTATTTGACATCCATTTTCCAAATTTCATAATTATAATATGCGGTTATAGCCAATAAGATTGCTATAGATAAGCATAACTATTGGCAAAAAGGTTTCATCAAAATGAACTCCTTGTTTTTATTTGTAACCTTAGCCACTAGCCTTGCTTTGTATATATGTACATTACCATCCATGTCAGTTTTTATCTTAAAAACTCACTTACATACTATAGGTATAATACCATCAGGTGAATCCACTAAAGTCCATACTTGAGTAGTTTATGTGGATTATATTTTAGATCTCATAGCTGTGTGATATTTTAAAGAATCAATTTCAGACATTGCTTCTTTATAAGTAGTGGGCTCATCATCTATGAGCGATATATTATCCTTCCCCTTTTAAATATGTAGATTTAATCAAGTAGAGGTATGACATATCCAACTAGTGCATATCTGGATGTGTCTCTTAAACCCTCGGTTGTATACCATATGCATCAACTTAAGGTTTTTGTCATATCTAGATGTGAATTTGTGATTCTTGAACTTCTCTAAGTTCTACCCTAATGTCATTAATTTTCTTGAGAATAAATTCTCTTTCTAGAAATGTAGCATATCTTAAGACAAACATATTTTGCTTAAGATGAAGGTAAAATTGATATTCGATACTCTCTTTCAGATACTCCATAAATTTTCATTTATCTAATTTAGCTTGAAGCTTATCAAATGCTGCATAATTCATATAAGCGTCACATCCTCAAATCTTCAAGTGTGACAACTTTGGTCTATTACTAATCCATATATCATAATGGTCTTATTAATCGATTTGGATAGAACTCTATTGAAAAGGTAAGCAATAGTTTCAAGGGCATATCTCCAAAAGGAGATAGGAAGGACTGTATGACTCATCACAAAAATATAATATCTACTAGAGTACAATTTCTCCTTTTAGACACATCATTATATTGTGGAGTTACAGGAGGAGTCCATTATGAGAGAATCTCATTCTCTTTTAAGTAACCAAGTAACTCATGGTCCAAATATTCACCACCTCGATCTTATCTAAGTGTCTTAATAATTTTAACATTTTGCTTCCCAATCTCCGTCTAAATTCTTTGAACTTTTTAAATGATTCAGACTTTTGCTTCATTAACTATACGTAGCCATATCTAAAATGATCATCTGTGAGCATAATGAAACATAGGAATCCACCTCTAGCTCAAGTAGACATAGGCCATGCACATCTGAATGCATAAGAATAAGAAATAGGAGGCTTCTGCAAAAGTACCAAAGCTAAATGGTGGTGTCAAGAATAAGGACATTGATAAGGGCACATATTTACATTGTAGAGATTTATTGCTCTTAGAAGAATCCTCAAGAAGAACATAACTTAAATCCTTTTTAAGGGGTCCCTATTTAGTCCCAAACATATTCAACAGTTCATGTAATGACAGATCCTTTTGAGTCATATAAAAGTTCATAATGAATTGTGAAAAGCTTAGAGTAAGAGATTGAAGCATCAAATTAATGCTTAACCTATGGTCCATAACATAACCAGATTGGCTTAAATTTTTAATATAGCT
Source organism: Erythroxylum flavicans (assembly GCA_027576715.1). Classification (NCBI taxonomy): domain Eukaryota; kingdom Viridiplantae; phylum Streptophyta; class Magnoliopsida; order Malpighiales; family Erythroxylaceae; genus Erythroxylum; species Erythroxylum flavicans. The sequence continues at coordinate 2,794,683 of JANZXP010000001.1, forward strand.
AATCATCTTCAGTATATGTAGCTTAACTGAAGATCCTTCTACTATCTTGCATTGGTATAATGCTTTAGAAGTCTCATAACTTTACACCTTATTTTATGTAGCAAACAACTCCTTAAGATGCATAATTACGGTAGGAGCATCCATGTTTTCATATTGTTTCCTGAAGCTTAGGACTTAGGAAATACGCTAGCCAATATAACATATTTAGCTTGTTCAACATTATCAATATAACGCTGATATGGCTCCCATACTTCATTAGCATGTAAGATGCTTGACAAGGATAAATCAGTACTCATCTTCTTTTGATAATTAAAAGGCATAAAAGAGAAAGTATCAGTTTATGCCATAAAATAAAATAAAATAAAGAATTTAATACATATTTAATTACTCATACTATTTTATTCAAAATAATAGCTCTCATTATTAAATCAAAAAATTATCAAATAATTTTGTGGTGGGCTAGGATCCTATCCAAAGATAATTGATCTTGAATTTGCTCAACAAACAAACAAAATTTAAATTAAGCAGGTAGTAACTTTATCAATCACATTTGATTTACTAGGTGACAACTCTTTACTAAAATATATCTTATATAATATTCCAAAACTTATCTCTAAATTCATATGATCATGAGTTTGTTTATCTAAATCATACAAAATTAGTTAAGTAGGACCTACCAATTTAAGATAAAATACATTTAGGTTAAAGGGACTTTAAGTTTGCTCAACAAGCGTTACAATAAACAAAACTCTAGTTTTACCCTTAAATAATGAAAGGTAACTATCACATTTTTAACGTGTACTTAATATTTGATTAAAAATTTTAAAAATTATGGTCTCATAAAAATAATGTATTCTCATTATATTAATAATTTCTAACATAATCAAATTATGTAAGAAATCCTTTAAAACCTTTTTCTTGATTATGTTTATTGATTTGATAGCTAATTTAATTTAATAATTCAACTCTTTGAAAAATTAAATTAAATTCTAAAATATTCATAATAAAAATAATCCTTTGAAAATAATTTTAAATATTTTAAAAATAAATTTCCAAATTTATTAGGAATTTAAACCAATTTAATCTTAATTAAATCAATTTAATTAAAACACATAAAAATTAAAATAAAATTAATTCAGATAAAAAGAATGCAATACACATAGTACACACATGCATAAATTCACACACCCATCCAGAAATCCGAACCATGAACTTAACTAAGGTGACATGCTTTCGAAGGTTTTCCAGATATCAAATAACAAACGTATTCTGATTCAACACTGATTTGAGCATGCAATTTTTAGGTTTCAGAAGCAAAAAAAAACAAAATTGAGGCAGAAGATTTTTCAGAAGTCACAAAACAAATTACTAAGTCTTTTTCTTAACCATGTATTCTGTTTTTCAGAAAGCTAAATCACAATAAACCAGAAGCAGAAGTGGGCATACGATGGAGTAGAAAACTAATTCCGAAGAATCAATTAAATAAAGAATCATAATCAATTGTCTTAAACCTTAATTTTTATTAAATCAATAACAGGAAAATAATTTAATCAAGCTAAATAATTAAAGGGAACTTTGATACTACTATTAAGAAACTAATCGATCGTAATCAAATCACAAACACAATAGAGAAATACAATTTTTATGATTTATTATCGAATTATAATAATTGAATAACTTAAAAAATATGAATCATAAAATAAATGAATGATACCTAACTCGAAAAGTTCCTGTTAAAAACTTTTTTCAGATGTCAACAATGAACTGTTAATTTCTTACGATGTCTACACAATAGTAAAAATAAACCCTATGTTTGAGAGGACATAAGAAAGAGTACTAACTCCCTTATAATAAGATATATTCTTTTTGGAGTGGTTAAGTCTTGCATTGTTTGATTAGATGTCATGCGAATGTAAGATTGTCAAGATTGATTCCAATAATCATTTTGTCTAAGAAATAATGGTAAGTCATGAATCTACTATCAATCGTTTTTGGTTTACGCTTTTTTCTTCCAACCAATAAATCAATAGTTGAGGTCAATTGAAGGCAGACTTCTCACGGTCGCTTTCATCTCAAGTCCTTATTTGACTGCTTCTCAGGATAGACACATAATTCGCGTATTCACACGCAAAAAGACATCCAGTTCCAGTTGTTGAACAGCAGACAAATCGACGGAATCTTGTGCCGACCATCTATAAACTCGTCATTAATGTCAAGTAAACTTTGATTAAGCTAACTGTAATTAAGTGAAATCTGAAGGATTTAGGATTTAGGATTTAAGGTTTAGAGATTAAAGATTCGAAGAAGAAGTTAGTGGAACTTTGATATTAATATTTTAAAAATTGAACTCAAAATTAAGGTAATAAGTAAAAGTTTTAAAATTTAAAAGATTCAATTAATATTAAATTATCTTAAAATTAATTATTTTTTAAAAGATTCGTCAATTTATATCATTGAAGATAAGCAAAGTGTGGGATGGATGGGTTATGCTATAATAGTATAATTGTTTTCTGTCTTTAGTTTGCTATAATTTTGTGTCATTTGATGCTATCACTATGCTCTTTATTAGTTAACAAAATGAGATGTTGGTGTTAGAACTGCTGTTTTTTTGTATTTTTGTCTTAGATTTTGATAGTTCTGTGCAACACTATGGTTCGTTCAACATCATCCTCGACAAGAATAATTCTTTCTCCGTCGATTGAACAGCCAAACAGAGAAGCTTCTTATTATCTTTTATTTTTCTTTTTAGTTCTTGTTTCATATCTTTTTTGGTTCTATTTTATTTTATTTATTTTCTTATTTTATTATTATTAAGTAGTTATTATTAGTATCATTAATATTATTATTTATTTATTTTTATGCATTTATGCATTTTATTTTATTTATTTATTTATTTACTCTTTTTTAAATTGCATTATTTATTTGTTTTTTTATATTATTACTATACCACTTTTTTCTTCGTATCATAATCGTATACGAGTCTATTTTATAAAAATAAAGTTACATATTATTATACTTTTTAGAATTTACTTTATTATTGAATTTTGGACTGAATAATAAAGAATGATAAGCAGAAGCTTACTGGCAGTGTGAACCAAGATTGTGCGTTTGCAAGTGAATTGTTCTAAAAGCCATCAATATTCCAATGCTGTGGATTGACGCAACTGAACATATGCTTATTGCTTTTTTCTAATTTTTTTAAAAAATTGACTTTTATTGCCCCAACTAGTCAACTCGCTCTTATTGTTGGAGGATGAAGTCGTGGAGTGGGACCCAAGCATTTCAAAACTGGTCCCGTCTGACCGTCAATTGCTGAGTCCACGTGTTTTTATCGTCGTACAGAAATTTCATCTCAAATTCTCCTCATCAAGCCAAACAAGAAATTCCCAAAAGGTCCCCATTTTCGCTTTATGCACTCGTTATCTTTTTATAGATATATAAAAAATTATTTAAAGGAAGGGCATTTACGTAAAGTGCATAATATCTAACAGCCAGAACTGAATAACGAAGGAAGAGGTGGTCTATACGTAATTGGAAGACAAAGTCGACACGCGCTCAGTCTCGCGTCAGCTTTGCCAAGTGTAGTATGTATTCTACTATTCTTACAGATGCAAACGATGTTCCACTCGCCGTGTGCGTTGTCGTCCCTTCTCAAACTCGGCTGCTGTTCCTGAAGGCTTTCCCACCTACCTTGTCTCTTCTTTCCTTCTTTTCCACTTGACCGACCAAACTTTTCATACGAGAAAACCCACTCAGTCTTTTTACTTGTGCTTCACCTTCTCCATGGGGTTGGAATACTGGAAAGTTGTATGATATGGTTGATAATTGCATCTGATTGTTAGAAGTTAGAACACGAAATCCAAGTTGAAGAGGTTCGCCGGAATGGGTAACTGCTTAGACTCTTCTGCTGCTAAAGTTGACACCACCCAGAGCTCTCATACTCCGTCCAGTAAAGGTCTTTCCTTTTATTTGGTTTTCTTTTTCTTTTCTTCTCTTTTGTACTCTTAGGTTTTTGGGCCTTGCCCTTACTGTCTTGCTTGTTCAGTGATCGTGTTTAACGGGTTTTGCTTTGTTTTTACGCAAGGTTCGTTCTTTTCTATGGTTTTTGTCGATGAGGTTTGGATGGGTTGACTTTTGCTTTAATTGCTAGCTTTTCTTTGTTGGACTTGGCTATGGCTTGTCTTCATAGAATTATAATTGTAAAGTATGGCCTTAGATAGTGGATTGATTTTGTTGATATGGCAAACTTTTCACTTCATCTCCATGAAGCATAATTCTTTCACTTTTCAAGCAATAGTAATATGTATAGGTTTTGTGGGTCGTTTTGCTAAATATGGCTAGTTTAGTGATTTTTAGCCTATAATATGGCTCAGGAGTTACTGTTTATGCATTTTGGTTAGAGAAGCTAATATCCTTTTTACGATGGTTGGCTTTCTTCATAAATTCTTGATTTCTAATCCTGGACATGTTGGTGAATGGACCCGCGTAATATGTATTGTGAGATTCATTAGTTGGGATATCATTTGATATATTCCATCTCTTGAAATTGATATGAATCGAATAGTTGTCTGCAAATGTTAGGGGCTTGATGATTTGAAAGGTCAAACTTGTCAGTTTGTGCCTCTGATTTGGATATGACCTCTGTAGTTAGAATTAGATTTATTCTTAATAAATAGGAGTCGATCATGTCAAAATTCCTTCCAATTTGATTGTTTTGAGTCGACAACTGTGGTGAGTATGTTGGCAACGGAAGTTCTGGGCGCAGAAAAAGAAACTTCTATTTCACAAACATTCTCTTTGATTTAAGAGCTCAAAGTCTTAATACAGTAAGATAGTTAAACCTTTTTCTTGTATGTTTAGTGTAACGGTAAAGGTATGGTCAAGCCGGAGGCATGATGCCCGAGTTTCCATTTTCCATAATTTGACATCAAAACTGAAACTCTGCTCCTCTTTCTTTAATTGTGTGCATTAGATGCTTCAAGACTATCTAGCAAAACTAGCCGTTCATCCGTCCCTTCCAGTTTGACTATCCCATCATACGGTGGAAAGAGCAATTTTGACAGCCTTCCCACACCAAGAACTGAAGGTGAAATATTGAGGTCTCCAAATGTAAAAGGCTTCACATTCAGCGAGCTAAGAAATGCCACTAGAAACTTCCGTCCTGACAGTCTTCTTGGTGAAGGGGGATTCGGTTATGTTTTCAAAGGTTGGATTGATGAACATACATTGACTGCTGTGAGGCCTGGGTCGGGAATGGTTGTTGCAGTCAAGAAGTTGAAACCTGAAGGTTTTCAGGGCCACAAAGAGTGGTTGGTAAGTTTCTTATTCTTTTTTTTCCCCCCTTTTTGTACAAGTTTGTTTTTCTTTTAACGGTACTTCTCATAATGAAGATGTCCTTTTTCACTTAAATAATAAATTTCATGTTATAGACAGAAGTAAATTATCTCGGGCAACTTCATCATCCAAATCTCGTGAAACTGATTGGATTCTGCTTAGAAGGTGAAAATAGGCTGCTGGTCTATGAATTCATGCCTAAAGGGAGCTTGGAGAACCATCTGTTTAGAAGTAAGTAACTTTGAATTTATTTAGAATCCTTTTCTTTGCTTATTTAGAATCTTTTTCTTTGCCTACCTTATTCTTTAAGTTAGTTTCCTTTCAACAAATGGTCCTTCTGTAGTTGTCCAGAAACAGGAAAGCAAGAAGAGACTCTGCTATTGCTTTTCTTGGTATAGTGAAGCCTTTTTGTCTTTTGACGTAAAGTGACTGCAGTTCACAAAATTGTTATTTCTGGAATTATGTCAAAATAATGGGAATCTCTATTTCCCATAGTGCTAGGTAAAGGTTAGCTATGTTAGTGTCTCTTTCCACCTTAGGTAGATACTTTGTCTGTGGTGGGTCACTGTAGGACTTAGACCCCTTATGCAAGTATCATGTTAATCCTCATCCTTTAACTTGCTAACTCTCCTCTGTTTTCCATTGTCACTCTCGCTAGCCCTTTTCCTGTTTCCTTCTTTGATAGACAAAATATACATTTATTCGGTTCAAGGATAAGTGCCTTTTTAATGAAGAAGAAAAGTTGGGACTTGGGTAGTCATGATGACCAGGAGACTCTCTTTGGGGAATCATCTATCGTTGCTTCTGAATTTCCATTTAACCTATGGACCTGTTATCTCAGAGGTTCCTACTGCTGCTTTGTGTTGTAGTCTAGGCCTTGCCTCACTATGAGCTAGTGATAATTACCTTGAAATGCCATCAACTACTCAACTACGTAACTAGAAGCAAGGCTCTCCTCAGATTTCAATGTTCTGAATTTCTCAGGATACAAACAGCTGCTTTCATTTGGGTACTGACCTCCTGTACATGGTTAACAGACACTAGCACATAGAAATGGACAAATTTTGTTGTGCAGTGAATTGATGGACCGACTGAAAGACCTAAATTGGAAAAGTTATCCATGAAAAAATTTCATTCTGAATTTCCTATATTTGGTTTAAAAGTGGCTTTGAATGGAATGTGCTGACTACGAAACTCTTGTGCATACGGTGTAGAAAGCTATCTGATCTTTGATGTCAAATTTTGATTTTCTAGGAGGCCCACAACCCCTGTCATGGGCAGTACGAATGAAAGTCGCCATAGGTGCTGCTAGAGGGCTCACTTTCCTTCATGATGCAGAGTCCCAAGTTATATATCGTGATTTCAAGGCTTCTAATATTCTACTTGATGCGGTATGCTGAGCTTAAAGTGCATGAATTCATGCTCTTGTTGTTTTCTTCATGTTCTTCTTTGCCTTTTAACTTGCATGATGTTCTTTTACAATGATTTAAAAGTAATATCCTGGCATTAAAATGCTTTGTTCGCAGGAATTCAATGCAAAACTTTCCGATTTTGGATTGGCAAAGGCAGGCCCCACTGGTGATAGAACTCACGTGTCAACACAAGTTGTGGGTACTCATGGGTATGCAGCTCCTGAGTATGTTGCCACAGGTCTGCCAGTTGCTTTTTTTTCCTTGATATTTTTAAGCAAATTTAAATTCTTAATTATCTCTAATTCCTACAATTATGTTGCAAAATAAGCTAATTTATTAATGACGTCTTTCTTTTTGTGAACTAACTCTTTATATCTTAACTAAATCAATAGTCTGGGTTGATCGTTAGCTAATGACTGTTGTTTGATGACTTGTATCCTTATTAGGTCTTCGAGAAAAAACTTTTAGTTCTGGAGCGATAGTTGTTAAGAAGGTTCTTTACTGAAAGATGTTGAAAAGGTCTTTCATTGCAAAGATGTGGTAGTTCATGATAAACACAGATACCAGAGAACGAGCGTAATACTTGAATAAATCATGTTGATATGAGTGCCAAAGATGGCTTTCTTAGAATGTAATGGTATTGTTGTAGCTTCTGAAGGAGAGATCTATTTCTTTGTGTTGCCTGTTTTTACATTTTGCCTCAGAATTGTAACTACTTTTGTTTTCCAATATAATCAGGTCCATGATACTAATTTATGCATTTACGTTCTAAGTTCTTACAGACAATTTGAGCAGGCTGTGATTTAATATCTTCACAGATAATCTGTCACTGGTCTTGTACATATATTCATTTTAAATGTTATATTTTGAGTCAATTTATCTGCGTGTCATAGCTTCCTTTACTCAACAGGCCGGCTGTCAGCCAAAAGTGATGTCTACAGTTTTGGGGTTGTCTTACTTGAATTACTATCCGGGAGACGTGCTGTTGATAAAAGCAAGGTTGGTTTGGAGCAGAGTTTGGTAGATTGGGCTAGACCCTATTTGGGTGACAAGAGGAAAGTATTCCGGATTATGGACACAAAATTGGGAGGTCAGTATCCTCAGAAAGGTGCATTTATGGCCTCAAACATAGCCTTACAGTGCCTAAACAATGAAGCCAAGTTGAGGCCTCGCATGTCTGACGTATTAGCAACTCTGGAGGAAATTGAAGTTTCAAAAACTGCAGCGAAACATTTTCCATTGAATCATCCATCAGTTCATTCAACTGTTCGTAGGTCACCATTGAGGCAGCATCAGTCTCCTCTTCGTTTTACGCCTAATGCATCCCCATTGCCATCTGACCGACAGTCCCCACGAATACGCTGAGTGAAGAATATCATCATCTGTAAATTGTTTTGAATTGCTTCTGCATGGATGTAGAATTTGATAGGCTGCCTAACTTGATATAATTTTGAATCCCGTGTTGTTAAAGCATATTAGCACCGATAGTACTGTAGAAGATTGTACCAATGTTATAGGAGATTGTAGCTTTCTTACACAGCAGTCATCTGTATAAAATTTGTAGGTATCTTGTTTTGATACTATCTGGGCTCATTCTGTCATACAATTTTCTGTACAATTGTTTAGCTTGTCATGGCAACTGGTAAGTGGCAACATGAACATGACATATTGTAGTTATTGGGATTGCTCTAGGGCATTAATCTATCTGCTTCGAATCTTAGTAAAGGTTACATTTTCACCTCGCAAGTGGGCAGAATGAAATCGTGCACAGAATTTGAACTTGGAATCGAAGTACTGAAAAACTTTGCAGGCTGGCTGGATATCAAGTAAATCAAAAAGTCAGTTTACTAGGCAATCTCATGTTTGTGCAAGTAGATGATACAAGTCAATTGCTTTTTGGCTTCCCTTGTTTGGCTGCAATTGTTCTAAATCCACAACAACTTCAGCCATTGTTGGTCTGGCCTTAGGATTTGACTTGAGGCATCGGAGGATTATTTTGGCAAACTTTTCAGCCTTTTCCATAGGAATGTGCCCCTCAAGTTTCTTGTCAATAACATGCAGTTGCTCCGTGTTGCGAAGATGTGGTTTAGCCCATTGCACTAGATTTCCTGTTTGTCCATCTGTGCAAGTTCTGACTGCACCACAGCCTGACAATATCTCCAGAAGCACCACACCGAAGCTATATACATCGGTTTTCAATGCAAGCGATCTGTGACAAAAAGAAGAGTGTATCAGCTACAAGATTCTATTATAATGAATCAAAATCTAAGTTGTCTCCATAACCACTTTCAGACTGTACCCGTAGCTACATATTCAGGACCGAGGTAATCTCGTGTCCCGGGTACTCTAGTTGATATCTGGCCCTTGGCACCATCAGATCCAAACTTAGCCAACCCGAAGTCTGAAACCAACATTGCTCATGGTTTAGTGTAAACAAAATAACAGCACCTGAAAATCTGCAGATTTATCAGAGGCTTGGTAATGAAAATTCACACTGTCAAGCAGAATATTTGAGGCTTTACGTCACGATGAATGATCAGCTTTCAATTGGTGTGAAGATGGTCCAAGGCCTGGCAGCTCCAACAACTATCTTGATTCTCGTTGACCACTATAGTTGCTTCTCATGCTCTGTTTAAACCCGCCAAGAATTTGTATCAGTATTTTTCTCCCCAGATTGTTTTTTAAGTCATTCGTATGAACTTGCTTGGAAAATTTTGTAAAGTTACTTACCTCTGCAAAGATGTACATCCACTACCTTCTGCCATGTACTCGTACACCAACAGTTTATGCTTACCTTCACAGCAGTACCCTATGACGTTGGCTATGTTTGGATGAGTCAATCTGCTCAAGATTTTGATTTCATTCTGAAAATATGAAAGTAAAAATTTTCAGTGTAGAAGTGAAAGAGAGAGAGAGAGAGAGAAATGGGAGTTTGAAAATTGAGAGACCAGACCAGTCATCCATTGTTGGAAATTAATTCAAATTTTAGAATAGTTAAAATTCCTTTAGAATAAGTCAATTTGTTTTTAATCTTGTAAATTTTATCAATAGTTTCCTTATTTTATTATGATCAAAATATTTGATTTTGTTAAAGATTTGCTTTGATTTTCAATTTATTTGTAAGCCTATATAAAGGCATGATCAGATAGAATAAATGATGAGTGTTTTTCGTGTTCTTTTATCTTTTATCGTATCTCATCTTATATATGTTTCTTTTATTTAAAAAATTCAACATGGTACCAGAGCCATAGATCCTTGAAGGACTGTGAGATTGAGTGAAGAAAATTTTTTTTCTTCCAATGGCTGCTAAAAACAAAGTAGAGTCAAGTGATAGCTTTGATGATAGTGATTCTGAGGAATCATCCGATGAAGATGAGGATGCCACTGTAAAAGTTGCCAAGAAGGTTCTCGATGTGGCTGAAGAAGAAATTCTTTTTTGAAAGTTGGTGAGAAGTGCACCAAGATGTGTTTGGAGAGACGTGCTCCAATAATTGTAGGTTGATAAGAAGGGTATCAACAAGATGATAATAAGTGCGTCAATTGGTGAAAAGAAGTGCTTCACAGAATATTTTGAAGATGGAGAGAAGTGCTCCAGAAAATTTGAATTAAGAGGGAATGTTGGAAATTAATTTAAATTTTAGAATTGTTAAAATTCCTTTAGAATAGGTCTTAGTTTGTTTTTAATCTTGCAGATTCTATAGGATAATTTCCTTATTTTATTGTATTTTATTATGATCAAAATATTTGATTTTGTTGAAGATTTGCTTTGATTTTCAGTTTATTTGTAAGCCTATATAAAAGCATGATAAGATAGAATAAAGGAATCAGTGTTTTTCGTGTTCTTTTACCGTATCCCATCTTATATATGTTTCTTTTATCCTAAAAATTCCAACATAATATCAGAGCCATAGATTCTTGAGAGACTGTGAAATTGAGTGAAGCAAAAAAAAAAACTTTCAATGGTTGCTATAAAAAAAGTAGAGTCAAGTGATAGCTTTGATGATAGTGATTTTGAGAAATCATCCGATGAAGATGAGGGTGCCACTGCAAATAAGAAGTTTGGAGATACGTGTTCCAATGATTGTAGGTTAGTGAGAAGTGCATGAACAGGATGACGAGAAGTGCATCATTTGGTGAAGAGAAATGCTTTACAGAATATTCTGAAGATGGAGAAAAGTACTCCAAAAAATTTGAATTAAGAGGGAATGTTGGAAATTAATTCAAATTTTAGAATTATTAAAATTCCTTTAGAATAAGTCTTAGTTTGTTTTTAATCTTACAAATTCTATAGGATAGTTTCCTGATTTTATTATATTTTATTATGATCAAAATATTTGATTTTGT
>JANZXP010000001.1:2814714-2835115 GCA_027576715.1 Erythroxylum flavicans
AATTTCAACAAATCACAACATTCACATTCTAACTTTGAGAATTTTTCATAAACATGGATACTTCATCTCACAAATCATATCACAAAATCAATTTATAATCAAAACATGAAACTCAATTATGCTTTATACTAATCAATTCAAGATATAATGTACAAACATAATGGCTCGAGAAAGTCCCATAAAATATAATGGCAAAATCGAAGTTTACACCATGAACGAATGTGTCCATTTTTCGAAGCTCATATGCCGCAAGCGGGCAGCCGGGAGAAGGCTTAAGGTTAACGTGCACTTGACGAACGAAATGGTATCTCTCTTTCCCACACAAGTCAGATTTTCAATGCTCATACATTTCATAACATATTCACGCTTTCATGCTTCTTAAATTTTCTATTTTTCATTAACACAAAAGCAACATAATTCTTACAAAGCAACATGATATACATTCATAGAACATTTTTCCCACATTCACAATGAGTAAAATTAAGCATTTAAACACACAAACAAACAAATAATTTCAGCTCATCATCACAAAAACTATGAACATATTACCCACCGAATTTGGTAGGAAATCCAAACTCAAGTTTGCCTCTCCTCTTGCTCTTGTATGTGATTTTCTTGGTTCCCTTCAAACAAAACAATTTTCATTCAAACCAATGTTCAAATAAAAAACCTATGAAACTTCAATAATAAAAAAAATAAATTTGAGTTTTGACTCAACCTACCCATAGTTTATCTAAGCTAGCAAAACTAAAACCTAGTTTAAAAATCCATGAAAATCAAAATGGGTTTCTCTTCTAAAACCTAGTTCAGAAATCCATGAAAATCAAAATGGGTTTCTCTTCTTTCTCCCTTTATTTCTAACAAAAAACTCATCTTTCTAGTCCCTTTTCTACCCAAGCAAGAAGAAAAGATTATGGAGATTACCTAAAGCAAGTTGATTTCTCTACTCTCTTCTTCTTTCTCCTTCTCCACGATTTTTCTTCTTTTTTCCTAGCTTCTCCACGTTTTCTTCTTCTTCTTTCTTTCTTCCCCACGTTTTTCTCTCTTCTTTCTCATTTCAATACTACTTTTGTCTTGTCTTTCCAATTTACCCTTCTACATTTAATGTAATGCCTACTAACTCCTTTAGTCTATTAAACACTATAGTATGCCTATTATACTCTAGCTTAATTCTAACATTTCTATTCCATAATTCTAGTTTCTACTTATGCTTGCTAAATCATGGACTAAATTCTAAAAATAGACAACTAATTAAATAAAGAAAGAAATAAATAATAAAAAAATTTGAGGTCCAACAGTTTGGTTATGATGGTTCACACTACAAACAAAGCAAGTGAAAGACCCTCATTGTTTTTCTTTTAAGTGGTATTGAAGCAAACAACATCACCAAAGTTTAAGTAATCATTCCTAATCTTTGCTTCTGACCAAAATATATTAGTTATCAAATCATCTTCATTTACTTGAATGGCATAAAAGAAATTAGGATCTTCAAATTGCATTTTATACAAATATTCTAACACGCCATCTTTATCTCCCTTTTTATATCTCTTGTTCTTTTGGATCCTAAATAATTCTTTTAATCCTCTAGAATAAAGCCAATATTATTTCTCCCACCTGTTTGTCTCACCATAAGATCATGGGATGCTTTTGGTGGAATTCCCACATCCTTAGCCATTTGAATTTGCAATGTTGCAGTAGAAGATATCTTTCTATGACTTCTATGCAAATGTGTTTTGTTAGGACTTGAAAGATAGTGATTGTGATCCTTGACAAATTGAATCACTTGAAACTTTCTAGTTTTCACACTATTAACTTTCATTCTTGCCTTACAACTAAATCTTGAACATACATTAAATAAAATTGATAAGCTTGTTCTTCCGTCTCAAACTCCATACTAATTTTCGATATTAACTCTCTTGGAATAGATGAGTGGACTTTGTTCAAATTCTCCTCAAAATTCGAATGCACCAAATCATTTGAATTCATATTACTACTCTCATTGCCAACCAAATCAGTTGATATCATATTACTACTCTCATTGCCAATGCCAATATCATTCTTATGCTACTCCTTCTTAAGTTCATATTCTAATTGACGATATGGAGTAGATCTACCTTCCATTTCCATACTTGTCAAATTCACAAACGAATTATCATTATTGCTTTGTTTTCAGATAAAATTATTAAGACAACGAAAAAGAAGTGTTCACAAACTACTGGGAGGTATTTTAGCTTGCTCTGTATACCTTATTTAATTCCTATAATAGAAAAACTATTAGAGAATGAAAGGTTTCATGTTGTGCAGTTATAAGTTATCATCTTCTCTCTAACACACACCTGAAAAAATTCATAAATTCTTCCCAGTTAATGAATAATATGCTTTAGAAGGCCTTATACTAACCAGAAGTCAATATTACCATAAGTAAACTTGGAATGAAATGTTTATATTTCAAATTAACTAATCTGCAATGTTAAGCAACTCAACCTTTACAATATACATTAATTATCACTCACATTGATGTATAAACAAAAACAAAAGAAGTTAGAAAGGAATGACGTCTATGTATCAAAACAATCAAAATATCTTCAAACCTTTACGAAAAAGTTTAAGAACCACCATAGGCAACCACTAAAGTAGCTTATATCTCTCTACATTAAAATTAATAATAAAAGCAAATTAACAAAATGATGTCTTCTAACACGCAAATGGATCAACAACGGAGTCATATTATAGAGACTTCAAATGAGGCAGACATCAAAGTGGCCATTCACGAAAAGTTGGTTTCAAGTTTACTGAGCCATTCCCTCAAGAATTATTTAGAGATAGAGATACATAGAGATGGAATGATAATAAAAAACAAATAAGAAAATCTACAAATGAAAAAATAAATGAAACTTACATGAGAAGATACTTGAAATTCATCAAAATCTTATCTTTCTTCCCCTATTACTAGTGTGTTTCTTACAGCGACACTAGATTTTTTACGATCCTGTTTTTTTGGAAATATTACAAATCATCTTATTACTAATCTTCCACTTCTTTACTCCACCATCCACCAAATGTGAGAACAAAGTTAATTTGCTTTGTGAGAAGGGAAAAAAAGCTTTGAAATATATGAAAATCGGATAATAAAGAAGCGCAAAAACAAGTTAGATTGGCGAGAAATCTTAGTTAGAGATTGTTTTGGACATGACACATATTAACCATTTTGTGTTTCTATGAATAACACAATTATCACTTATAATCATCATCATTATTGTACTCTTGTAGTTTTTGTAATGAACATATTAATATTGTACTTTTGTAATTTGCTATTAATATAATAATGATTTAAAATTTCCTTTTAAGTCACTCATGCAGAAATAAATAAATAAATAAAGTTTTACTGCTAATATCCACTCTTTTTTACATTTATTTCTTAATTTCAATTATTGCATTTAATGTTAATGTTACATTATACTAATAATTGTATTAATTAATTAAAAATGCATTTTTGATTGATAGGCACAACAATTGTTTTATTTTCACAAATTGGGAGTTGGTATTTACAATTGGGAAGTGTGGTTGTTCTTACTTGGTGACATATTTTGTATCGATAGAAGAGGAAAAATATAGGGAGTTGGTATTTGCAACTGAGAAATGTGATTTGCTATTTTACAGAAGGCAAGTTAGTTTTTTGTTAAATGTGTTATTCTCTTGCTTTTCATGGACTACGTTAATCTTATAGTTGATGGCGTTTGTACTGACATAATGAATTGTTATCAGGTGATTATAATAAATAATAGTTTTTTGTTGTTAAATAACAAATCCAATCAGTATATATTATTGCATTTACAAGCCTTTTGCCCCTTTGGTCGTAACTCAAATAAGCAAGTCACGGCGGTGACTTGTTAAATCACAACCATGACTTAGCTTGCACGGTCATGCAAGTTTTAAAAAATCAGAAGAAGAAGAAGAATTACAGTTAGTGATGAAATTTGATACATGTTTATATAAAGCGAGTTTGTGGATATGACAAATGATATTGAAAAGCAAAAGAAAAAGCTATAGTATATTATGAAATCAAGAGATTAGCAAAGGAAACATCCATGTCGCTAGAAGAATTTAGCTTATTATAAGGAGAAAATCCAGGGACTATTTTTCTCAGTGACATCTTGAGATAATAGGGCATTGGGCATTTTTTTAAATCACTGCCAGTCCCCTTTCTTCTAATATCTCCGATTTAAGAATTTCAATTTTAATTTTAAATTAATATTTTTTATCCCCAGCCATCCTTGCATTTTCTCTGTCATTCTGTAATCCCTAATTATGTGATAGAATGACATAAGGCAATATCACATAATTTATTCATTACTCAATTTATTTAGCTCAATAATGTAATTGTCTATAAAACTAACACAATTTGATGTGGTTGAGATTTGGAAATGTGGATATTACAAGGTGTAGGAAGGTAGCAATGAGAGACGAGATGGTGAGAGGGGTTCCTTCTTTCGTTTTGAAAAGAAAAAGAATGTGCGAAAATTTTCGTGTTTGTGAGAACGAAGATGAAGAGGTGGACGACGTAGGACTATGAGAGGAGTTTCTTCTGTGTTGAAAAGAAGGAAAATATGCGAAAATTTTTGGTTTTGTGAGAATGAAGATGAAGAAGTGGATGATATCGGTTGAGGTCGGCTTGGCTGATAAGCCTGAAATTTGGAAGAGTAAAAGAGTTAGACAGAGTTTGTAAAATTTAAGAAGAAACGACGACGTATCTTGATTGGACAGAGTTAGAAAGAGTAATGTTAAACAGAAGATCTCAGACTCATAAGCTAACTCAATGGGTGTGCCAACATTAATTCGTTTACTTGAAGAACAACTCGGTTCGTTAAGGGAAAAAAGGGCAAAGTAAAGCAATGTTGGTTGGGTTTGGGCTAAACGGCTAAAGGGTTGGTCTTGCTTTCTCCACTTTTCTATGCATAAGCCCGATGGGTTCAAATGTTGGAGTATGGCAAATCCAATGCAAATTGAAGTAGAAAAGAAAAACTAAAACGAAGGTCAATCAACACAAAACATTGCTTAAATCCGATTTCAGCTTCGATTGCTCAACTTGGACCGCCGGTCTCGTAACTAAAACACCTTTCACTTTGTTTCCTGGCAACTAGCGATTGACTTTTCCTCTGAAACTACTACCCGTACGCAGGTGTTTTCAATCAAGATTTATTCTTGAAGTTTTCTTTTAATAGGTTTCATCTCTTTGGCTCGTAAATTTTATTGGGTAATTCTTGGTTTTGATTAATTCTTAGTTTTGATCTGGATTTTATTTTGTTTTGGGAGATTTGCAGGTTATGATGCTAACGTTGGGGATTGTGTAATTGTTAGGAGCGAGAGAAAAAGAGACACATTCCTGTGTGTTTTAATATTTGGAAGAGAATGGTGTTGGTGTTGGCTATAGGGGACCTCCACATACCTCACAGGGCAGCTGATCTGCCTCCTAAGTTCAAGTCTATGCTTGTGCCTGGCAAGATTCAGCACATTATTTGCACTGGCAATCTCTGTATTAAAGTAATCATACTCCTCTTTGTTCCTCATTTCAATTTCAGTAGTCTTATCTGTTTGCCGAAGTTTTATTTAGAGTTGCATGTATTGCACATAATGAGTTGTTACAACTTACAGTGCTCTGGTTTCCCTTCTCCCAATGTTTGGCTGATTATTGTCCATTTCTAATTCACGTCTACTAATTGAAGTGGACTTTTGGTTTGTCGAATTGTTTCTTTTATTGTTTTGTGAATCAATATGTGGTTCTTGTTTAAGTTCTGGACCTTTCTTATTGTGGGTATTATAGAACTTTTGAGGAGACTCTTCATATTTTGATTTGTTGGATTATGTCAAATATGTGAACCGTTCTCCTCTTCTATTGGATTGTCATTCAATAACTACATATGGGCTGGGTTAGTAGATGTGCAGATGTGGTAACAGAGTATTGGAGAGAGCACATATGCTGTGTAATAGAGAGCTCCTGAGTATACCTATAGTATTTTGATTAGACTGCTGCAAACCCAAACAAATCGTTTAGTTTCCTTCGCAAATTGAGTATGGATCCTTACTACCCTTTGATCATCTCGAGCAAGGTAAATCTTAGTTTCATGACGATGAAATTCTCCCTGTAATCCTTCTCATTAGTTCTTGCATGTTGTTTGAAGAAATTCTCTCTTGTAGTTATATAGCTTGTTTTCCTACAGAAACCTGTATCCTTCTTCTTTTCTTCCTATCTTTCAATGAACATATCTGTAGTAAATATTGATGAACACCGGCATATGTCTTGTGGAACACACTTTTATCTAGTAATTGAACTAAGTGGTTTGCCTCATCAGGAAGTGCATGATTATTTGAAGAGCCTCTGTCCTGATTTGCATATTACAAGAGGTGAATTTGATGAAGACTCGCATTATCCAGAGACTAAGACCCTTACTATTGGCCAATTTAAGCTTGGAATATGCCATGGTCATCAGGTTCGGACTTTCTTCGTCTTAGTTTAACCTAATATTGATTAGGATTTTGCTTTTAATCGTCTTCACTTTATTGCTAAATAGAAGAAATTCACCTTTACAGATGACAGATTGTGATAAGACACTCAGTTTCTTACAATTACCATACTTTGGTTTTGACAATGGGTTATGCCATGGGGAAAAATGAAATCATGGTTTAGTGACATGATACTGCTTTGTACAATTTTCTATTGGTAGTGCTTCGAGAATATGAAGTTGTATATCCATTGATACATAGAGTAGACTTCCTGTGCCGAAGTGTTAATAACTATCCAATGGGAAACTCTGATAAAAGATTAGATGTGTGAAAAAGTGAAGCTTTATTTTGCTATTCCTTTGATATATCTGTGTACCTGTTCAGCAAATACAACTGTATTTTCTGAGAACATCTTCAAGTAACAAAGAAAACCAGTTCTTTGATTCTGGTTTTCATTTTTCAGTAATTAGATCAGGGAATTAACTTCATCTAATTGCAATGAAATAGTCATAAAGCAAAAGGGTCTGATTTTACTTTCAGTTGGCATATTTTCCTTATTTTCTCTCATGCTAACATACAGTCACCAATTTTTACGAAGGTCATTCCATGGGGAGACTTGGATTCTCTAGCAATGCTACAGAGGCAACTGGATGTGGACATCCTAGTCACTGGCCACACCCATCAGTTCAAAGCCTATAAGCATGAGGGTGGTGTGGTAATAAACCCCGGCTCGGCAACTGGTGCCTACAGCAGTTTCACGTATGACGTGAACCCGAGTTTTGTGTTAATGGACATTGACGGCTTGCGTGTTGTGGTGTACGTGTACGAACTAATTGATGGAGAAGTCAAGGTTGACAAAATTGATTTCAAGAAGACAGCTACCACACGCTGATAATACTTTGACTCCTGCAGTTCCTTAATATTTGACCATGTTGAAAGGTGCTTACTTGGGATGACAGCTGATGTCAAAAGAACACTTTTGGAATGTATAAGATAAGGGTTTCATGATTGTTGAGATTGAGATCGTTTCTTGTTTGCTTTCTGAAATAAAGCATACTAAGGGTTTTCCTTGCGTGATTATACGGAGTCATTCCGTTTTGTTGAGGTCAGAGATCAATTAGCTTGTACTTAACTCTATGATACTAATATACTTGTGTGTTATTAAAAAGTAAATTAATTATTTCAAAAGGAATATTTAGAATTAACTAGATTTAATCATGAATTAATCCGATTCCAGAACTAAGTATTATACCATACTCCAAATCTCCTTTTCTCGTTCGGATTAGGGTACCTGAAACTCATAAATAGCAAGTATCGGGCTCCGTGTTGATTTTATCAAGAAAATTGAATTGGGTTTTCTCCCAGAAATTTCAACATGATCGAGAAGGAAACTTTGGATTTTCAACTCTACAGATCACCAAAGTTAAAGCTTTACCAGATTAATGTTTCTCGAAGGCGGCGGTCGCCAATGCAAGTTGTCTTGACCATCGATTACAAAGCCAAACAAAGATTATTTCGTCGATCATTCAAAGGGAGAAAACTCCTTATTCATGAATTCAGTGAAGAGCTGCGTACGTTCACGTTTACGGTAAATACAGCCATTAACTTTGAGAACATCACTGCACAGTACATTGGTCGACTTCGAAATCCAGAGGGGTCATTCAGTAAGAGTGATGCGCATGTGATTGAGAATGTTTTGGAAACGATTCGGGGAGTTGTCTTCGGGGTCTCCGAGAAGGGCCGAGAATACCTGAGACTATTTTTAGAGCTTGAGACAACTCAAGAGGTTGTGTTCGAGGAAAGAGACCTCTTAAACTGGTCTATATATCATGAGAAAGATCTAAGAGACCGCTGTGTAAGAGAGGCATGTTTGCAACTGGAAAGAAAAAATTCTAGGATGGTACGAACTAAAGGAGAGGAACTGAAGTTAGAGTCTGTGCAAGTGGACAAGAAAACTTGCGACGAGTGCGCGATTTGCTTGGAGAAGATGAAGGGGTCGGCGACAAGAATGTGTTCCAATGATCACTTGTTCCATGGGAAGTGCATTGTCATTTGGTTAGCGAAAAACAGCTCTTGTCCCGTTTGTCGTTCTGAATTGTCCACATCCAAGGTCGACCAATGAAGATTTGCTTTTTTTTTTTATTACCTTTACAATTTCTTTCTGTTTTTCTAGCATTTCTTTGCAATGTCCAACCAACTTTGTGTTCATCAGGCAATCAGTCAGGCAATCAGTCTTGAACTAATTAGGTCATCCATTGATTTATGTGATTTTCTTTTCTTTGGATGATTTTTTCTACTAACGACAACATCGACAACAACGCCGATGACGACGCAAAAATCTTGCTAAATGTAAAGTTTTGAGAGGTTCAAAATGTAGTCTTATTCTTAACTAATAAAAAGGTTGTTTCCGAATAATTCATATTAAATGTCAAAATTTTAATGTATCATGTAATAGTAACAAACAACTCACTTCAGTATAGTACTTAATGTCACCATTCATTCAACAAACTTCCTGAAAACAGATGTTGAATAAGAGCTCAAGACACCCCATTGCTAAAGCTTGACAAGAACACTGCTGCTCGGATGGGAGAGAACTCCTTAGTGAAGAGCTACGTAAGTACAAGATTATATCATCATGGACAAGAAGACGTCAATAGAGAATTCATAGATCACGGAGATAAAAAAGCGGCGTCATATTTGCGGATTGGCTCCACGGTCTCCGAGAAGTGCCCACCATGAACACAACATCAGCATACACAACAACATATACTTGTAGAGAAAGGGAGAGTTTGGAAGAGGAAAGGGAGGTCGAACAAGACGCTTCTGAATATCCGGGCAGAGGATGAGACGTGTGTTTTAGGCTTTGGGCCTTTTTTTTAAGCGCCCTTCGGTTTAATGGAAGAAGAGGAAAGAAATAGCAGAAGATAAGAGATGGGTGTTTTAGGCTTTAGGGCTTTTCTTTTTAAGTGTCGTTCTCGTTTTCGTTCCTTCCTTATTTTTCACATTTGGCAACAATTTAAAAAATATTCGCCAAAGGGTTAATACGGGTGATTTTTTGGCACCAAATTAGGGCCTTCTTGGTGACAATTTTCTAAAATCGTCACTAAAAGGTCCACATTTTGTGACATTTTTAGAGATCATCGCAAAATGTAGACGCTTTAGCGATGTGGCAATGATTTTCAAAAATCATAGCCAAATGCTTACCCTTTTGTGACAATTTTTAAAATCGTCACCAAAGACTTACTTTTAACTACGATTTTAAAAAAGTAGCGAAAAAAACGTAACTAAATGTCGACCTTATTATAGTGCTTGCTGTTATTTGTGTAGAGTGAAAGTTGGAATAATAAAAAAAGAGAATAAGAGATTGAAAAGGAGAACAAAGAAGAAGGTCTAATGGTCCTGCGCAAGAGAAAAATTTCAGCATGCATGGGTAAAAGTTAATATCCTAATGTGATGCCCATCTAATTAGTTTGAAATATATTTTTGATATGTAAGGTGATTTTATTTATAATAAGATGGTAGGTGTTGTATAATATGGTGTTATACTTTGTGTAATATAATGATACTTTTTGAATAGTTTTGTGTTATTTTCAATATATTTATTGGTGTAGTGGATTATTGAGATGGGTAATAAAATAAAGAACAAGAAGAGTTTTAGAGGTGTGATGATCTCATGTAGTCGAGCAGAGATTGTGATAGAGGTAGTATTAGAAATGAGAATAAAGTTCGAAAAATATGAAATGATATTTAATTTATACTAAAAGTATGCAAAGAGCCATGAGTTTACAATTGCTATAAGGAAAGGAAGGAAAGATGGGAATAGAGAGTTTAAGAGAACAAAATTTATTTTTCTTCAAGGTTAATTTAATAAATCACAAAGTTTAAGTAAAATGAAATTAAAATCAAGTGGAAGAATTAGTTTTAATGATAAAGTTTGTTTTCGGTTGATTGAATGTATTTTAGATCACAATTAAGGTTGATTGAATGTATTTTAGACCATAATCAATCTTAAAGATGCTCGTAATCATGATTTAATTCAAAGTTGTGCAAGGTTTATGAGGCAACATCAAGTAGTGGATAGCCAAGTAAGACTTAGATTAAAATTGAATGATAATTACAAAATTAGGTCGTATACAAATGTATGGTTTGTTGTCACAAGTGTGGAGAGCATAAAAATATAACATGTTTATGAGGTAACTTTGCTAATCATATATACATGTTGAGATGAGTGGGATTGAAAGAAGGAGATATAGGAGTGGTATGTAAGATGTTCAATAGCATGAAAGGAAAGGATAATAGTTTTTTTTTACAGAATTGACTGCAATGAGTGAGGAACAATAATTTTTTTTAGGTTAGATGTAAGGAGTCACATATCTTATGTTGAATTTAATGATATAGTTATATTTGATACCACATTTCTTGTGAAAAAATACCAAATTTTGTTTGCTCAAGTTATTAGTGTAAATCATCACATATAGTTTATATTGATTGGTTGTGCACTATTAGGTAATTAGATGATTAATAGTTTTTATTAGCTTTTTCTTACATAGTTAAGGTGTCTAAATGGTAAATCAATTGACTCTATTATTATAAATTAGTGGAAGAGTATAGATGAAACCATGAAGTTAGTATTCCTTACCGGAAGGCACATGGTTTATTTATGGCTAATTATGGCAAGTAAGCTTGGCCTTGGTCCTGCTTGAAGTTAACATGCCTAATTGAGAAAATGACATTATTTTTTAAATTTTAATTTTTTGAAAAATAAATAATAGAGTTGGGTCAAACTTGATCGAGCTTTTAGGGTCAAGCTCAATTTGTGTTTTCTGAGCTCAATTGGGCTTAGACTGAGATTAAGGTTTGAGTTAAAATATTTTAGTCGGGCTCAAGCTCAACCATCCCGACCCATTACCATCTATATTTATGGCATTTACTTAAGTATTTGAGAAGTTGTACCTATAAGACCTATAAAAAGTTGAAAGATATATTTGTGAATGTTGTCTATAATGCTACCAATACAAATAATCAACGACAAAAATGGAAATAAATACTTTTCAAGTTTGACTTGGAAAATAATTAATGGTTTTAATCTCCATTTTTTGACCATATGAGATCAGCTCCAAAGCAATATTAGGAATCACTTTTGGATAGCAATATTAATGTTATAAAGAAGTGCAAGTATGAATGCTTAATTTGATGGCTATATGCATGTTCGTAGCATATTTAGAATTTTTATAGATATTACGAGAATGAAAAAGATTATGTATGAGATGAAGTTTGATTACTTATGTTTAGAGAGTAATGTATCCTTAGTTACATGATTGGATATTGAGAAGGCATATACTAATAGCCTATTTTGAATTGTACAAGAAAAACTGACAAATGTCATGTATTACAAGGTGAGCAAAACTTGAAATAAAGGGAATATTAATATCTACTCCTTAAAGGAGATGGGTAAAGATTGCAATGTTGTCGAATTATATACAATTAAATTAAGTGACTCTCCTTCACTAACAAAGTTTAGTTATAAAATTTAAAGGAATTGTGTATCGGCACGGTTAAATTTTTCAAAAGGGTTAAGATTGAAAATATTTTAAAATATTTCTCTGTTAGGAAAGCACACAAGGATGTAGTCATATGATATATAAAGATAAATGTTAGGAACATTTAGGAGGATAATCATATTAGTATTAGTAGAATAAAGAAATCGAATCAATGTTTATAAGGCCCTTGATTACATAGTAGAATAATGAATAAAATATTGAGTGGTTGTATAATATGTTAGAAGACACTAATAAAAAAATTACAATTGCCATTAAAATTGAGTCATGAAATGATGGTTGTTATTTGGTATATAGAATCCCTTCCAAAAGATGTGAGATTGAACAACCGAATAGTCTCAAGGCCATGTTATAGGTTAATAATAAAAATTTTGAAATTTCAATCAGAATAGGTCCAAAAGAAGAGATGTAGAAAAGGATGTTAGTTAATGAAGTTACATATTAGTTGTATTAATTTCATATGTTGAATGTGACATTTTCACGATATTACTTAATGATATATTGTACAATTTTATTTACCTATTTAAATATTATTAGTTGGGAGTGATGATAGTTGAGGAGGAATTTTTGGATACATGTAAGAACATCATTGAACAAAGGATTATAAATATTTATGTCAATTATATTTTATTCAATTAGTAGGTAAATTATATTTTATGATTTAATCATGTTTATATTACTTTGGCAATAATTGAGAATATATATGTGTATCAAGTTCAATATTAATATATTTGACAATACATTTATGTCTAGAAAAAAAATTATTTTTGAAATTCAAACATTGGTAGGGATATTATGCGTCCTTAAATCGATAACCATCTTTCAACTAACCGATTTCTATCTCTTTATGCCCAAACTTAGTCTAATTTTAATAACTGCAAATTGCCTCATTTTATTTTGGATTATAATCTCTGATAAAAATATAGCTCCATGAATGAACAACAACAATAACAAAAATGACGACGACGACAACAACAACAATAACAAAGACAAGAATAATAATGATGATGATGATGGTGATAAATAAATAAATAAATAAGATCGAGATAGTTATGAATTCCATTGAGTTTCTTTTATTTGATCAACCAATCAAAACTTCTTCCCAAATTGTACAAGCTTCTTTTATAGCAGAAAACTTTTTGAATGTATATGATGGATATTGTATAATAAAGTTAAGTACTGTATGAGTGAATATATAATAAAGCTACATACTATATGAGTGAATATATTGGAATATAATTATGTTAAATCAATTATGTTATGCTCTTATACATCCTAGGTCTTCTTATCCCAAATGATTTAATGCTCTTTACGCCATCTAATATTGGTGATCTTCTCTTATAATTTTTTTAACATATGTTTATTTAAAGGTGTCTTGATTAATATCACCTATGAAATTTACGTAATTTTTTTCATAATGTTACATATAGGTTTAATTCGTGAGATTTGATTAATTTAACAACACTTTTGATGACAACTAAAACATAAAAGGTCTAAATCACACCTTAACTCTGCTCAAAATATCTAAGTCTCTGCCATTATTTACAGTATTGTGTTAAACCTTAATATTTTTAGAAAGGTACTAGTAATGCCTCAAACTTTAATAGAGTTAAGTTATAGTTAGTTCCTAGTATTTATACTATCAATTTAACTTATATGGTTTCTCAAATGGAAATTTGGAGCTAGCAAAAATTAATGTAATATTAAGAATGATTTATCTATATATTAATTAAAGATATGATTTTTATCTCAATGCTTTACAAAATGTCTAAATAAGTTTATGCCATAATCTCTGTTGCCATTACAAGTACTATTTTAGTAACATTATGGTGTAAAGTAGTATTAGAGATAAAGATACTTAGATCTTTTATAAAATATTGAGGTGTCAATAATACATTTAACCTAAATTAAAATGAAATCATTAGATCAAACTAAAAATATTGTTCTTAATTTGAATCTTGAAAAGAAAAATATAACATTCACAAGAAAAAACAAATTATTTTTAGTTGTACACTATTATCATTTCTTCTAAACACTTAATTAGTTTCCTACCATTTTACATATGGTCTAAATCTTTTCAATTGTATATTTCATTCATCCTTATGTTGTAAATTATTCACACATATATATCACAAGGTTATATATTAAGGATCACAAACCCTATAGATCAATACTGCGAAAACATAATATATTTCCTTGATTATACTTATTCTATCATGATATTAGAGCCCACATCAAATAAATAATTTCTCATATCTACAACATTGTCGAGAGCATCACACAACCAGTAAAACCAACCCACAAAAAGGCCAACAACAATTTCATAGAAACAAACTATGTTAATAAACAATCTGCCTACATTACCATTTAACCAAATTACAACATTTTTAACCACATCATTATATTCTACAAATTACCTTACATAGAGAAATTAAATTTAAGCCACCCTAATCTTCATAGATCTTGTTGGCTATGTTGATGATAATTTTTTACCACCAGATAACACCTTAAGTTTGGACTCCCTGTCTTATGAATACATCAAATGGAAGAAACTTGATCAGTTGGTTTATTGCTTCCTTATCACCTCACTTTCAAGCATAACTGCATGTATTGAACAATAACTTAAAGAGGATAAGGAGGAGAAAATGCAAACTAATTTATAGTGGCTCCACAAACAATCTTTATCTAAGTCCACTCCCAAAATTCTTCTTGGAATTATGCTATAATTATTTTTTTTTCAAGGGAAAGAATAACCTTTGTATAACTTTTTTACAATCTTTCTCAGTAAAGAGAAATCTCAATACCACTGGATCACCCCCAAATCATAACTCAAAAATACCTCACTTACTTACTTGATAACTCCAAAATGCTTACTCACACAAATATGATACAATGGTGCTCAAATGTTTGAAAAACTCTTTGTAATGTGTGTATATAACACCAATGTATATAACACAAAAAACCTTCTTAATGCTAAATACAATGAGAAAACACCTATTTATAGTGTTTTGGGACCCAAAACAGTCATTAGAGTTAAGAACTAGACATTATAATGACTATATACAGTATACTGATTGACCAATATTACATACAACACCGTATTCACTAGCCATTGGACATTGGTCAACCAATAACCTATATTGGTAAATCAATATGACAAACTAGTCAATGATTACATCAACCAATATTACAACAAACTCTAAATACTTCAAATTTAATAGCTTTAATTTATATTGGTCGACCACTAACCTATATAGATCGACTGATTAACCCAAAAACATGATTTTAACAACTTCAAATGCTTAAAACCAATTTGTTTAACTCAAATATAATTAAGTACTTCTCAAATTTTTTCCAAAAGATTATTTAAAAGATCAAGAGGTTTTAAATTAAAATCAAAAGCTTCAATACCTATTGATGAATATAAAGACTCATATAATGAAGTAAGATGAAATAATTATGTATGATGAGCCTTTTAGATCATTAAATTAATAAAGTAAGCTTACAAATATAAAACAAAATGTGAAGTGACCTTGATGAGCCTTTATCTTCTTTTATTATTGCTTTGATTCTTCATTTCATTGTTTGCAAACTTCAACTTCTCTTTATCAACTTTTTATATTATCTTCTTGATTTTTTTGGCTTCATTTTGTTCTAGTATTACTTTTCATCAAAATGGTAAAACACATTAGTCTTAATTATGTTATGTTATCATCAAAATATCAATTCGAATCTCTCTTGCTTAACAATCTCCCCCTTTTTGATGATAAATATTAGAAAACAATAATAATAAGTTAAGTAAACAAATAAATATCAAGATAATGATTAGCTCCCCCTTAATTCATGCACTAAATATAATTCAATATAAAGAGCATAATTCAATATTAAGAACACAAGAGATATTCAAAGTCAAAGAAATATCATTTACTCAAGTATATCATATAAAGTGTGAGAAATAAAAAACAATCATTTCCCTTAAATTTCATCACTTCCCCTGAATGTTATCTCTCCCTCTAAATCTAATATCACCAAACTTTCTCCCCTTGTTGAAATCATAAAAAAGAGATATATTAACTAAAATTCATAATATAAAGTTTCATGCTTTAAACTAGGTTGTTAAAAAAATCAAAATTTATTTGATTAAGATTGGTAAAATTTCTTCACTAAAAGTGCTATTAATATTTAAAGAGTAAAAATAAAGGTTAACTTTGATAGTTACATCCACAATTGTTTCTAATTTGAAAATTTCCAATTTTAGTAGTGTGACTAAGTTGAAAGATTCAAGTAAAGCTCAAAAGGCAAGTTTTAACAAAATTAAAGGCTGGAATTGTGACAAATAAAAACATAATTTCAATTTAAAACAACTAATTTTATAAAAGAATTTTTAATTTTGAAAGCCCTAAAATTTCAAAAATGGAAACATGAAAAAGTTCCTAAAAAACAACCTTCACTTCTTATTCAATTTAACTATAAAGGCATCAATTTGAAAAAAATTCATAATTAAGAAAAATTTTGAAAAGCATAAATATGAAATTTAAGACTGACAATTTTCAATTTAAAGTAATCTAATGAGATTTTTTATGTAACTAGGATGATATTTTTCAAAGAAAAGAGTTAATTGTTTAAGGTTTTAGAGGATATAAATATAAAATATGATAATAAAAGAAAAGAGGCGAAGGACAATGGTTGACCACATGTCTTGACTGATCGGACAGTGCAAGTGAGTTGAAAAAATTAGTTTGGCTTTAAAACACGATCTACTAAGAGATTAGTAAAGTATATTGGTTGACCAATATATTGTTGGTCGACCAAATGTGGAAACTAATGACCCCATAAACTCACTAGAATAAAAATTTCTTAAATAAAAGGGATATCAGTTAATCATATAAGGATCTTGGTTAACCAATATGAATGTTTAAGCAACCAAACAAGTGACCAGAAAGCCAATAAACTCGCTAAAAAGAAAAGAAAAAAGGGTGAAATTTGAAGATTCTAGTTAACCACACTAATATATTGGTCGACTAGTTAACTAGATAACTTAAGAAATTGTCTTTGAAACTCAAACTAAAGCATCAGAACTTCAATAAATTACAATTAAAACACATATCAACTAATTAAATATCAATCAAAAAGGAATTTAATCATATAAAAGGCCTTATAAAAAAGAATTAATATCAAACAAAACTAATTTTTCTTTAATTGAGTAAGATTTATCCTTATTCAAAAGTTTAGAGAAATAATAAACAATTGATGTAAATTCTAACTTAGTGACCTTATCTTGCATATAGTCTCTAATTCTAGGCACTAAGGTTCAAACTCTAGATACACTTTATTCATGATTCAAACCTAAATAATCATCACCAAATATTTATACTCAAATTGAGACATATATGCAAGTAATCACATATTTATAAGTTATAAACTAGTAATTAACTCATATTGAACATTACTTGTAAGGACTTAAATGAAGATTCTTCTTAAATTCTCAATCCATTAGTGGCATCTCATCCTTCTTATGTTTCTCACATGGTTCAACAATTTCAGAAGTTTTGATGGTTAATTTTAGGAGTTAAATTCTCTATATCTTACAACAACATCTTCAAAACTTTTTTTGGAGGTAAAAAGGATAAATTCATTAATAGATGCATATTGATCATATTTATATAGCCATATTTGATGCATTTTTCTTGATATTTAATACTTTTATTGTACATTTGGTACTTAATTTGCTCAAAGTGCATTTATAGGTTATAATTGCCGTTATGGACCAAAATGAGACGAATTCAGATGAAAACGAGGTATAGAACAAAGATTTAAAGTAAATAAGGGATACATGGCTATGTCTGACCCATGTACATCTCTCAACCTATGCAAATTTGCAAATTCTGGAAAATTTGAAGTATACATGGTCTAGTACACACTCATTTATCAAACTGTATATCTCTTAAAACCCAAAAGTTTACTATATAAAGACATAAGCAGAGGAAAAATAAGAGAAAAGACTTGGAGAGGTGATTTTAGAAGTGGAGAATGTTCAGACAGGATGATATTGATTCAAAGAAATGGAAAATGTGAAGAAATCATCTACATATCCAATAGATTACAACATCAAACCTTTACCTTGCAAAATATTCATTAAAAGAGAAAGAGAGATTTACAATTATGAACTCTTCATTTTCTATCTGTTTTTCTTCTTATTTATGTTTGATTTCGTTTTCTATTATTGTAACTAAAAATCTTTTAATGTCTAGGTGTGATGAACCCTAAGTTATGTTAACATATGTTTTGATTCTTTTCTTTAATGCAATTGTTTTGATTGATTTATTGTGATTCAATTATGTGTTTTATATATGTTCTAATAGATCCTAAATATTAGTGCATATTCTGATTTCGTAGTGTAAAGATTAAGAAATCTTGTATATGAATAAATATACTATAATTGAAATGAGTTGAATGCAAAGCTAAAGATAGGTCGACATAAATCCTCTAAATTAGGGTCTAAATAATTTCAGTTGATAAACGTAAGATTAGTTGTTAGTGGTCTCAAGTGAGTAATTAGCATATGATAGAAATTTTCACAATGCAATAACAATTGCATAATAAAAGGTTAACTATTTAATGGTTTTAGGGGGATTCATTACCTAGACACTAATTCTTAATATTGATTGTTTTCTAAACGATTTCTTTGCTCTCTACTCATTATTGTTTCCTACTTTATTTTATCCGTTAAGTATTATTTTTAATTAAAAACCAAAACTCAATCTGTAGGCTAGATGATAGAAGAAAGGTTATTACTATTAATCATTTTCTTCATGGATTAACTCATACTTGCTTATGCTAGCTATAACTATATGGTGTACTTGTGGTTAATTCAATATTGATAAACTTAAAATTTAGTCAATCAAGTTTTTGGCGTTCTTGCTAGGGATAGTGATATTAGGAACACCTGGATGCTATTACTCTAGCCATTATTTTTTTATTATTTGTATTTGTTTTATTTGTATATTTATTTTATTTTTACTGTATCTTGTTGCATTCTTTGGCTTATTAATTTAGTTATCTTTGAACTTCTCTACATTAATAGTGTGTTTTTGGTTTATTTTAAGGATTAAGGTTTAACTTCATGACCATAACTCACAATGAAATGATGGACCAGACAGTACTCTTATGGGAGCATCAATTTGTATTCATAATATGTAACATCACCATGTTGGAAGGACCGATTTCCTCATATGATTTCAGAAGTTCAACTGATGTTCATACTATGTTGAGACATTTGTGGGAGCAATAATTACAATCGTGAATGTTGGGCATCAACCTATATGTGGGAGCAGCCAAGTATGTATAACCAACCTTAAGGTTCGTTATACAAGAATGTGTAAAATTTATAGTGGAGTAAACCTTACGCATGTGGATGGAATGATTATGCTCCAATTGAATATGTACAATAAAAACAACAATACGAAAGTAATACAGATAAACTAATAGGATCCCTTGCTAAGAGTGTGGCTACCTGATGTGAATTTGAGAGAAAAAGAGATGGAATTTGATTTCATGAATGAGGATACATTTCAAGAAGGCGAGGAGGTAACTGTTGCTTTGAAAGATATGATGGTTAATTTTATTCAAGAATCAAACATGAGGCATCAGGAAATAGAGGCTCGTATATAAAATATGGTGATTCTGATATACCAGCTAGCAAAGATAATATCTAATGAGATGCAGGGGAGTTTTCCCAGTTTTACTGAAGCGAATACTAAAGAATTTGGAATGGAAATCACCTTTAGGAGTGGAAACGAGCTTCCAGAAGAAGAAGCAAAAGAAGAAGAAGCCTTTGTCCAAGAAGAGGAAGAAGAGAAGTGGCAAGAGGTAATTGAAGAAGAAGAGTTAGGGACCTTTCTTTAGGAAGAAGAAAAAGAAGAATGGACAAAGGTATTTGAGAAAGAACTGGTGGAGGAACCCAATAAGGAAACTACTTATGCATAATTGGTAGCCACCTTATGTAAGGTGGGTTCCTAATTCCTTTAAGACAAACAACTTGCATCAACAAAAGATTCGGGAGTTTCATTATTACTCATTTTATTAACAGTTTGTCATTAAAAAGAACTAATGCAATCGATAAGTGTAACATTCGGTATCTAGTTTACACGGTACACCGAAATAAATCAGTTTTTGAGACTAATGTCATTAAAACTGCAGAACAGTGAATAATACATTTTTTTGGTGACATCAAATTAATGATGCATGACATTTTTTGGTGGTTATAGGAAATTGTACGAGCGGATGTTTAAGAACCAGTACAAGAGTGGCATTTTTGTAATTAATGGACAATGAGGCTTATA
>JANZXP010000001.1:2835215-2849779 GCA_027576715.1 Erythroxylum flavicans
AAGCTATCGATTAGAGATGATGAATTTTGAACAGGAATTATGGTTACATATAAGTAAGATGCGTTATGGGATAAAAGTATGATGATAAATTAATAATGGTTAAGGTGTTTTTCATTAGATTACGCCCGCATTATATGACTTCGGATAGTTGGCTAATAAGGGTTCTTTGAAATAACCCTACAGGGTAATAAGCTCATGTGTTATGATATTCTGGATAGTTTGGCTCCGAAAACGGGGCCCAACAGTTGTGATATCAGAGCAAGCAGGAGTTAGACTCCGAAAGCGGGGTCTAACATCATGTCTAAAGCTCTATCTTCTTTAATATTTCATCAATTCTAAGACAAGCTCATGATCTCCTTTTCTTATGAGCTTAAGGGGAGACGATAACATAGGTTCTGAGTTTTTTTGGGATGGGATGCTCTAATTTCGCCACTAGTACAATGTTGATCATTTTCAAGGGGGAAGGAGGATCTCCACTACTGGAACAGTAGCACCCTGCCTTTGGATTCGCATAGGCACTCGGGAACCCTACTCAGTAAAGAAGGGGACTTCCTAAACAAGACTGCTAGCTGGTCATCATAATAAAAGACAGAAAAAGATTTCTGAAGTGGGAGAAGGAAGGAAGGCATGCTATAACTAACATAATAGTCGACTGAAAAAAAAAGTTAGCTAGCTAGGCTAGTACGCAATGGCTTTCTCTAATAATAAGGTAAGCTTCACAGCTTCTCCAGTCTTAAAATCTCAACTACTAATATTGTTTAGTTTTTCACCATTTTACACATGGTCTAAATCTTTTTAGTTGTTTATTTCATTCATCGTGATCTTGTATAGTTTTCACACTTATCTTATACATCACACGATTGTATATTAAGGGTCATTCACCCTACAAATCAATACAAGAAAAACATCATACATTTTATTGATTATATTTATTCTATCATGGTATCATAGCCTATATCATTATGAATAAGCTTGTAAATTTCAAATTATTAACATGTAGATTTAAATGTAGATGGCTATAATGGTAAGGAACCTATATTCTAAATAGGAGAAATTCAAATTCTAGCGTTGCATTTATATGGAGGACTATAATTTTTTTCTTTGAAAGAAAAATTAATATTATGAAAATTCTAAATTAAGGAGGTGTTTTAATTTAAAAATTAATTATCTTCATAAGAATCATAATATATCAATATGATATCTAAATAATTAAAGTTTATTAAATAAATGCATGCAAATTTGAATATTTTTAATATACAATTTATCATAAAGAAAAGTTTAATAAGAGAACATTTATATATTCTAAATAAGTGACTTAACATATTAGAAGAGAACATTATACATTTAACATTAGATATTAAATAAGTCCTAACACTATAAGAAAAATGGGGTTTGGCTACGGAAATTACCGACTGAATGTGAAGGTCTTCCGTCAGCAAGTGAAGTTGGCGACGGAAATTATCAACAGCATGAGTTGTCAGAGAGACGGTTGTATTTAGCGACAAAACTTTTATGCCGTTAGTAAATTTAGCGATGGATTTTGAATGTCCGTCAGTAAATTTAGCGAAGGTCTTTGGAAATTTTGTTGGAAAATGTAGCGATGGTAAGTTGTATTCCGTCAGTAGATTTTTCTTATTCTGTCGGTAAATTTACTACTAAATTTACCAACAGATATTGTTATACCATCGGCAAATGCATATTATTTTTTAATTTTTCCTAAATTTAATTTGTACATTTAATTTTGATTGATAATTAATTTCTATGGTTATCTTTTGATAATATTTTGACTTTTTTCTGCATTTAATTTTCTAAACAGTAAGTATATTGATAATATAAAGTGAAAATTATCTTAATTGATAATAAAATATTATTATCTACAACAATAAGTATCTAATTAATACAAAATGACTTGAGAGTAGCTACAACTAAGTTATGTAATCGGTGAATACAGATGCTCTAACTGCTGCGATGAGGGGTTACCCCTCCCCTTCAACTCATCCACCTCATTAGAGAGCTGGGCTATGTACTCCATCGACTATTGCAACTGAGTTCCCAGTGTCTGTACTGTGCTCTTAATCTGAACGACTCTCTCATTGGATGCGGACCACCTACTAGATGCAGCTGTACCGGATGCAATTGTGTTGCATAGTTCTCACTTTTCTTATCATTTTTATCACAAAAATGTGTTGCATTTTGCAACCACTGCTTTCCTTTTACCTTTTATTGCAATTGAGACAGATATAATTTATTTGAGTTCACAATTCATAAAATCTAACCATGTTAGCAAAAGTCATATTAAAGGAAATATAAGTTTACATAACATGCAACTGATACATCATTTTTACTAACGTAATTACCAATAATATCTACAAGAGCAAAATCATTTGCTAAAATATGAACGATAATCCATAATTTCATTAGTGTGATTTTATCTGAATTTTGGTTATAAAAGATAGACATAAATGGTGCAAGTAATTAAATTCACTTAACATCACACGATTACATAAATGCTTCCGAATCTTAGTCAACTTCTTCCATTACAGGACATATACATTTTCAATAATATATTGCATGTTACAATGTGCATATGACATATAAATATAAACTTATTATAACAAATGATCCAGGATGCCATTCCTTATACCACAATTCTAACACACAACACATGTAAATTCCATAGATGTTTTATTCATTAATAGGCATATATACTCAAAGTATTATCCGATCTCTATAATTCATCTTAATAACAATGTATAATAAGAAACATTCAAAAAGGGATAAACATAATGATTTTGTTACTTCTTCTATTGCCTTAAGAATTCTTTTACATAAGTGATAGCATAAATAAATCATATAACTTTATCATTGTAATCCATACTAAAATAAACCAAAACTTGCCATAAGATATATGCCTATAATCTCTAAGTAATATTTTGTTATGTTAGGCATAATGTAATGGAATTTATATTACGACATATAGTTCAAATAGCATGCTTCATTAGTGCTCCAAACAAGTTGTTCATTATACCATTTTCCTTATGATTAGAGTCGATTATCATAATCTCCCTTACTTCTATTGATATGCAATAACACCACCAATGCTTATTCTAAATGAGCGAATTAGAAACAATGAAGAAAAAGATACTCAACTCCAATTAATTATCTAAACTATTATTTCATACATCAATGCTAATATAAATAAATAAAATACAATTACCAAGCTAGTATTGAATGCATAAATGGAAATTTCCAAATCATTGCTCCACATTTTTCTTTAGTATTTAGTTTACATCTG
Source organism: Erythroxylum flavicans (assembly GCA_027576715.1). Lineage (NCBI taxonomy): Eukaryota > Viridiplantae > Streptophyta > Magnoliopsida > Malpighiales > Erythroxylaceae > Erythroxylum > Erythroxylum flavicans. The sequence goes on from JANZXP010000001.1 coordinate 2,838,511, forward strand.
TTTAACAAGATTACATCAATTTCAATGCATCAATGGATAGAACAATGTATTAGTTTCAATCTAGGAATTAAGGCAATTTCATTCTATAATTTCATAAATTGGACTGATTTAATATTATTTCATTAAATCAAAGAAAGCAAGAAATGTTTTAGATTCAGTTTTAATGGCTGAGTGAGGGGTGATGATGAAGTTAGATTGGTAGGATGTGTATTCAAGTGATATAAGCCTTACACTTTTCTATCCAAACCAATTATATTCCAAGTTTTTAGGTTCTATGTCTAACAAAAGTTTGATTATAATTGGAAAAAATATTCAGATCCTTCTTATCAATTTGCTAACAGATAATATATTTTGAAAATGTTATGAAGGTTAAAAGCTCAAAAAATAAATTAAAAAAGAAAAAGTAGAGAAAAGAAAAAAGAAAAGGAAAAGTGAGTTTTTATGCAAAATAAAATAGTGGGAGTTACTTATGTACCATAGTTTTTTCTCTATAAGAAAGATGGATAATAGAAAAAGTGCATTGATTGTAGGTTGATAATCAATATAACATTAAAGTATCACCACCCCATTCTTAAGTTAAATAATATGCTGGATGAGTTTTATAGGTCTAATATGTATATGAAAATTGATTTAAAATCTAGATACTATCAAATTATGATGAAGGAAGGGGATGAGTGTTAAACTACATTCAAAATAAAAAAATGACTTTATGAATAGTTAGTAATGCCATTTGAAATCACAAATACACCAAGCACTTTTATAAGATTAATTAATCATATTTCCTGTGCATTCACTAGAAGTTTGATGTTTTGTATTTTGATGACATTTTGGTGTACAATAGGGATTTTGATGAACATGTGTTTCATTTATAACACACAAACTCAAACACACCATAGTCAAATTGACATTCATATATAAACATTTAAATGAAGACTTGAACTAATCACAATGGCTTGTCAACAATTAGGAATTTCACTTATACAAGTAAAAGCACTAGGGAACCATTTGAGAAAAACTTTAAGAAGAGTTTGTTTTTATAATGGCATGTTGATCATATGGATTCTAAAGAACATAATTCATAACATGTGATGCCCTAACCAATCAGTCTAAATACATATGAAGATCATGTTCTAACCTTGTCCAAAACCATATATATATAAGAAAAAAGATAAGATTGAAGCAATCATTGTGGAAATTACTGGCAAAATAACATTTAAGGGAGAAACTAAAGTTGTTGGACCATCATCATTTGGAGAAGATGTGAAATCATGAGATATAAGATTGCTTCATTCACATTTTTCATTCAATGACAATGAACCTCGTTATTTTCACGTGTTATTGGAAAATAGTGGAATTATGCCATATCATTTTATATGGATTAACAAAGTTGATGGGCCATATGGGAGATGTAGAGTTACAATGCCCATAGTGATCATTATCTTATTTTTTATGTCCAATACATCACATCCCTAAGTAGACAAATATCATTTTATCTTTTTAATTAGGTTAGGCAAGCAACTTGTTTAATAATTATAATGATTTATGTTAGGCAACATACTTGGTACAACAATAACTAATATAATTTATAGCTTAGTTAATCTCATATAGAGGAATCAAAGAGTGATCTTTTTAAGTCAAGTTAATACATATGCAAACTATAGAAAGATTCAAAAACTAATTTTGTTAAAGGATAAGCAATTCATATATAAGGTATGCAAGTTTGATTAAAATTGCATACGATTGATATTTTCCATAATTAAGAAAAAGTTAGGTTATTCCACGAATGCAATAACTTACTTAAATCTCTTACAATACCAAAATGTGTTTATTTTTATAAAAGATTAATGAAATTCACAAAATTTCCCAAATTCAACAAAATGAATAAAGCTAAAACTTTTTAAAGAAATATGAAATGACAAGATTAAATGAAACATGTTGTAAAACCTCATATACGTAACATGCAAAGTTTTCAAACTTTGTGAATCCTAAATTTTTATTAAACACTAAACATTATAAATTTCATGATATCATTGCCAAATTGGTTATTATAAACATTTATACTTTAACTTTAAAGAGAATGTTGATACGAATCATCTAATAATTTATTGGGAATTATAATTTGTTTGTAATTATAGGAATTGATTTCATAATTATAAGATTATAGTTATTATTTGACAAATCTTGTATATTAGTATAGGAATAAATAATTTCTTTATAATATGATTATTTCTTATTTCTAGATGTAATTGTGTATGGAAATTTACTGTATATATTGAAAAATTATTGTTGAACAATCTATGATAAATGAAATTGCCCTAACTCCAAAATAAGGTTTAAATTTTGGTAATCATCTAACCTACACTTCTATATTATTAGGTTCCATACAAATCTTTCTCTATTTGGTTCAGGAAATAATCCTTTCTTTAAAAGAATTGAGGAAAAGGTGAGGTCTAATCCAAATTCTATTAAAATAAAATTATACTATTCTTTTAGAAGGTGCAATACCATGTTTTACCTAAAAGATAAGGTTTCATCTTCTCAAAAGCATAAAAGGGGCCATTTGTCGAAACACACATTACTAGTTGAGTTTCGAGTTTAAGGGGCCATTTGTAATCAAGTTTAGCTCAAATTTGTCATTTATCACACATTAATGGTAAAATGTAGACAAAACATATATAATGCATGAACAACATTTCACAAAATCGGTAGAAAACTCATTCACACATATATAACAAGCATAAAACTTAAGGGAGGACAAAACCGACCTTAAACAGAGACGAGGACAGCAATAGCCACTAGGACGGCAGCAACAGGTAGGAAAATTATTGGAGGAGAAAATGACAGAGAGAAAACGTAAATGACGATGGAGGGAGGGGGGCCTTGGTAGCTTTTAGGTTAAACAAAAATGACGTCGTCTATTGTTAAATCAAACGATGTCATTTTTGTTTTATTAAAAACCTTGAAGATGAAGCAAACAACAATGTTTATCTTTCAATTTTACTGATGGAATAACAATTCCGTCGGTACACTCCGATGCTTATTTATGCAACCAAGCATTCCCGCCTATTTTACCAATGGAAATTTTCCATCCGCCACTTTATTCTGTCGAAAAATTTGTTAAGATAATTTCCCTCCATATTTACCGACGAATATTTTGTCCCTCACAAAATAGAATTTTTCTTGACAATTTTACCGACAGAACATGATGTTCCGTTGGTAATTTACTCTAGTTTTTTCTATCGATAATTTTCCATCACTACTTAGTAATTTTCTTGTAGTGTAAAACTAAATAATACACAAATTGACAACAAATTATTTTGTCATAGAAAACAACATATGAAATAAGGTTTACTTTTCAAATATTATTTTTCCCAAGTATTTTTTAGTTAACTTTCATACAAATTTACTAACCATAACTAATTGATATTTCAAAAGGAGTCTTGCCTTGATTAAGAATTAATCTGCGTCCATAGCAAGATATTCTCAAAAGCCTTGTCTTATTCAGATTAGGGTAGTCGAAAATTGTTCTCATTGTTCTAAACTCATAAATAATGAGTATAATACTTCATATTAATTGAAGGTGTCATGATTAATATCACTTCATATGATTTGAGTTTGTTTTTAATTAGTGCTATTTGACTAATTTAACAAAACTCTTGATGGAAAACTAAAAGGAAAAGGAAACATTGGATCATAAATGGGGAACTTATATTGGTTGACTAATGTGACAAATTGGTCAACTAATGCATTAACCAATGTTACAACAAACTCTCAATATTTTAAATTTAACAGTTTTAACTTATATTGGATGACCACAAACTTATATAGGTATTCCAATTAACCCAAAAACATAATTTTAACAACTTCAAATGCTCAGAACAATTTTTTTTTAATCCAAATATGATTAAAGCACTTCTCAAAATGTTCCCAAAGATTATTTGAAAGATCAAGAGGCTTTTATATAAAAATCAAAAGTTTTAATGCCTTTTTGACGAATATAAAGACTAATGAAATAAAGTAAGATGAAATGATTGTGCATGATGAACCTCTTGGATCATCAAGTTAATAAACTGAGCTTACAAATAATAATGCAAAATGTGAAATGACCTTGATGAATCTTGATATTTTTTATTCTTATTTTGGTTATTCATTTCATCAGTTATAAACTTCATCTTCTCTTTATCAACTTCATACACTATCTTCTTGAGTTTATGGTTTTATGTTGCTTTGATACTAATTTTCATCAAAATGATAAACACATTAATAGTAATTATATTTTGTTATCATTAAAACATCAAACCTCCCTTGGCTCAACATTCTCCACAACTACATATGAACTTGTAGTTAGCTCCACAATAGGGTTAGTTGCACCCTGTGCTACTACTTTAAGAGCGCTAACAACTCCAGCAGCTACACCAACAACTGTTGTAGAACTGGTTGATAAAGCAACTGCCAAAAGTTTTGCATTGTCTAGAACACAGAGAACAATTGCTGCCTAATCTATGATGGCTAGGTACCTGTCTCTCCATTCCGAACTAGTTGTTACATCTAGATTTTTCACAGGAGTAGCCATGATATTGGATTCAGATAAAATCTTAACAGTATCAGCAACAGATGTATCTGCCAGAATTTCAATGACTGCAAAAAACAATGTTGCAGATGTATAATTTCCAAATAAAAAATGTTGCAGAATGATGTTTACCATTCAAAAAATCAACTTAGGTTAACTACAGTTGTTAGAATCTAACTACAACTTTACTATAATCATCTTTTCCACCAGGAACTTTCAAAAATGATGAAGCTAGAATCTTGGAAAATGCAGCGGTTAGAGTCTCTTGTAGTGACTGGTGTAACTTCTTCCTGGACTGAATTCTCACAAAATAAGTGTCAAGACTAAGGTCTGAACTTTCCTTCACCTGCTATGCTTCTGCCTTACCTGCACTTCATACATTGCATAGAATTAATTATCGTCATCGCCAGAGTAATGCAATGGGTATTTGTTGATAAAACAAACACATGCAAAAGATACTTTTAATTCAAATGAAAGGACAGCGGCCTGTCGAAGTTTAAAACAACAATAGGAGCCTGCAAAGCAAGAGAAGCCTGTTAAGCGATAGACTCATGTTAAACAATAAGAGCCTACTAAAGGATAAATCCAATCAAGACAAATTAAAATTGAAGACACTTGTCAAAATAAAAGGAACTTTTAACAAGTTGAAAACAGAAGGAGTTTATTATAAAAGTAAATTAGCCTCTTAAAAACAACACACATACAATATAATGCGGAAATATAAAAGTTAAGAGAAGAGCGAGAAGGATGCAGCCGATTTATATTGGTTCAGCTTACAACCCAAGCCTACATCCATTCTCCAAATATCCAACTTGAGTGGTTCACTATGAAAATCTAAGTAGTAATTTATGAACCTCTTCAAGCTCACGAATACAAATTTTTCAAGGTTCTCCAACTTTCCAACAAGTATATATTTTTCAAGATTCTCCAACCTTCCAAACTAGTAGTATTTTGCTAACTTCTACAAGCTCTCAACGAATGAAGAAATAATTTGCTCCATATGTGCTTCAATGATCTCTCTAAAAAAGAGTTGTTACTTTCTAAGGCACAAGAGATTTGACAATGATATGACTTTCAAGAGTATTGATGTATCTCAATAATTTGGCTTTCTCTCTTCGTTCCTTTCATGCTTCTTTGTTTCGCAACTTTAGTGGCTCTTGCTTAAATAGACATTTTCTTTAACTAGTCATTGCTTCATTTCCATTCTGAATTTGACTTTGAATCTTTAATATTATCTCTGCTAGAATCTTGCAATAATCAACTGTTAAGAGAAATTTGGAACTGATTGACAAAATATGTTATTAGCATGATCCTTCCAGATTTTATAGAATAAATAAGGTAATTTCATAAAATACGTTTCTGCAAGAAAAAAATCATTTATCATATAATTTTATTTTCTTTTAAGAATTAATACATTAACAATATAAGAAAATAAATCTAATTTAAATTTTGAAATATTATAAGTTCATTATCAAAATCATTAATAAGTCTTGAGCTAGCACTTGTTGGGACATGCTCGGTTTCCTAGGAAGCTTAGAACAGAGATAGGGTCAAGACTCGGTTGCCACAAATGAAATTGGCACCGGAAAGTTCAATTCAGACGATTGTACTGAGTACGACCTAGGCATGTACGAAAAATCACTTTAGGAATTAAAATGTGATGGATATAACGGCTTAATTTCATTTGCCTGATCTGTGCATAATAGAGAGTATCTGTAATAAAATCTTCTTATACCTGGCAGTTTTATATCAATTGCTAATCAAAAAATCCTGGAAAGCAAGATGAGACAGAGTAGGATTGTTCATTCATACAGAGTTTGGATTTAAGAACTAATAAATCTCTCATTTCACTAGACAATGCTGAAACAACAAAGATTATCTATAAAGAGAGAGAACATACCTGAGAACGTGATTCCCGATATTCAGTTTTTGGCAAAGTCTCCGTTGAATCGGTTATTGTGACCTTGTTTGTGCATGGCTCGCTGGAACCTGACATTGACACCCGTACAGTGGAAGAGTTGTAGGCAGACAGCAACGTGTATTGTTAACAATCTGAAGACCTCGTGTCTGTCGGTCCTCCTGCATTGCATGCATGGTCATACACTACAACAAACAAAACATTTAACGATAAAAATAAACGTCATTAAACAATAACCAATCGTCGCAAACACTTATTTACGACGAAACAATATCGTTGTCCAAATCGTCGCTGAATTCTAGTAGTAAAATAACATCCGCGACGTTTTTTCAAAGTTATCGCCAAAATGTTTTTTTTTACATAAATAATTCGTCGGTAAAAAGTATAACCGAAGAGAATAATGAACATTGTATATAGTTTTGTGCTACGTTTCTGTTTCATAGCTAAAAGTTTTTCCCAACTAAACTATATTTGTAAGTAATTATTTTTAGTGATGATTTCATTTTGGTAGCAGAATAGTTTTAGCTACTAATTATCTATTGTAGGGAAATGTTTTTAGAGACGTTTCTAGAAACGTAGGTAAAAACATTTTGTGACAATTTTAATTTTGATAGCTAATAGTTTTTTGGGACGATTTTATTTTTGTAGCAAAATACTTTTAGCTACTAATATGTGGTTGTAGCATAATGTTTTTAACGACGTTCTTGTATACGTAGTTAATGACTTTTTGTGACAATTTTATTTTGATAGCTAATAGTATTTAGTGACAAAATTTAATTTTGAATTTAAATATTATTATAATTGTTAAAAAAATAATTTATTTTAATTTATTACAATTTTAAAGACAGTTTGAAATATTAAAACTATTTATTTTGTAATTAATTTTAGTGACATCTTTTTAAATAATAATAAATTGAAATAAAATAAACATTAAAAATAGAACGTATTTTATAAAAAATAATTACAAGTGATACACAAACTAAGACTTCTCATCGTTGTCACTGTTACTAACATATGTTGAGACTAGTAATTGTTTTACCATCTTTTTAAGCTTGTTAACTTCTTTTACATTACAATTTAACTTATCTTCTGTACATTGTAATTTATCTTCCGTACATTGTAATTTAGTCTTTAGTGCCTGGTTCTCCTCTTGAAGCGCCGTGACATATTTTGGTCGTGACGAAGAGACACCAACAGGCGTAGGGTCATACCTAAGACCTTTGATATAGCCCGATCGTATACCAAGGACATTATTGCAAATGTCATCGACATTGGGCTGATTCCCCTCAGCCAATGACGTCTGCAACAACTCTTGCATTTTTTCCTACAATTTAAAGTAGAAAATCGAGTTAACTAAAAAATTATTACTTACAATTACATAGAAAAATAAATTGTAATATTAATTTATTTGTACTTACATAATTACTTTGAGCCTCTTCAAACGTCCAGCTTTGACCTTCCTTGTAGTGTGTGTACTTGTACAGTGTGATCCTATCACACTCTTTCCTTTGAAGTTGTGTTTGACTCTATAATATGAATTTAAAAAATTATAACCAATTAGAATTTATTGTTTTAAAAAAAAGAATAATAAATTGAAAATGTTACACTTACAAATTCTTGTCGGACAACAACAAATGATCTGAAGCCGGTGTTATGAGGAGTTTTCATTTTTGCTCTGTTGGCCTTGGCTTTCTCACACTTTTCCTAAATTAAGAGAAGTAGTTATGAGATATATAAACATAATTAATGGAAGTAATATAAAGAGGAAAAAACAAACCTAAACTTCCACTGAAACTCAATAATCACACATTTCATTCCAATTTTCTTCAATCACCCGTTTTGAAACATGTCTCCTTGCCTTTTCATCGGAAGAGAAAGACTGATAATATTTACGAAGTCGATATTGATGATCCTTCACCCTTTGTTTCAACAGTGAACTAACACTGCTTGAAACCTCAGGTGTGTTGATATCAACAATATTGAGCTTCATATGTGAAAAACACGTATAAGTTAAGTGATTATTTTAGTTAAGTAAAATCGCAATACATATAATGAAATAAATTGAAATATTACCAAAACTTTGTCCAAAGCATTTTGTAGCAAGTTGTCTTCCTTCAACTGCCTAACATACTGAAGGCAAGGCAACTCATTCCTCACAACAATGCCCAACTCACTGGCCAATTTTGCAGCTTGGATCTTATCCACTGGGCGCCATTGCGTGGGGTCAATCGTCACTGACAACTTGGTATTCATTACAACATTCATCCGTTGTAACTTAACTCCTTTTGTCTTACCTCTACCTCGTTTTTTGATTCCAGTATTGGAATTTGAAGAAAAAACATAATGAAAAAAATACACTAAACATGTAATGAGAGCATAAATGTAAATATGTTCGGTTATCAATAACAGACCTGAAGATCCCTCATGACTACCAGACGATGTTGGTAAAGGTTATTGCTGACTTTCCTCATTCAATGATGTAATTGCTGGAATTTCTATGGGAGAAACTTCATATGCCGTTACCACCCTCTTTCCTTTGTTTCTACCAGTTGTCATTATAATGAATCTGTGTAAAACATCAACAATATAAGGCAATTATCTTCTTAACATTCCAAACAACAAAAACAATTTATTTACAGAAATCGTCATGATCAAGATTTTGAAAATCAACATCCGCAAAAACATAAGTGAAACATTAAAAATATGGTTATCATCATCATCACCCAGTCCAAAATCCTGAAACAAAGCGGGGACTAGGGAGGTCTGATAGTACGCAGCCTTACTCCTACATAGTAGAGGGGCTATTTCCGATAGACCCACATGTGAATCTGATAATAAAAAATAGATGCAGATTATAAGAGTAGGTATGAAAATTGATATGCTAAAAGAGTAGGTAAATAAAATTTTAAAAGTAAATAAATAAATAAATAATAAAACCAAATAAGATATCTGATACAAGTTTAAACAAAAAGCTATATATATATATAAAAGACAAATATACTTAGAAAAGCTGTAAAGTTCTATTCATACCTCCTATGTTGTAAACGTCTGCTCACCATTCCTCGAATTGTGCATGTCAACATTATGTAAGGATCATACTAATATTTCTTTCTAATTTTATCATATGTACATATGATTAGGCAAATGATGTACTTAAACTTTGTTAATCATAATGTTGGCATGCAATTAGAAGCAACGCAATATTAAATGCTTATGCACAAAATGAAAATACGAAATAAAATGCACAGTTGCATACAAGTAAAAGTGCAACTACTAATTAACAGAAGAACAAGAAAAACAAACAAAAATAAAAATGAAAGAAAATATACAGAAAAATAATAGAAAGGAAGCACTAAGGTGAAGCACAATATTCACATTATTAGTAATTAATCTGATTAAAAATTGACACTTCAACAATATTTTGGTTCTTTATGCGTAAAAAAGCATCCACCCTATTACTGTAATGAAGGCCTTGATTATACCCAAGAAGAAAACCATAAACAAGCACTTGAAAACTTTCTGATTAACACAAGCATTATAAAAAAGTTTGAAGAGTAAAGAGTTGGAGAAGTTATAGTAGGAAATCAGATAACTGTAAGGCTTAGCTATCTCCTTCCCAACCTTGAATGGGCTATAATAAGAAAAAATGCACAAGACACGAAAGTTGAAGCTTTTCTTCTTCAAGAGAAGTGGGTTTTAGCTTTTGAGCAGGTAAGAACATATGAAAGGTTCCAAGTTAAAAGACAACATTTCAAAAACTGATTAAAGAAAGACCAAAGCTCAAGGAAAACAAGAAACAACAAACAAGAGAGACAAAAAAAAAAGTTTCAAGGGCACCGACAACTTGGAGCAAGAAAAGAACAAACTTGAACCCAGAGATCCACCAAAAAGCAAAGCATATCAAGAAATACTAATTTGATCCCAGAACGAAGCACTTAAAACCATAACTTAATAAGATGGAAACCCAGCCAAAAGAACCCCTCAAAAAAATACCAAAAGAAAAAGAAACAATATTTACAAGGTAAAAAGAAAAACTCATAGATCAAGTAAGAAATGCGGTGTAGTGAAGGAAAAGGGGTAGCGGATTCATGACTCGGTCTAAGTTTGGATCTTTAAGTTAAAACAAGTTCTGATATATGCTTCGATGATACTGAAAGTAGAGAGAGACAAGAAATAGCAAGATAGGGTTATTGTCATGATTATAGTCATCATAAATTAACATAACTAAAACATCAATAACATAAGGCAATTATCTTATTAACATTTGAAACAATATAAACAATGAAACTTACATTAAATCATCATGATCAAGATGAAGAAAATCATAATCATTAATTACATTATCGTTTGATTCTTCATCACTAATATATTCAAGCAAAGTATCGTCATTGTCATTGAAGTCATCCTGAGTATAGTCTTCATCTGTTTGTAAGATAAGATGTGGTTGGACTTCATCCAGCTGAACTATGTTGGGCTCAACATCTCTCTTATGGAATGATGATATATCTGCATCTTCTACTGGAATGCCTTCGTTATTGATCTCCAATCCAATATCTTGATAGACTTCATCAGCATCCTCATCTAATTCACTAATATCCCTTTCACAAAAATCAAAGACATTCCTTTGTTGAAACTTTTGAACAACCTTCCAATTGCTACCCAACACAGTATTGTTGACGTAAAAAACTTGTTTGTCTTGACTTGAGGACAAAAGGATCATTATCATACCATGTCTTACTAACATTTATGCTAGTAATATGCCCGTTCACTCTCATGTCAGT
>JANZXP010000001.1:2874175-2888688 GCA_027576715.1 Erythroxylum flavicans
ACGCCACCCTCGCGGGGCACGGATTCGGGTATCACCATCGATATCGGGTTCGGGTTCGGCGGGAGTGGGGTGTTACAACATCAAATGGTGTTTCATATATGGACTTAGACTAATGGATTCTATTTCTAGGCTATTGAGAATATATTGTGGCAATTAAGTTGTTTTCCTAGCTAAAAATAATAAGAGTGGTAGTCAGAGTAAACACATTGGCATTAAGTTTTTATCTATAAGGGAACGTGTTATGAACAAGCAAGTGGTTATTGAACACGTTAGCATTAAATTGATAATAGCTAATCCTTTAACAAAAAGCATAGCAGTAATGAAGTTTAAGGATCACGTTGTTAGAATGAGATTGGGTTCCATTATATAGTTTTCGTTGTATGGACAATGTTGTTTTCGTGAAACTCTTACAATATTTTCTCATATTATGGTGCTCATTATTAAATTTTAAGAAAATTGATTGTTTTAAACCTGGAATAAACGTAGGGTTTATTTATTAAGTAATGTTACCACGTTCGGTTGATACAAAATATAGTATATTGTATATTGTAATACATGGAAAATAATACTCAACTACTAGAGGAGCTATTGCCATAATTCATATATTATATTTGGATCGGATTGGGATTTTATACTAAGTTAAACGTATGGAACAAGTGGTAGAATGTGAAAATTTTTCATATTTTGGTTTAATACTCATAAATGATGGTCCATCTTTATGAATTTAGTGGATATTAATGTCCTGTTTTTGTGGTAACAGTCATTGTGTTTGATGGGAGCACATTGATATAGTTTTCTAACAGATATTTGGGGTCCCCAAGCTTCTTTTCTCTTCTGAAAGTATTCACCATAAACTTAGGAATTAAGAGCTTATAAGAATTCCAAAACACAAACTCTTCAAGCAAAAACATCAATGGCTAGAGGTATTTCGTTTCCTTTCGCATTTAGTTTATATGTTATTGTACCGTATATTACTATTGTACTTACATATGTCACTTATCTGTTAAAATTGAAAGAAAAATAACATCAGCTTACTTACCTAAGAGTTCTATTTCTCACAAAAAGCCATCTTATAGGGAGTTTTTATCATTAATAGAGAGTATTCAGAAGAGAATTAGTAATTAGTGTAATAAGAGGCTTACTTATCTTGGTAGGGTTTAATTAACTAATTCATGGTTGAACTTGATGCATTGGTCTTCACATATTGTTTTTCCTAAAAGTCTTATAAAAATTATCTAAAGGTTACTTAGGATATATTTATGGACTAATCAAGCAGATGGAAGTAGACATACGGCTGAGTTGACTTTAGAGATGTCAATGGGTCAGGCTGGGCCTGGGTTGCCCCTGATCTGGCTTGGCCCGGCCCGACAGGTCAGGATGGGTCACCTATGGCCCGGCCCAACTACAGACTGTCGGGCTTATAGCTTAGCCTATGGCCCGATGGGCCCGACCTGCCATTTTTTTAAGAAAAACTCCCAAAATATAGGCTGACCTATGGCCTGCCCGTGGCTCAGTCAAGTTGGGCCCTTTTTGACATCTCTAGTTGACTTAGTTTAGAAATAAGCTCAAATTTTTTAAAAAAATTTTAGGCTTCGAACTAATCTCAGGTCACGTGCTTCGGACCTAATTAGATTTTGAGCTAAGTTCTAGCCCAGACATTAATTTTAGCAGCCCGAGTTGGACCCAACCTAATGTCATCCTTAGATGGAAGCTACAAAGCTGAGGTAAGGGAGTTTATATATTTGCCTGAGGATGAAGGTGGAGTTGATATAACTTTGATTAAATAAGCTTCAAATGGCTTTGAGATTATAATGGCTTTGAGATTATGGAGGATTCTTGTCGATAAAAAATTTATTTTAGGTAAAGTGGTTGCATACACATTGTTTAAAATATGATAGCTTCTAGTGACCTTCTCCAAAAACTAACACATCTTGGACTATGATTGTCTTCAAGCTTAGGCAGTAGCTGAGTGCTCGTATTAAAAGCAAGGATAGATAATCGAGCTAATACCAACTTTTGGTATGATTATTTTTGGGCCATCTTGTCAACGATCCTTTACCAAATCTAGAGAGGTGTTGTTTGATAATTCACAGTGTCTTCAACAAAGCATATAGAGGTGTTATTTAATAATTCATATAGTGCAAAGCATTATGAATAATCTATTGGAACTTAGTGTCTGCTGTTCACCATGCTTCTACAAATACATATAAGACTTCTTGGTTGGCGCACTATTCTAAGTCGATTCACCGGTAAGTCTTACAGGGATTTCTTCGAAATTAAGGTTCCTAAAGTTGTTGGTATAAACTTGTTAGAAGAAAGCACTATGTATCGCTTATTAATTAAATTTTCTTTCTTTAAAAAAAGAATTATGGAAATACCAATAACAACCAAAAATAATTGTTTAGTTGTACTTTTTAAGAGAAAATGACAATAGCAAACAAGAAGAAAATATTTTATTAACTAAAAATACCACGAGGAAAATTTTGAATAAGACCAGCAGGGGATAATAATAGGTCAGCAGGGGATAATAATAGGTCATACTGAGACTAGATTTATCCTGACCTGACCGTCGCTTCTAAAGCCCAAGTTCAAATTAAGGTAAGGCTCTTAAATTTGAACTCGATTAGATTTAAAATAATTTGGTCTGAGCTCGATCTCAACTCAACTTAACCTAAACTATTTTTAAAAAAATGTAAAATTGGCACCACTTTTAATAAAATGATACCATTTTACTTATAAGTATCACGTTTAAGTAACCTAAACCCTAAATTCTACCAACTTAATCTTAGTATTAAGCCCGGGTGCTCGGGCGAGCCCAGGCCCAATTGCCATTTTGAAAAAGGAGACGAATTGGACGTGGAAAATAGCTTCAGCTAGAAGCTTTTGTGCCTATTTTTATTGTTACGTTACTGTTTTGTTCTTTATAATGTAAAATATTTATATTTTTTAACAAATATAGGTTAAATAAATATGTCAATTTGGCATTTCGGAGCGTCCCCTAAAAGGCATCTAAGTGCATATCACGCTTAGCAAGCAAAGCTTATGATTACGGAAAAGAAAGAGAGCAGTAAACTCAAAGGGTGATGGAACCAAAAGTAAAAAAGAGTAAAGAGAAGATTCAATTATTCTAGATGAACGTGTCAGTCAGACAATTTATTACAAAAGCAACATTAATAATCTGTACAGCTGTCTCCTTAATCCCATATCACTATTATTGAAAAAACAAAACAGAACAGTTGAGAAGTGATTAGTGAACCATCACCAACCACCACATGTGTTAACTCCAAATCTGCTTTTCTGTTGCCTTATCTTAAAAACTAATAAACTATAAACCCCCAAATGACGTCTTATTTCAAAAATGCCATTTGCTGCTGCAAGCCAACCAAAAGAACAAACGGTATGTTTTGGTTTTATTAGCATTAATCATCTCTTTTGTTATTTGTTTGTTGCTTTTAACTTTCACTTTATGTTCTTGTCTTCCATCTCTGGAAAACACACTGTTGCTTAGAGATCTCTTGTTGGTTTTGATCAATAACAGGCCAGTTCTTGTTAGTTCAGGTAATGCTTAGGTTAGGTCCAAGCTGCTTTTCCTACTACATATTAAGCTTTACTTTACTGCATCTTCGCTCCTGTATGAATGTGTTTACTTTCTTTGTTTTTTTTTTACTTTGTGTATTTTTGCTTGAACTCTCTTTCTTTCTTCTATAGGGGAGTGATTTCCAAAATGGATTTTGTTTCTTTGATATCAAAAGAGCCTGTTGCTTTTGTAAATGGGTAAAGATTGTTTTTTACCATCTTTTGCTAATGCATGTGGTGAAGAGGTTTATGATCGGAAGTTAATTTTGAGGTAATCGTTTTGTTGCCCTTTTCTTGTTGTCTTAGAGAATGGATTAATCATAGTTTGTCATTGTTGAGAGTGATAAAATGATAAGAGAGGTTTCATTGTGGAATGTATTTTTTGCCAACTTGTGCTACAAACTTGAGCGGTAGTATTGAATATTGTGCTCTATTGTGCAGATTTTTGCATTTATTGGTTTTCGAGATATTGGGTTCGTAAATATGGGGAAGTCTCCAGCAAGGTGGTTCAAGTCCTTTATTCATGGGAAGAAATCATCAAAGTCTAATTTTTCGAAAGGAAATGATGTTTTGGTAAGATATTTTGTCCATTCATATACGCGTGGTGCTTCTTAATTTTTATCGGTTTTTCCCGCTTGTTATATAGTCACCGTGAGAGGCATAGCACCCATACAGAATTTTAAAAAAAAAATCAATAAAGGAATCAAAATGCAAATCCCAGTAGTAAACTAAATTCATCAGATGGGACATATGGAATTTTTAAATGAGTTGTACTTGAAATTGCATGGCTGGAATTTGGAAATCCAAATGATCAGTATTGCTTCCCATTTTCCTTTATAGTAAACAATGTTTAGAGATGTTCCTTACGTTAGCCCATTTGACTGAATTTTCTGTATCTTTGTTTTCCATGAAATCCTCCAAAAGGAAGTTCTTACAATTTATCTGTTCCATGTGTAGAAACAGGCAAATAAAGAAATAGATTTTCCTTCTGAAGCACCTGTATCTGATATAACTATCAGTCATCCAAGAGTGGCACTGATGGATCCTGAGACGATTGCTGGAAATGAATTGAACCCAGACTATGGGGTATCTTCTAACTTGCCACGTGAAGGGGTAACTGTTCCATGTGCAGAAGGAGAAGGGAAAGCAAAACATATCTGTTCTACAGATGATCCTGAGAAAATCAATCTTGATAAAGCTGCTAGAAAAGTTCAGGCAGCTTTTAGAAGTTATCTGGTAACTGGTGTTATCTTCTTACGCTTGTGATTGACAACTAAAAAGCTACAAACCATGTTCTTTTCTTCTATTGTATTGAGATTCACTCGTATATACTGACATTTCCACTAAATTGCTGATCTAATTGCTTGATGTTGCTTCCTGTTATAGTTGTCTGTACAGTTGAGTTAGTTCAAATTGAGTAGCAGTGAGCAGACAATTTTGCTAGCTAAATCTACAACATTTGAACTGACTTCTTGTTCTCTCTATGAAATGGAAAACTTGGAATTCTGCAGTTAAAATCTGTCAATATTCTATTGATAGTGTGATTTTATTTCCTAAAGGCTCATCGTGCGCTTCGAAGACTCAAAGGCATAATTAGGCTGCAGGCACTTATTCGTGGTCATTTAGTTAGAAGGCAAGCTGCTGCTACCTTATGCTGTCTCCAGGCAATTGTTAGGATCCAGGCATTGGCTCGTGGACAGAAAGTTAGACGTTCCACCATTGGGATTGATGTACATAATAAATGCAATCTGGAAAGGTTTCAGGTGATTTACCATTGACTTGAAACCAAATATTGTCTTTTTTTTTCCACAATGGAGAAATAATGTGCCTGATATTGTACTTGTTCTTTTGTTTGTGCTGAGTGTCATTGTGACAAAAAGATGCTTGCTGGAGTCTTGAACAAGAGTACATTGTGCTGCGGAAGCACATTTTTATCTGATCATCCTCATTTCCTCTATGTCAATAGTGCATCATTGAATTTGACATCCTATTTACTAATATATTGAATATTGTTGTTAATAGTACTGTCAAGAGTTCATTGTCTCTCTCATCTTTGGTTTTTTTTTTCCCCCTTCATCAGGGTGCTAAATGTACAGAATCTTCTGGAACCACAATGTCTACTCTGGCAGATCAGCTGAAGGAGAACACTTTTGGTTGGAAGGTGATTAATCATTGAGTAGTCTCGTGGTCTTGGTTCACTCTTGATGGGCCTGAAATTGATCAGTCAATTGTATAAGCCAATACTGTACAGGTTGTGTTTGCTTGTTTGTGAACCTGATGTCTACCATCTCAGTTAATAAATTTGTAAATGCTGTCCTTCAACTTGTCTGAAATATCTTGTAAGTTGAAAGCTTGCTCTTTTACAAGTCTAAGATAAGTTCATTACTCTGTGAGCTGCAATGATACAATTTAAGGTGATGAAAATTACTTAGCGACATGGATGAAAGGTTGAAAGGAAAATGGGTAATAGTTTCAGTGGCCTTTTATAGAAGTTTGTATTGGCATATTGCAGCAGTTTGTCTTTGCATGTTCTTGGATTGAAAATGACTAAATCTATAATTTGAGTTGATATACAATGGTGCTATATGCTTATTGTCAGCTGAGATGTATCACTTGTTCGTAAGCCCTTTGGTTCATGTTATAATGTTGTCTTTCCTTTTTAACTGAGCATGCAACCAATTTTATTTTTTAATTTTTGTTAAGCTTCTGGCTTCAACATCTAGCAGAAGACCTTTATGCATGCATTATGATCCTGGGGATCCTAACTCAGCTGGGGAGTGGTTAGGGCGGTGGACAAGGTTACACATCTGGGAAGTCTGTTCACAGGTAAAAAATGTTAATTTGAAGTCTCAGAAGATGCATGACAATTTACAAGGTTTAAAGGCTAAACAAGGCAGGAGAAAACAAGGACAGCGGAAGCTATCAGGTGCCAAGATTGCAAACACCTCAGGTCCATCAATTTCTGAATCTGAAAGGCAGAAACAGAATCCAAGAAAACTCTCAAACCAACCAGCAGATTCAACTCCAGGACATTCACAAAATGCATCTGAGAAGGTAAAACTCACTTTAAGAAAAACTTCTAATTCCTTGAAGAAGTCTGGTGAAAGATTTGACATTGAAAAGAAGAAATCAAAGCGCATTTTGACAAAGGCATCAAATGCTGCTGCTTCCCTGGATTCGTTGCCTGACTCTGTTGAGAAGATAAAAGATACTGTTTTGGCAGTTCCTGAATTGATTGAGGTTAATACAAGTTTGACAGCACCTGATATTGGTGAGCATGATGAAGTTTTGCATGAAAATCCAAATTTTGACTCCCAGACCAACGAGGAATATGATAAGGTGGGTGAAGTTCAAGAGACAAGTAGGCAGCAAAAGACTAGGGATGATAATTCCAGTATTGAGGCTCGTAACCACAGCCAGGGGGAAGTGAAGCTTGGTGAGCATGATGAAGTTTTGCATGAAAATCCAAATTTTGACTCCCAGCCCAAGGAGGAATATGATAAGGTGGGTGATGTTCAAGAGACAAGTAGGCAGCAAGAGACTAAAGATGATAATTCCAGTGTTGAGGTGCTTAACTGCAGCCAGAGAAAAGCTTCACTTCCTCCGCATATAGAACCTGAGGAGAATGGGGTGAACAGCACACCAAAACTGCCTAGCTATATGACACCAACTAAATCTGCAAAGTGTAAGCTGAGAGAACAAGGATCCCCAAGGTTTTCCCAAGATGGATTTGAGAAGAGCAGCACACCCAGACGGCATTCTCTGACATCTACCAGCAATGGCAAGCTAACTTCAAGGGCACAGAGTATGGTGCAGGCAGCTGGTAAAGGAGCCATCAGAAGTGACAAATCTCCACCTTCTACTAGAGGCGTTCATGGTAAGATCCTTTTTCTTTTTGTATGTTAGCCTTAAAACTCTTCTGGCTACGTTTTTTTGTTGTGTGTCCTTATGTATGAAAGGATTCTTTTAAAAGTGTCAAATATTTTGAGGTGCATATGCATCCGTATAGTTTCCTCTGATCTATAATTAGTTTTTTCTTTAATTTATTTACTACTTGGTCAAATTGTCTTTATTTGTGTGCTTTCAAAGCAGCGAGCATGCACCCTTTTCCCTTTTGGTTAAAGATTGAAAATTCATGTCTTTATTACTCTGTATATGTTTGAGAAAGATACCTGTGAACTTGGTGACGATTCCAGTACAATGGAAAACTCAAAGGCCTTGATATTGGAGGATCAGTTCTTCCAGTATTGGCAGGGGTCAATGAGTGTTATATTCCAAGATACTGAGCATATGCAATGCCTGTTTCCACTTTTTCACTGACTGTTAATTCTGTCTTGCTGGCTTCAGATAAGGCAAGCAAAGTAGAGTGGAAGAGGTGATTTTGGTATACCAGTTCTTCATGCAACACCAGAGCGAAGAGGCGAGAAAAAAAAGAATGTTACGCGTTGACCTGCCATCATATTGTAACCACTGCTTTGTGTTGTTTTATTCTTCTTTTCTTGTTGGTGGGTGAATGCTCTGAACTTAATAGTTTTCTGGGTTTAAGAATTGCCCCTTTTGGACACTTGTATAGCGAGTAAAGGTTTACTGTATTTGTGAATATGATTTCACTGTCAAATTGACCTGTACTTTGACCTAAGAAACTGAAACCTGTTTAATGATGAGCGTGCATTACAAGTCTACTGCGCTGCCATTTTCAACCTTATCTGATGAGCTTATTGTAGTAGGAAATTGCATATTTCTGCTCTGCGCACGCCTTCATTATATTCAAGGATTCAATGTATATTTGTTAATGATTGAATCATTGCAGGATTATAAATATTAATCATATCAATTTCAAGTCTATGATTTTCATTAGTACTGCACATTTAGGCTTTAAGCAGGATGTCTGTAATTAATCCGATCAAGGAGTATATTTAAGAAGTTAGAGGATCAACAGAGAAAATTCTTCCTCTCTTTTTCTTTTTGGTGACTCGAATTTAAGACCTTTTATAAAGGAGAGTCTTAAGTAAAGTGTTGAAACTAATTAGGCCATTTCTACTTGTCTCTAACTTTATTTTTGTTTCAAAACGATATCGTTTTATGTACAAATAATTTTAAAACGATGTCGTTTTGAAACAAAAATATGATTGAAACAGAATAATTGGAACAAAAGATTTGAACTTTTCATATCTTGTGTTTCTTAATTCTCTCTTATCATTAAAATTCAGTCATTCATGAAGAATTAGTGGTTTAAGTATAGTGTCAATAAAAAGAAGTTGATAAGACTATGAAATAAGCATTCAAAAATTGAAACTCAGGTCTTCCTTTGTTAAAAGTAACTATTTAAAAGTTCCAATAGACATAGCAACAATATTACCTCCATTCAACTTCTTCATAACTATCTCAGTCCAATCACAAATAAATTATATATAGTGATGAGTAACAGAGATTGATAATGCTTATTTACTTTACCAAATTAATCGAAACAAAGGAAAGATGAGATTTTTAAGATAGAAATTAATATAAAATAAAAATAAAAGAATAAGAATGCAATTTAATGAAATTAAATAATAACAAACATCTAGTCAAAGTGTAATTTTAGTTTCAATTCTTTTAATTAACCATTGATGCAAATATAAACATTTATTTTTTTAATAAATTGGTTATAGTTGTTAACAAGTTCTAATAAGTTATCTCTCTTTACTTCCTTGTTAAACCAAAATGAAATTTTTGATTCATTCTCTTATCAACAAAGAACCTTAAATAAGTTATTAGAATTTAATCTATTGACAACATTAAAATTAGAAAGACCACCAATTCTTTCAATTTATTTAAACTAAATTATACATACATATGATGTAAGGATCATATATTGAACCTTGTTACTTGGCTATTAAAAATTAGAATATTCAAGCAATTATAAATTTAATAATTCCGATTGACAATATATTATTTTGATAATTGAACAATAACCCTTTTTATATCAATTAAACAAAACAATAATGTAATAATCTCGAAAGATATATAAATATCAAAGAAAAAAAGTAAAAAACAATTAAATTTCACAACTTTTGAAAAATCAAACTTTAATTAACTTTTACCTAAAAAGAGAGAGTTTAGTTGTACTTGCTTTCAAAAACAGTGTAAAAGAAAAATAAACAACACCTACAACAACTACACTAAGTGAAAATTTCATTAACATGTGAGGTATGAAGAGGTCCAATAATACGTAGCTACACTTTTAACTAGTAGAAAAATTGTTTTTCAAATGATCCACATAAAGAGAAAGAGAAGAAGAAGAAGAAGAAGAATAAATAAATAAATATTATAATAATAAATATAATAATAACAACAACAACAACAACAACAACAACAATAATAATAATAATAGTATTAGTAGTAATAATAATAATAATAAAAACTACCAAAACAAGCTAGGTAAAAAGCTTAGGCTAAAACCTTAAGATGTAGGTATTACTTATTTACAATTTTAGGCTAACTATAAGAGGAAAAAAATAAAAAAACTTATAGAAAATACAAGGATCTCTTTATGAGAATTCTTTTATCTGAGTCTTATAATGTCAAAATTTTCTATATGTAAATATAATTTCATTGTCAAATTGATGTGTTCCTTGACCTAAGAAATGAGGGTTGGAGCATTCTATTCCTGTTAGAGGATTTCAATCTTATGTTACTTAATTTTGTCCACATATTTGTGTAGACTTTAAATAAACGCGTGGATGAGATTTAATAAGAATTGATTAATCGAAACAGAAGATTAAACTTGATTAATCATGAGCACGCATTACAAATCTACTGAGCCTGCCATTTTAAACCTGATTTGATGAGCTTATTGTAGTGGGAGACTGCATATACCTGCTATGCCCAGGCCCTTATTACATTCAAGGATTCAGTGTATATTTGTTAATAAATGAATCATTGCAAGATTATAAATATGAATCATATCAATTTCAGGTCTATGATTTTCATTAGGTCTGCACATTTAGGGTGAAGCTAAAGTAATAAAGAAGAATTTGCTATAATGAAATTAAATAACGACAAACAGCTAGTCCAAAGGATAATTTCAGTTTCGATTCTTTTAATTAATCATTGATGCAAACATAAGCTCTTTTTTTTTAATAAACTCGTTATGGTTGTTAACAAGTTCATAGATTTGTATCCGCAACTGCATGTCATACAAATAAAATTTATATGTATGTTTGATTTTGTTCTCATTCTGACTTAACGTGGGTAGACTTCTGTAATTAACCCTTCATCAACAGATATTGGCGCTGACTGACTTGTTGGTTGATCGGACAGAAATCCTCTCAGCACAAAACTTCCTTCTGTTCCACTGCGGAAAAAAAATGCGGGCTGTGTAGGCATTGGAAGATCAGACACGGAGTAACTATTAAGCATCTGAATTATGTTTGCCATTGTGGGCCTATCAGCAGGATCTTCCTGAACACACAACAGCCCTATTTGTATGCATGTCATAACTTCATTCCTTGAACATGTCTCTGTTAGATTTTTATCCAACGCCTGCAAAGGTGTTCCATTTTTCCAATGCTTCCACACCTGCAAAATTTCAAGCCATAATTATCATGAATCTTGGATCTTCTCCTTTCTTTTCTCCAAAATTCTTTGTGGAGCCAAAGTTCAGGTGATGTAATGACTTTAAATTCAATACTCACATAGGTCACAACATTGGCTGCTCCATCTGTTAGATAGAAAGAACTGTTCTTCCTGCCACTTATAATCTCAAGGACTAGTACACCAAAGCTATATGCATCAGATTTCACCGAGAACTGCCCATGCATTGCATACTCCGGAGACATATACCCACTTGACACAGACAAAAGATAGAGCAATATAAGAAGAAACTAACGACAATTAATGTTTCATATGCAGACAAGACTATTCGTATGGTTTTAAACTTTCAAGCTTACTATGTGCCAACAACTCTGTTTGTGCTTCCCTGAGTCTGGTCAACTCCGAAAATTCTGGCCATGCCAAAATCTGATATTTTGGGGTTCATCTCCCCATCTAGCAAGATATTGCTAGCTTTAAGATCACGGTGTATGATTCTAAGGCGAGAGTCCTCGTGAAGGTAGAGAATTCCTCGAGCAATCCGTCCTATTATCTTGTATCTTCTAGACCAATCTAGTAGTCCCTGCTTTTCAGGGTCTAAAAGTTGTAAAAAAATCAACTTAAAGTTAGGATTTCTAATCAACTTTCATGGGTTTATGTTTAATACAACGGAAATTGGCATATATATACTGAGGTGAGGGATATCAGAATGCAAACCAAAAAGAAAATAGTCGAGGCTCTTGTTGGGAACAAACTCATAAATGAGAATTTTCTCTTCTCCTTCTAAACAGAAACCGAGAAGCCTCACTAAATTCCTGTGTTGCAGCTTAGATACCAATATAACTTCATTCTTAAACTCTTCTACACCTTGTCCAGAGCTTCTTGACAGTCTTTTCACAGCTATTTCTTCTCTATTCGGCAGCCTACCCTGTGAAACACACAGTTCAAATGTGTTACAGTGTGCCATAGACAATTCACAGATCCAATCCTAGTCAAGTATAGTTAAACCAATTATCCAAAATGCTCACCTTGAAAACCTCACCAAAGCCACCAGCTCCTAATTTGTTATCATCGGAGAAATTATCAGTAGCAGCTTCTATGGTTGCAAAATCGAATTGCAAGGACTCCGCAGTTGATATTTCGTTCCCAACTACATACCGCAAGAAGAAGTTGCAATAAGTTATATACAACGCCATTCAAAAGCTCTTGCATATAGAAACATCTTTGCATACATATATATTTTACCATTGTCGTGCGCCACAGACTCGTACTTCTTTTTTGCTCGCCTTCTTAATAATAAGTAACCTATGCAGAATAGCACGACAGAGACAGAAATTGGAACCACAATGGCTACAATTGTGACAGCTGACAGGCTGCTCTTCCCTGGCAAGGCAATCAATATGTTTCACTTAAAAGCTTATATATGAAATTCCAACGTTGGATTTGTAGTCTAGCTGCATAAATATGACATGAATATGTGTAAAAACAGAATGCTTTTCATATGCTCAATTCATGTTTCCTGTGAGTCCTTGAAGACTTGAAGTTAATAACTGAAGGCGTAAAATGTTAAAAGACAAAGCCCTCACATATATTCTTTGAAGGTTAAACCTATTAATCTCTCCTATGATTACTATTTTGAAAGGATGTGATAAATTACCAACAATTACTTTTTAACTGTGATCAATTGACAACCATTATTTTAAAGGATGTACATACCTTTACAAGCACATACAACAAACAAACCAAATGCATCGATACATGAAAGTTAACCAAGGTTGAAACCATGCTATGTCATCAAAGGAGCTGATGATATGGAACCATTGTTCCGTTAGAGAAGTCATTAATTCGAAATCATGTGTGCCTTTGCCTGACCAACCGTCTTGAAAATTTTCAAGGTAAAGAATGGACGAGATTGGATGTAAGTAAGTGAAAGCTAACCATTTTGTTAATCTCGTTTTAGTGGAGGATAGAAAAACAGATATAGGAATCGCCCAACAAAAAAGGTACACAATTAAACCATCAAAATTGAAGATCTCTATTGCCTTTTTCAGATTTAATTACAGTAATCGATCCCTACCACAATTTTAATATATGCATAGCAATTCTTGTAAAGCAACTAATGAATTGTTTTTATAAAATAAATAAATAAAAATTTCATCACCTTCTGATGATATTGGCGTTGGAGGTGGAGGTGAAGGAGAAGGAACCAGGGGCGAAGGTGGTGGCGCCGGCGCAAATGTTTGATTGTAAAATTGATAAAGTTCAAATCGAAAGTTACAGCTCGGTGTCAACACTCTTCCTCCCCTCTTCCCACCACAACAGTTGGGAAGTTGGCCGATAGCTTCCTGAAGACAACGGTTACAATCTCCCCCAGACAAGTCTGGTGTGCACTGGACGAGAGTGGAAAGATTTCCAAAATCAGTGCTATTTTGTGTGACAGCGAATCGTTTTGAACCTGAAGGAGCCGCAGCAACTTTAGAGGCTGCTTGGTTCAAAGTGGTGCTCACCAGAGCATTAAAACGCGTCGCTTCAGTGACGTTATTCAAATTCCACATATATACAGCAGGTGAGGTGTCCACGGTGGTGAAGAAGTCAGTATTTTCATGACGAAGGAGGCAATAGTCATACCACACAATGGCCGTCTTTTGGACAGGGCAACGTTCGATTATATTTCGGCTGGCCGTAGCAACACAAGCTTTACATTCCTCAGTGCTAGCATCACCACGGCAAAGGAAGAGGCCGTAGACCTGATCAGGGTTCCTTCCCGCCGAGGTGCTGTGGAATCCATTAAGATAATACTGGGTGGAATTGGTAGAGTTAGAAGAAAGTGAGGATAGGAGGCTATTCAGATTGGCTCTGAAGGTGCTGTTACTGGTGAAATTGGACGAGTTATCGCAAATATGATAGAGGTATTCGGCTCCATGGGTGAAATTGCATGAGATAAGCAAGGACAGTAGCAGGAACAATAGGAATTTGATGAGACAGTCCATTATTGAGAAGACGAATCAAAGATGAGTGGTTTCCTCGGGTAGCAATTATTAAAGATCATCAACCTTATGAATTCATCGATGTTTACGAATTGATTTTCTGGTCTACGTTTCTTTTTTCTGACGACGAAATTAATGAGATGCAAAGGCCAAAGGGGGGACGTTAATGGAGGAGGCTTTCTAAGTCAAGTCAACACAGATAATATGAGTTCGGATCTTCTGTCCAAGATAATCCTGCCTTACTCTGTCCAATAAACAAACTACGTCGTTTCTGGTTAAAAATTTTAAGTAGCCCGTACTTCACACGCCCATGTACACGGGCGTGCTTCTTAAAGCACGCCTGTGAACTTATGTTTTTTTATTTTTTATGTTAATGTT
>JANZXP010000001.1:2895783-2909452 GCA_027576715.1 Erythroxylum flavicans
ATGAGATGTGGTAATTTACCACACCTGGACCCGTTTCTTTGGTCCGACCCGTTCTCTGGAAACGGGATGTTACAGTATGGATGAGATCGTATAGAATAGAGTTGATACAGGGTAGTGAATACAAAGGACCTCATCTCGAGAGAAGTCATTTGAGACGTCTCCAACAATAGAAAAGAGCATGAGTGGGCATGGCATGAAAGAAGAGACTAGCAACTACATTCTCACAAAACCTTGGACGACAGAGTTAAAAAGATTCAATCCAACATAGAAAAGAACATGAGTGGGCAGGGCATGAAAGAAGAGACTAGCAACTACATTCTCACAAAAACTGGGATTACAGTGTTAAAAAGATTCAAGTCCTAAAACCATTGGCAACACATAAAGCTTCCAGGACCCATAATTTGTGTCAAATGACTCCAAGAGTTCCCCCAAACACTTCAGTAGGGCTACCTATAGTAAACACAGGGTAGAATAGAATTGCCCCAATGAAGTGGTCAGGGAAACTCTAGGGGACAGCTGACTTTCTGAACTCTTTGCCTTCAGTTTCTATTGCTTATGTCTCCGCACAACTCTTCCTATTTATACTGTTGCTTTTCTAGTATGTGAATCCACACAAATCATCCAATAATAGTGGCCTTTTTTGTAGGGGGACCATGAGTAATAGGCACGAGAGCCATTCACCAGACTGAACCTGGTCAGATTTCTGGACAGATTGAAGATTAGAATATAAAATGATGTGGATCCATGGTCAGAATATCTTCCCCATTGCAACCCCACTCTTTCGCATCCATCAACTTTTTTGTTTTCTTAATTTTCGACTTTATTCCACAGAAGAAACAAAATTAGAACTTCTCTAAGTTAACCAGTCTCATAACAAATATATGTTAGCTACTTAATAAGGGATAAAATGGAAAAACCACTTTCATTGCACAAGAATCCCTTTTCGTTACATTATCACAATGTATCATTCGCATTTACATACATAAAAACATATCTTGTTCAGGCTTTCCGTGTGTGTCAAAAAATGGCTGAAAAGTGAAAAGGGTATGTCAGGATGGACCATGAGCAGGAATCTAGCTATGAACCACATTACTCATTTTTAATCTATCCATGTTTCCGACTGGGTTCATAATCTCCTGACAGTTGTTTCTTGTTCACTAGAAAAAAGCCATAATTTGCTGATAAAATTAGATACTAGAAGCAAGGGTTTTTATTATGTCACAGCACCAAATCATAAACGCAAAATCTCTTAAAAGGCTGATTCAACTTGTTAAGTGGGACTCAAGTGTTAAGTTTCGGAGTTTAATAGTTTGGAATGTTAAATCTCTTGAATCTTTTGATTGTGGTTCTTTTAATTTTTATTTAATTTGATTAAGTTAAATAATTTGTTTATATCATTTAATTTACAAAATATTATATATATTTTTAAAATTTTATTGTAAGTAAAGTTAATTAAGAACTTTTAATATAAGAACAAGAAAAATAAAATAATTAAATAAGTTGAAAGAACATTTTAGTTACTAATTTAAGTTAAATATTAATTACCAATGATTGAAAAAGATCCTAATAGTTTTTAATTCAAAATTTTTAAGATTTTGTTAATCATACTTAAGTGACAATTTTTTTAAGTTAAGAGGCCACATTAATTATGTATTATGTTCTAAAACTTTAAATTATGTTTTAGGATTTATAGTTTATGATTTTTATTTTTTTCCCAACAACATTGCTGCCTACCCTGATTTCTCTCTATTTTGTCTCTCTTCTTGTTATTCTCTCTTTTCTCTTAATTTTTCAGTTTCTCTATCTCATTTTTCTTTTATCACTGCAATGAAAATTGTTTAAAGATTTAAGTTCTAAGAGAATTCAAGTAAAAGAACAATTAAGAAAAATAATACTTGTTAATTGGTCGTTTTATCACAAAAGCTTAAGTTGTTGTATGAGGCCAATTTAATTGATTTTATATATTCACTAACAGACTTCCTCAAGTAAAAACTCTTTGAGCATGAAACTTGCACAGGCTCACTCTACTTTGTGCTAAATAGTAAGTGAGTGGTAGGATTTGAACTCGCGACCACTTGATCACAGAGGCTCTGATACCATATTAAGTAACCGTTTCACCACAAAAATTTAAGTTGTTATGTGATGCCAACTTAATTGGTTTTATATATTCAATAACAATATCAACATATAAATAAAAAAGGTATCACATATATCTCATTGGATAATATATAACTGTGATTTGTAGTTGGACCTAGTAATTTTGCCTTGGTTCAACTTAGCTTGAATTCATAGGTTAGGTTTGATTTGATTGAGTTTTAAGTTAGAGATGGGACTTAGGAGGCCAACTCAAGACCATGCTTATATTGTTTTAATTTATAAATATAAAAATTTAAGATCAAAAGATATAATTTTAAGAAGTAATTTAGACTTGAATTGCGTAAGTCCCACTTAACCATATTTTAAATTGGACTAAGTCATTTCATGAAGGATTAGGCTAAGTCAACTCATTATCATGCCTGCTTATAGTAGTTGTTTACAACGTTAGAAGAAAATAAAAATGAAAAAGGAATTTCTAAAAATATGTTCTCTAGCCCTTTGTCTCCTGATCTATCCACGACTTGGGGTGAATCAACAGCGGCTGTTCTACTTTAGCATCTACTAAGCTTCAACATTTATCATTCCATGTTCTTATCGAGTTTCAAATAACAAATTTTATTGGAATCAAGTAATACATTTAATTCAATCTCATCCTAAAAACTACACAAGATCAAGTTCTTTTGTGGGAGTAACATATGGAATAGTGATAAAACTATTAATTTATGAATCATTGAATGATATAAATTTAAAAATTAGAATTTAATAAATTATTTAAGAAAAATAAAATTATATGTAACTTATCTTTTTAAATAATTTAATTATGTTAAATTTCAGTAAAATTAAATATTTAAAATATAATTTCATTTTTTAAAATTTTAATTAATTTCGTAACATAACTTGTTTATTAGAAGAAATTTTTACAAACTAGAGAAATACTACGAGCCAATGGTGGCGAACTTACTTCTCAATTGGTTTCTTCGAACTAATTAGTTTCTTTCTCAAAAGAACGATAATAGATTTATGATGCAAAATTATAATAAGCACAAAGATTTATTTAGCTGTAATGAAATCCTAACATGGACCTTAAATCATTACAAGATTTTTTGGATCTTATATGCCATGAAACGGTTTCATTGTCATGTAATGCAGAAGGCATAGAGTGAAGTTCCAAGGGTCCATGTTGGATGGAAGCTTGCAAGCCCAACTGTATAACCATTTCCGAGATAAATGCAACCGTAACTCGCTGAAACACCACCGTATATGGTGGCTCCGGTGTCGTACGACCAGAGGATTTCCCCGGTTCTAGTTTCAATTGCATATAGAGGACCATTGGAAGCCACTGAGCCCGCAAAGAGTACATCATTTACTACCGAGACAGGTCCCTGAGAAGTATCGTTGCTGGGGTTCGCTGTAGACCATAGGATTTGGCCTGAATTCGCATTCAGAGCCACCCAAGCTCCAGCGGTTGTTGTCAGGTTAGAAGGTGCAAGTGTGAATATTTGCCGGTTGCTATTGGCAATGTTTGTATACACATTCCGGCCGTCAGTGGCGGCACCCCATTGACCTCCTCCTTCCTCGCCGCCAGGTCCTGCAAGCTAAATGTAACCCAAACACTAGTCACCTCTATGATATGTTGGGAATTTTCTTTTTAACCTCAACTGTACCCAGTGTGCTTAGTTCATCAGTTCTCATCACTTACCTTGAACCAGACTGTAGCACCATTATCACGGTCCAGAGCCCAAGCGAAGCCGCTTTTTTGCACCGCCACCACAACATCACGCCTTGTTCCATTAACAACAATGCTGACCAATATCGGAGACTCTCCAAAGTCTGCATCTATATTGGGTCCTGGTGGGCAATCAGGATTGGTTGGAACGAGACATGCAAAGTAGAAAACATCATAGCCTCCCAGTTGTCTGGACCAGGCAATGTTCCCTGTATCAATATTTATAGCAAGGATTGAGTTGAAGTTGATGTCTGGTCCAAAACATTGATCAGGCTGGGTTGGTCTCGTTGTCTGGTTGTTTTGCCTAGCTTGACAGGCTGTGACCTCCGCAGGTGCCGTGTAGAGGTTTCCAGTCGCCACATACACTTGTCGTCTAATTATATCA
This sequence comes from Erythroxylum flavicans, assembly GCA_027576715.1. Classification (NCBI taxonomy): domain Eukaryota; kingdom Viridiplantae; phylum Streptophyta; class Magnoliopsida; order Malpighiales; family Erythroxylaceae; genus Erythroxylum; species Erythroxylum flavicans. The sequence continues at coordinate 2,899,992 of JANZXP010000001.1, forward strand.
ATTGAAGGGCTGCTTCCCCAAATGGCTGCTCCTGAATAGCCTCCTAATCTTCCGCCATTATCAGGAAGCATATAGGTTCGCCACTGAACTGCACCAGTTCGAACATTTAGCCTGGCTAGGCTGCCTCTAAATGAGCAACATAGTTGTGCTGGTAATGCTTCTTCAAGGGACGACACACCAACATAGACTGACCTATAAATTTAACCAAGAGGCATGCGGAACTTATCAAGACAAACAATGTGATAATTAGCTCTAAGCCTGAATAAAGATCTTATACGAAATCAACAAAACCTTGCGAAATATGTTCCAGATTGCGTGATCAAAGCTCGAGGACGAGAGTCTAACTGAGTGGACCACGCAAGTTTGCCACATGATCGAGTCACAGCAATTACAACGGCAGGACCATATATTCCGACAATGAGGAGATCATCGGCAATTGTCGGAGTTGATCTTGAAACAGTTGTGTTGACCGTAATTCCTGTGCCATTTAGTCCAGTTAATTGACTGAGGTTCTGCTTCCATATCAGGGAACCATCGAATGCGTTGAGCGCGTAGAGGAATCCGTTCCATGAGGGGAAATAAACAACTCCGTCAGCTATTGCAGGAGTTGCAGATATGTCTTTACCCGCAAAAAACGTCCACTTCAACCGCAGATTTTTAACCGTCAATCGGTTGATGCTCATCTCTCCAATGGCGCTCCTTGTATTGCCTATGTCTGCCCCATGATTTAGCCACTAAAACAATCCATATGTGAAGTTTTAGAGTCGACAGTTACAATCATCAGCTTGGGAATATAATTTTTTATATATTTATTCACCCCATTATTGTTACACAACATACACAATATATAATTGGAATTGCAAATCGAGCACTTACAGCTGCACTTGTATCGTTTATCAACGAGAATAGGCATAAAATCATTAGAAGGAAACTGATAAGGCACAGAACATTTTGAGTTTTGCAATAATAAGCCATCTTGGTTGGGATACGTCTTTTGAGACTAAAGAGGTGACTCAAGAAGCCAATATATATATATGTATTGATATTTTACGTTACATGTGATTATAAGATGTGAAAGAATTTTGAACTGTGTACGTTATAAGATGGTACTATCAGTCTACTTGAGAAACGCCCTCTTTAGACTGGATAGCAACCAAGGGGTGTTCTAAACATGTGACTGTCCACCGCAAGAATTTAGGCTCAACAATACTCCTATATAGCGCAGAGTTCTAGGCACTTTATTTATTTTATCAAACACAAGCTTACCTCATTTCTTATCTTTTCAACTTCCTATGGCTGACCTTGATATTTCACAGACAGGCAGAGTTTCAAGCTTTAAAGTAGCTCAAAATCTGCTGCATATCCGGAGTTGAAAACTGATAAAAGAAAGATATCAGACAGACCCCTTTCTGCTGCTAAGTTTATCAGACTCGTGATACTGATTGACCAGTTGAAACAATTCTTCATTTCTTAATACCACTTTTGCAGTTAAAACGATTCCTTTCAAGAATAAAAAAGAGGTAATAGCAGAAATATAATCAAACTCATCAGACCAATACAAAACAACTTATAGTTGAGTCCAGAAATTTTAAAAAGTTGTCCATACATGTGAGAACTAAAATTCCACCCCAAGGAATGGGCCATGGAAGTTCTCACACAACACACAAACAAACAACAACAACCACTCTTCCTAAAACTGCTTTTGAAACAATTTCCTGAAGATATTTCTCTCTGGCTTAGTTTCTTGTCTCGATATTTCGATCCCATGCTGAATAATTCAACTCCTCAGGCAATCTTTTAAATGTAACCATGAAATGAATCAACTACCACGTTCTGAAAACTTTTGCTTCTGATCACAACTTAATGCATATTCATGGAGAATTGTTATATACTAAAGCATTCTTCCTGGAAGATACCTACTGCTTTCCTACTGTTTGTGATTAAAAAAAAAAAAAGAGCTGTACAATAATTGGTGCATAATCTTGAAAATAATTGCACGCATCACATATAGAACTGTAAAAATGAAAACATAAGGCATAGTTGGAATGACTTCAGTTGATTAGCATATACCAGGTAAGTCAAGCTTTGTTGCTAATGGTCATGATTAGACCAATCATTGTCAGATGGCACCCAGAGTTCCCCCAAACACTTCAGTAGGTTCTTAAAACAGCCCCAGTGAAGTGTTCAGGGGAACTCAAGGAGACAGCTGACTTCTCTGCCTCTTTTCTCTCTTACTTCTATGTATTTTCTAGGTTTTCATGGCTGAACAACTCAGAACCACTTCCGATATTTATAGTGAAGCCCCTAATAGGTCAACATCACTCTGGTTCCACCTTTCGGATTCCCTTAAACCGAATTTATTCTTCAAAGTTTCCTATGTGATGCAAGAGGGGACAGGAACTAAAGATGAGCGAAAATCACGAAGTTGCCAGAAAACTGAACCTGGTCTGAATGTTGGATGAAATCAATAAACACTGAAAAACAATGTTCAATTTCCTCATATACCTGTCACCCTTTTCTCGTACTCTCCATATCAATCGAGCCTAATTACCAGTTCTCCAAATACTTGCTTCTTTCTCAAAATTACATTTGATAGTGTTCCAGATCGTGTGAGAGAGTAAGAGAAATTAACTTGATGGCTACCTACAAGTTACCTTGCAAAACCATGAGTGTCATATCCAAATCTATGCAAAACTTTAACTCAACGTTTTATTACAGTGCATATATGATTAGTCTACTGTGGCTAATTTTCAAAGTTGAGTCAAAAGTGAAAGAACCTTAAAAGTTAAAAAGTGATTACAATTGATGTTTTCAATATTCTTTTAACATTACTTTCGTAATTCAGAAGAGACGTGCTTCTGACATTGAAAGGAGATAGAATCATAACCAAGAATGAAGATTTTTCTTCACTCTATTTTATCTCCATGTGGCCAATGTTGCGTCCAGGTTCACCGTACGTGACGGTGTTCCTATTTCATCAACTTTCGACCAGAGAGAATATATCCCTTGTCAGCTCGTTCTCTCCGAGAGTTTGGACATGCTTCCAGATATCACGTAGCAGTTGTCCCATGGATTAGATAGAACGCACGCATATCACTCTGAAGATAGGACGCCGCCTCCTTGTTTCCATATTGTATGAAACGAAATCCCCATTGATGTCTTCTAATTTACCGCCTATCTGCATTATAATCTTGTACTTAAGTGGCCCTTCATGACTAAGGAGTTTTCTCCAGTCTAGGCCCATAGACGAAGGATTTTCTAGGAAAGTCTCTTAAGACGTTATGTATTACACTAAAATTTTTGTTTTGTTATTTTGATTTAAATTTTCTTAATAATATAATTTTCATAATTATCAAATAATAAAAACTGAAAACATTAACATTAACATTCATTCAAACTTATTGATGGCTGATCAGTTACAATTAATGACAGAAACATATACTCTATAGTTCCAGTCTCATCGATTCATCGGCAATTCAGAACGGCAACACGGACAAGAATTTCTTTCGGACAACCACATGGCTAAGCACGCCCCATGAAACAGGTGTTTACAAATCATTCTTGTCGCTGACCCTCTCATCTCCTCCAAACAAATTGGACACAGCTCTCCACTTTTCTTGCCAACTTTCACCGACTCTAATCGCAGTCCCTTGCCATTAGTTAGTATCATCTTTGAATTGATTCTCTCAAGTTTCAGAACTGCCTCTCTAACAGTTTGGTCTATTAGATCCGTCTCATTATATATACAGCGGCAGAACAGGTCTGTTTCCTGGAAAACAACCTCCTGAACGTGTGCTACCTGACAACATAGGTGCAAGTACTTGTGTTTCTTCGAGACCCCGAAAACAAACTTGCGAGTCTCATTCAGGACAGCCTCAACCAAGTCAACATACGCATCCTCACTCTTAATTGTTGTTTTTGTTCCCTCTGGATTATCTCGAAGTTCATTAAGGTTGGAACCAATGTCGTTCGTGAAGTGGCATGAGTCTGTGTCAAACTCCAACTTACGTGATTCCACTTGTATTTCGTGAATAAGAATTCTCCTCCCGCGTGATGTTTGGCGATAGAACTTGTGTGTTGCCGAGTAATGGATGACGAAGGAAAGGTCCACCGGTAACAGCCTGGTTGGAAAATAAATCTCGTCCATAATCTCATGTATTCTGGGAAACGTCACTACTTTAACGTCGAATAAATCTTGACTTTCTATCATGATGAAGCTTTCAGAGATTCAGAAAAAAACAACCCGGAAATTTTCTTGCTTGATAGGTAATCAGAGAAGGTTTAGATTAACGACAATTCCTTGTTGCCTGTTCGTAATAAATTTATAATGGATCACTTAATCCTTTTCCGAGTGGGAAACTGAATTTAGAGTTATGCATAACTCGTGAAATTACGGCAGATCACTCGATCCTTTTTCAAGTGGAACACTGACAAATAGAGGATAAGAGAACTTTCGGTGATTTGGTTATAAGTTTTCTATTAAAAATTTTGATTTTTATATAATTTTATTAAATAATAATAATAATAATAATAATAATAATAATAATAATAATAATAATAAATTGTTTGAGTAATTAAGTTTATATTTTATTAAAATTATGTAAAATTAAAATCTAAAAGTTTTCAATACTAAACAAAAAGGATAGTGTTGGTAAAACATGTGAACAAAGGGCTCAACTACGACCAGGCCTGCAATGCAGGAGAAGGCCCAACACGACACGAGGTCTCCACTCTTCAGATTTATAACAATACACGTTGCTGTCTACCAACAACTCTTACACTGTACAGGTGTCAACGTCGGGCTCCACGAGCCATGCACATATAAGATCACAATAACCGAATCAACAGAGACTTTGGCCAAAAACTGAATCTGGTGAATCACGTTCTCAGGTATGCTCTCTTTCTCTTTATGGATAATCTTTGTTGTTGCAGCATTATATAGTTGAAATGAGAGATTTATTAGTTCTTAAGATTCAAACTCTGTATGAATGAACACTCCTGCACTGTCTCATCTCGCTTTCAAGGATTATTTGATTAGCAATAGATATAAAACTGCCACGTATAGAAGGATTTTAATATAGATACTCTATATTATGCACAGATCAGGCAAATGAAATTAAGCTGTTAGATCCAACACATTTTACTTCCTAAAGTGAATTTTCACAATCCTAGGTCGTCGTACTCAGTACAATAGTCTGAATTGAATTTTCCGGTGCCAATTTCATTTGTGGCAACCGAGTGTTGACCTTATCTCTGTTCTAAGCTTCTTAAGAAACCAAACAAGTCCCAGGAAGTACCCACTGTATTACTCTGGTAATGACAATACTTAAATCCGTGCAATGTATGAAGTGCAGGTATGGCAGAAGCACAGGAGGTGAAGGAAATTTCAAACCTTAGCTCCGACGCTTATTTTGAGAGAATTCAGTCCAGGAAGAAGTTACCCCAGTCACTACAGGAGACTCTGACCGCTGCATTTGCCAGGATTCCAGCTTCATCCTTTCCGAAAGTTCCTGGTGGAAAAGGTGATTGCAGTAAAGTTGTAGTTAGATTCTAACAACTGTAGCTAGCCTAAGTTGATTTTCGAATGCTAAACATCATTCCGCAACATTTTTTATTTGGAAACTATAATTCCGGGACATTGTTTTTCGCAGTCATTGAAATTCTGGCAGACACATCTGTTGCTGATGCTGTTAAGATTTTATCTGAATCCAATATCATGGCCGCTCCTGTGAAGAATCCAGATGCAGCAACTAGTTTGGAATGGAGAGACAGGTACCTAGGAATCATAGATTACTCAGCAATTGTTCTCTGGGTTCTGGAGAGTGCAGAACTTGCGGCAGTTGCTTTATCAGCCAGTTCTGCAACAGTTGCTGGTGTAGGTGCTGGAGCTGTTGGTGCTCTTGGAGCAGTAGCACTGGGTGCAACTGGTCCTGCTGCAGTTGTGGGGCTAACTGCTGCTGCAGTCGGTGCTGCTGTGGCTGGTGGTCTGGCTGCAGATAAAGGAGTTGGGAACAATGCTCCTGCAGCAGCTGACAACTTGGGCGAGGATTTCTACAAAGTCATACTCCAAGATGAACCATTCAAATCTACCACTGTAAGTTAAGTCTCAGTCTTTTCTACCTTTATGGATAAATTACATGATTCAACATACCATGAAAAGGAATAATTAACTTGGGAGATCAATGGAGATGAGAGGTTGCCGCCTTATTGATTGAAACTGTATTCAAAAGACAGTTCCTGATCCTATTTTGGCCTGCTGTTTTTGTTATAGGTTAGGTCAATACTCAAATCATATCGATGGTCTCCTTTTGTTCATGTTGCAACAGACAGTTCAATGCTGAATGTTTTGCTTCTACTCTCAAAGCATCGGCTGCGAAATGTACCTGTGATTGAATCAGGACAACCTGAAATTAAGAACTTTATTACCCAATCAGCAGTTATTCAGGGTCTCGAGGGATGCAAGGGAAGGGATTGGTTCGACTGCATATCTTCCCGGCCTATTTCAGATTTGGGGCTCCCCTTTATGCCTCCCAACGCGGTTAGATTTCTTCTAGTCCGATAGTAGTTTCAGATTACATCAAAGCTTAATTTCTAGTTCTTATACTGCCCAGGTTGTTAGTATCAACTCCGATGAACTGATTCTCGAAGCCTTTAAGCGCATGAGAGATAACAAAATTGGTGGTCTTCCAGTTGTGGATGGCTCATCCAAAAAGATTGTTGGGAATGTGAGCATAAGGGACATCAGATACTTGCTGCTTAAGCCTCAACTTTTTTCCAATTTCAGGTACTGTATATGAACCCCGTGTACCAAACTATACGGAGGAAAAACCAGGAATTTGTGAGATCTGGCATTGACGTTTCCAAGTAGTCTGATCATTACAAAGTACATTTTTCTGTACTTCAGGATAAAAACATCTATGCTGGGGATATAAATTATGTGAAGAACTTGTAGCAGGTTTTCGTATTTGACTGACATTCAATATTCCATTTCTCAGGCACCTCACGGTGATGAACTTCATGAAAACCGTCATCTCAACAACCCAGGAAACTGGAAAAGTCATGCCCCCAATAACCTGCACCCCAGACACTACTCTTGGCAACGTGATCCACTGTCTGGCTACCAAGTCAGTTCACCGGATCTATGTTGCTGGGAAAGAAAATGAAGTAATTGGTGTCATTACGCTCAGAGATGTGATTTCTTGTTTCATTTATGAGTCTCCCAGCCATTTTGATGCCTAGTTTTTGTTTTCAACAATCAAAAGCGTTGACTTAGTGATTCCTTTGTATCAGATCTCCTTCTCCTCAATAACTCCACGAGTCGCAGATATTCAATCAGAAATACTGGAATTGGAGCTGTTTTATTAATTACCTTGCATGTATTCGCTTATTACGCAACTCAAATTGAACCAAAAGCTGGGAATTTCCTCACCTCTTTATCACGCATCATTTTTTTTGTTCTTTCCTCATCATCCCGCCTTCCCAGCACAGCATAAATGATTGTTGTTACAAAACTAGCAAGATCGTAAGGTTTAAATCTGAATGTTTGACAGCCGATATCGCTTCTCTTAGGTCAGCATATAAATAATGCATGCTTAGAAGCTCCAAACGATGAAGCAAAAGCAGATGCAGGATGCTCAGCCGTCTCCTGAATTAGTTCTTTCTTTTGCTTAAGTCCTGCAGATCGCCCCCAAAGCTTGGACAGTATCTATCAATCAGTGAAGTAGCCATCCCATCGATCATCACTATAGTTCTAATATCGTCCCATCGGTCAATTTACTACGTCACAGAACAAATAAAGATGCATAAGCTTGTAATGTACTCGTACGTAACAAGACTTCGTGCTAGGGACCGAGTCCCACGACTAACTCTAAAAGCTCATTTTTATCGATTCCATGTTGCTAAATCAGGTTCTGAAACTTTTCTCAATTTTTGGGCAACTCAACAGCATTTACCAGTGTAACTTATTTAGTCATTTAACATCGTTCCAGCTATTATCACGGTCCAAGTTATCAAGTTTCTACTGCCGTTGAGTTCCTTAAGAAGTTTATATTCCGGGTATCACACTTGGACTACATGCCTGCAAGTGCAATTTAACTAATTTATCAAAATCAATGTGTTTTCATCATATACCCGCGAGATTGTTCACATACTATATAACCAAAAATGTCGTTGTGCCTAGAATAACCAATTCATAAAATCATTCTTTTTGGTTGGTTATTGGTAACTCTATACTTTATAGGGTTAATTAAAAAAAATCTCAAATTTTACTCAGTTTCGTAATTATAACTTAAACTTAAAAAACAACAATTACATATTCAAATTTTCAATTTTTTCAATTATAACCTGATGTTAGTATTTACATTGCTGATGTAGCTTGCCACATAAGACAAAAATCCTAAACATTTATACACATAAGACTTAATTAAGTTTAACTAAACTACGATATTTTAGGATTGAAATCCCTAAATTAAATTCTGTCATGCAGGTGTGGGATGACAATGACTCTGTCATTTTAGTGCGAGTCGATAATAACACGGTTTCTAACAATCTAAATAAAAACTTAATTTGTCATCATAGATGCTCCTTCTTTCTGTGCGAGAACAAACTGATTTAGGGTTTTTAATTCCAACAATTTAGATAGCAAGTTTGATTTAGGAATTTCAATTCCAAAATAATGTAGTTTAATTAAACTTAATTAAGTTTGACGTGTATAAGTATTTAGGGTTTTTGTCTCATGTGATAAACCACGTCAACAATGTTAACAAAAATACTAATATCGAGTTAGAATTGAAAAAAATAAAATTTGAGTATTTAATTGTCACTTTTTAAAATTCGGGCTATAATTGTAAAATTAAGTAAATTTTGAGAATTTTTTGTAATTAACCCCACTTTATATTAGTAGTTAAATTAGATGTCATAGACAACTATTATAGCATGTTTTATATAGATTATATATCTAGTTCATTGTTTTAGAGGTGATGATTTTAAAGGAAATCATAGGATTTGAGTGCCATTTTATTCATAATTGTCCAATCGAATTAGTTTTGGAGTTATTAGAAAGCTAATATGATGAATAAAAACTTTACAAAAAGCATCAAAGATCGATTCAAGCTCAAAGATACAAACAAATTAGAGATGTTAGTGGAAAAGTCTTGACAAATGCTTAACACACTAAAAGATATAAGCACCTATTTCTCATGAGGTTTAGAGGTTTAGACAAAATTGATGTTAGAGTGGTATATATGACCAACATCGAACATATCATGGTCAGCCTGTTGGCCCCCGAAATATTTTGTCGACTTAAGCATGATAGTTATGGAATAAGCATGGAATTTGAATGTTTGCCTTAGCATAAATTATAAGGTCATGATAGAATTATTATTAGATTTAATTATTTATTTCAATGTTGATTTTATTTCATTAGTTAGTGAAATTAATGTCTTAAGAAGGAATAAGGGCAA
>JANZXP010000001.1:2912501-2943175 GCA_027576715.1 Erythroxylum flavicans
CTGTCCAGACATGATGTGACCCAGAAATACTACTTGATCAAGCCAAAATTCGCACTTGCTGAACTTGGCATATAACTATTTCTCCCCCATTATCTGAAGAACCATTCTCAGATTTGCCACATAATCTTCTCTACACTTCGAGTACACCAAAATGTGATTAATAAAGACAATTACAAATTGATCTAAATAAGGTTGAAATACCTTATTCATCAATGTTATTAAAGTTTCCTGAGCATTAGTCAATCCAAATGGAATTACCAAAAACTTGAAATTCCCATATCTGGTCCTAAATGCACTCTTGGGAACATCCATCTTAGCTATCGTCAGCTGGTAATATCCCGATCTCAAGTCTAGCTTTGTGAACACCTAAGCTCCCTGTAACTGATTAAACAAATCATCAATCCTCGGTAATGGACATTTATTTTTAACCATTAGCCGATTCAATTGCCGGTAATCAATACACAATCTCAGGGTGCCATCCTTCTTCTTTACAAACAATATCGGAGCTCCCCAAGGTGACACACTAGGCCTGATGAAATCCTTATCTAATAATTCTTGCATTTGGGTTTTCAGTTACTTCAGTTCAACAGGCGACATCCTATATAAAGGAATTGGTATAGGAGTGGCACCTGGGACAATATCAATAGTGAACTCCGTCTCCCTATCTGAGGGTAATCCCGATAGGTCAGCCAGAAACACATTTAGAAATTTCCTAACAACTTGGATGTCCTGAATGGTTTGATCATGCCGAGTATCCACCATGTGGGCCAGATAAGCCTCACATCCACTTCGGATCAATTTTAAAGCACTTAGAAATGAAATTAGTCGGGCTGGCACTCCCTGACTAACTCCTCGAAATACTACTCTCGGCTAATTAGGAGATTCAAGCACTATCTCCTTATTATAACAATTCATCACTGCCTTATGAGCAGTGAGCCAGTCCGTGCCTATGATGAGGTCTATCTCTCTCAGTTGTAATATAATCAAATCAGCTTCTAATTCTGCCTGATCAATTCGAGCTATACACTTCTTACATACCTCACCAATCACTATTGTGCTACCCACTGGAATACTCACTACTAATCCGCATTTCAGTGTCTCACGCTCACAATGCAATCTAGATGCCAGATGCGGGGTGATGAATGAATGTGTAGATCCTGGATCTACCAGTGCATATACCTTAAAATTAAAAATATTCAACACACCTGCTACCACATCTGGGGAGTCTTGTGCCTCCTATTTGGTAATGGCATAGACCCTGGCTTGAGATTGCGGCTGGTTGCTCCGCACCTCAGTCTTGACACTAGGCCCTGCTGACTGAGCCCTACCTTTACCTCTGTTTCTCTGTGTAGGTCTACCAGCTCTACTCTGCTGAACTGTAGTCTCAGTCATAGTTCCTCCTCTAGTTCCAAACTATGTTTCCAACATCTCAGGGTAAATTTTCAGCTCAAAAAGAATTCATCAAAAATTTCAAAAAATCCAAAATATACCAAAATTGCTAAATCACATTTAATACACTCCAATTAAATCCACAATTTTCATTTATAAACCAATTTACCCGGAAATGCCAATGAATGCATGTATAATCATACGAATGTGTAAAATAAATGTGTATGTCACAATTAACTTATGCATGACGTGCATTTTCCTAATTTCATATAAATTTCTCATAATTTACTATTCTAGCCTTAACATAGGTATCGGGATGTTATATCAATAATATGATGGTAAGAGACAAATTAAAGATGACTAATATTAATGAAAAATTAAGTGAGGCAAGGTTTAGGTAGTTCAGATATTTTAACATGAGACACCCTGATACTCTAGTAAGAAGATGTGAGAAGATTATACTTAGAGACTATATGAGGAAAAAAGGAAGGCCTAAGAAGAACTGGGAGGAGGTCATCAAGAATAATGACTCTACTGGAACTTACCAAAGACATGACCCTTAATAGAAAACTTCGACATACTAGGATATTTGTAAAGGATCTCACATAGAAATGTCCTTTTCTTTCTCATTGGTCTTTTAATCATTTTTCTTCAAGGCTTATGTCTTATATTTAGCCTAAATATTTAACCTAAACGTTTTTCTATTTAACCTAAATATTTTCTTGTAATGACTTATTTGATTTATTTATTTACTTGTCTCCTTCTTTGTTTGTGTATTTATTTACCTATGTTATATTTTATTTTTATTTTTAACCTTGTTCTATATTTATTATATTTATTGATTTTATTAATTTTATATTTTTATTTATACATATTTATTTATTTATTTATTTATTATTATTATCTTTTATATATATTTTTATTTTTATTTTATTTTAAGAATTATATATATAAGCTCTCTAAAAAAATAATAAATTAATAATTAGAGGTAAGTTTGTGTACTTCTATACTTTCTCAAAATCCCTGATGAGCCAGACCTTCATTTGGTTATTGTTGTTGGTGTATTAAATGAATGAGTGGCTTTTTATAATATAAAACTCTAGTAACACTTAACATAGATATCTGAAGATTGTCTTTCCAAATTTAGATAATAAGCAATATGCGGAATGTTTTTAGTTAAATGATTAGGTTAATATATTATTTTGTGATTCAAGTTCTTTTGACAAAATTCCTCAATTAAATTATAAGTAGTTCACAATAATTTTTTTAAAGAAATTAATTCACAATTATTTACTGTACACATATAATTAATTGTTACTGAAGTTTTAAGAGTTTATTGAACGATTAAAATTGATATTATTATGTTATTTATAGTATAATTTAAAATTTTCTTATCTTGTTAATCTTTTAATTTAAAATTAGAATATAATGATTTATTATATGCATGTAATTTACGAATTGGTCTAAATTTTAAGAATTTATTTGATATTGATATATCTATATCCAAAAGCTGCTCAGCAATAGTCGGACAAGTAAAGAATGCTGGGGTGAACCAGAAAAGTTGGGGTAGAGCCGGATCTAAATGTTGGCTAGGTAAGTGTGCTGTAATATATATATATATATATATATATATATATATATATATAGGATTTAATGATAATTTTTTTATGTGCACGTTATTCATTAAAAATATGGATACCTTCGTTAACAACTATGTGATTGGTAATAGATTTAACAATTTAAAATTAGAGAATAAATTTTTATAAAGTAATCAATCCAAAACTTGGAACTCATAACGTCTAACAGCAAAGTCTATTTAATGAGTTCCCCTTTGATCACTCCCAAAGGGTACATGCGACGATTCATGTTGAATAGATTAATGGAAATCAAATTTTTAAATAAGAAAAACTCGTAGTGGTAGGGACCCCTTTGAGCCACCACCCAATTTATTCACTCGTTCTCTATGCAATCACACCCTCAATATTTTTATTCTCTAATGTTTCTTTTCCGAGAAAATTGAATTCTAAAAGCGAAAAGTTTTGGAGTATCACGAGTAAGTATTCTGATCTCGTTTTCATGGGTTTTAATTTGTTGTGATTTTGGTTAATTTTGATGGGAATAAAACCCTACCTTCGGTTGTTACTTATGGGTTTAATTCTTTTTATTGATGTATCTACTGGATTTCGAAGAACCTAAATGTGGATCTAACGTTCTTCTTCCTGAGTGGGATTGTCAATTTGTGTACTTTATTATGATTCTTCAATATCAAGACTTGCTCTATCATTTGTGAGTTGAACGCTAATGGTGCAAGTTGGCTTTTAGATGTTGGCGTCAAACTTAAGACTGTCTGAATAAGTGAATTCGCTGCTAGTTTACTTGAACTTTTAACGTTATTGAGTCCTAGCAAATGATGCTGAGAAGCTGCCTTTCTCAGGGTTTGTTGAATATTTCTCTATTCTTGACCAATTTTGTGAATTGAGCAGGTCGGCACATGAAGGATTGATCAGTTTGTTGGCATCTTATTTTGATTCAGAAGGTATTGGCGAGGATGTCAACTCCTGCAAGGAAGAGACTGATGAGGGATTTTAAGAGACTACAGCAAGATCCTCCTGCTGGCATTAGTGGTGCTCCTCAAGAGAACAACATTATGCTTTGGAATGCTGTTATATTTGGGTATGTGAAGGAAAAAAGATCAGATTTGTTCGCACTTTTTTTCCTTCATTTTCATCATCATTCTCTTCTTCTTATCTTTCCTCTTATTTTTTATTTGCTTTTCTTAATGGCCTTAAATACCAATTGTACTTATATACTTTATTGGATGTCATACAGGCCTGATGACACCCCATGGGATGGAGGTAAGTCGAATCTTGTGTATGATCTAGTGAAGGAAGGATATCATAGGCATCCAGGAAGCATATCATAGGCATTTAATTATTTTACTTTTGCCACAACAATGCTGATTATTGTTGTTGGGTGCATTTATCGATATCATGTTGTTGCCTTTCTAATTGTTAACGTGTAATTTGTATTTTGCACCTATGTTTTTGACCGTTTTATGTGCTTTTGTTTATCAGTTTGTGTCTCCGTTCTTCATCCTTGTGTAAAAATTTTGTCTATCTGATGGGACAAAAATATCAGCTCTATATGTTGTGATGAACATTATTCAAACAAGGTTTTGGAATTCTGCATTTGAATTCCCAGGCTTTGATTTTGCTGACCCCTTGAATGTTTTTGCTATTTTCTGCAATATGATGAATCGTTGCACACTATAATGAACGTTATGCATGTCACATGCACAACTGGTTTATTGGCAGTTAGCCACTTTTCTTATTCCATTTTTTGCATGTCATGCTTTGTACATACTTAACATCAAGCAACTGATCAGCTACCTTTACAATGTCTCACATGCCGCAAGCTGGTTTTAGAATTTTTTTTTATGGTTATGTTGCTTCGCTGGGAATGCTTTTTATCTTTAAACTTCACATCTAACACCATGTTTGTTTAACTTCTCTTACTTTTAGATTCCTGATAGTGTTTTATAATTATTGCAATACATTTATTAGCTTAAAGCTCAAGAAAATGACATTTTTATTCAGCTTATTGTTGTGTTTAATGTAGGTGGTTTTGCCAATTGCTTATGTTTATTCTCGTTCTTATGTTATAGTAACATCAGAAACCTAATATATGTTATGATTTCCACCCCTTGCAGGTACGTTCAAGTTGACACTTCAGTTTACAGAAGATTATCCTAATAAACCTCCTACCGTGCGCTTTGTCTCTCGAATGTTCCATCCAAACAGTAAGTTGGATACAACAATAGTTCTTCTTTCGGCATTGTTATTTTATTCCCATTCTTTGTTTCATACAACATTCTAGATATTCTCTTGGTTGTTTCATTGTGCAATTAGCTATATAAGATCCATCTCAAGTATAGGCTGGCCCCAATTCTTTCTCTTCAATGAAGGCATAAAATTTTACCTAGCCAACACTTGTATTCGTAAACGAGCCATGTCTTTGGTACATGCGTTTAATGTGCTGTTGAACCTATATAGAAATCAGGCTATTGATAGGGATCAAGTCATGGATTCTAGACTGTTGGAAGGCAAGTTGGTTCTGCATTTTAAAGCACATAATTGTTAATGATTTTCAAGTTGTGTTTGCTTTTTTCCCTTGTTTCGTCTTGGTTCCTCATTCTCTATGTAATTGTACAAATCTGTGTGTGGAATAATGTTGTTGCTGCCATTTCAACCCTGAAATTCTGTATTTGTCTGCCTTCAGTTTATGCAGATGGAAGCATTTGTTTGGATATTCTACAAAATCAGTGGAGTCCTATTTATGATGTCGCAGCCATACTCACATCAATCCAGGTAACCAGTCTATGATTCAATACTTTATTTGATATCCACTTGCGACATGTCACATATAAATCCAGATTTGATGTGTATAATGTCTCCCTCTTTGTTTTGTAGTCATTGCTATGCGACCCAAATCCAAACTCACCAGCAAACTCAGAAGCAGCAAGAATGTTTAGTGAGAACAAGCGCGAATATAACAGAAGAGTTCGTGAAATTGTTGAGCAGAGTTGGACAGCTGATTAATATCATGGTATGATATTTTGAAGATGGGCTGCGATCTCTGTCTAAATATCATTTGAAACAAAGACCTTGTGCTTGCCGGAACCAATTAACTGATAAATGTTTGCTTTACTTTTATGAAAGAACTCGTCCACTTGGTTGTGGCGTTTGTTGTGCCTTTCTATATCTGGCTTTCTTATGAACCGACCTAGTTTCTACATTTTACATTTTACTTAAAGCCAGGATGGAATTCATGCAGACTAACCTAAGAACGCACAACGATTCAATTTCAGCGTTGGTAAATGTCCCAAAAAAGAATCGAATAAATCGATTGGGAATGAAACTCTGTTGTCACTAAACTGCTATCTGTGCAAGATGTAAACTGGACTGATTTTCTTTGGACTACTACTACTAGAAGATACTAACAGCTAAGTTTTTACGCTTTTAACTGCCTAGTCTTAGTTGAAACTTCTTGACTTCTTTCTTTGTAAGCTCTTAGTCTTTACCATTGTAAGAGCATTAACCCATGTATGACCGATTGTACATTACTTCTACTTTGAAAGGAAAATAGTATCATGACTCTTGCTCTTGGGTATTTTTTTGTTTATCATCATCCCTGCACGGCTTGGCAAATCAATGCAGCTATGTTCAAACGGACAACTCGAGCACAAATCTCAACCATTTCACAAAAAGTAAAATCTGAAGCTCTCAGCAATAAATACATCAAACTTCCTACAGAACTCTTTATCAGAGAACTTGATACAATGAACTGTGTCGATGGTAACTACCTGCTCCATTCATAGTCTCCGCCATATCTTGAAGTGGCATTATTGGAACGGCTTGTATCTTCAGGTGCAATGGAATTAGCAAAAGCGTGCCAGCCTAGGAGGTATGGCAAAATATACTGCATTTGGAAAAAAGAAAAAAAGAGGGTCAAATATCAGGTCTGGACATGAACAAGATTAACACAGGGCAGGAAGAGCAGTATTTGTTTACGATGTATTTAACACACAAATCGACCCAAACTATGCTCACTCTTAACATACATTAAAAGCTGATACGAGGACGGTATACTCTGCTCTGGTAACCGGAATATAGATGCTTTCATCCATGTTCAGAAGTTTATTTTGAACACCTTCATTAAAGCCATTGTGAAAAACCACGAAAGAAAAGGTTAGGATCACATCGGGGCTTAGATATCCAAGTATAAGCAGTAAAGGTAAAATAAACCTATCAATCCACCATTCTACACACGCAGAATTACTAATCAGTCCTTTCACGATTGAGGTCTTAACAAAGTGAAAAATGACATGTCATCTCATCTATGGAAAATAAATAGTTAGTATACCTACAATTTGACAACTCAAAAGTAATAGAACATTTTAATTACGTGAATTGCCATGTTATATACACAAACATATTACTAAAATATATTTGGAATTTAGCCTTGAAAACAAGAGAGAGGAGAATTACTGAGGTTAAAAAAGTGGCCAGAGCCATCTGGAAGTGGCTCTACCTTCAACACCTTCCTCACCTTACCTTCGTCACTGAAAGCATGAACAATTGCGTCATATTTCACGTAATAAAAAAGCCAGTGCATACCTGTTCTTGAATGCTATGTTAATTCCTTAAAAGACTGAATGACAGATCGTGCACTGCAGTTGCAATGTACACCAAGCTCTACTGACTCTCAATACAGAGGATAAAAAACATTGATAAATAGATGGCCCACCCAACCGCAAATATATGTAACAAGGTCCCAAATCCAGGAGAAAAATGCTTCATATCACACTGCAGTTCTAACCAACGGCCAATAGTTTGGTAATCTGATCCATGTATGTCCCTACTTGTCAAGATATGATCAAATTAGTTGCATTTGCAAAAAGCAATAGTACCTTCTTCCCTTATTAGGATCATGGAAAAACTCAAATGAGTCCCTTGCACCAAGGCTTATCAGAGTTCCAATTTCTGTCACTGATAGTGAGAATACCTAGTGCAATTAAAAAACCAGAAGAATGTCATATCCACTATCAATCCATTCACCACAGTTTTTTCCATGCCAAACACAAGAGGACCAAGTTGTTCCACTTAATTTTACTAAAACTTTTTAAGTTTTTCTTTTTTTCTCGCAAAGATCTGAATGTGATGCTTGAATGAGACATCAAACGTTCTCACTTTCAACAGAATACAGATCAATGTATACAAATTATTTCTTAATCACATATTTTCAGAAAAGGATGCATGAAGCATAATCTACCAAATAAGTTTAATTATACTTTAAAAGGTATGAACCATGTATGACTAGCCATGTTTAACCAAGGACAGAGTTTGAGAATTTTTTAATACAGACCATAATCTCTGCACTACTGTTACAAGATGTTTATAAATTGAAAAGGTCATATTTCCATTTACTAAATCGACTTTCAGCTAACCTGTTTTCTGCTCCAATCATATTGACGGACCCCTGCTGCCGGTGCAAATTGCAACAGAACAAAACCTTCTTTGGATATTTTAAACGCTCCTGACTGCACACCACAAAACATATTTGCGGTCAATAACTTAAACCCCGAGCTAACAATTTTATTTCCATCAAATTATATCCTCAGAAGGAACATAGCAGAACTTACATCTAATGCCCCAAACTCTGGCGCTCTAGGCTCCACAGTTAAAGCGGCCTTTCCTTTGTATATTGAGTGACCAACGAAAACCTTAGGCGGCAATTCTCCAACTATACAATTAAACCTAAACAAGTAAACACCAGTTGCTGACTAAAAATACTAAAATCTAACAATCATAATCCTCTGTTGACAAGGTGGACTGGCTTTATATAGAATGTTCAGACATCACAGCCACTAAAATATGAAAGTTCTGGTTTATAGACTTAGCATTATCTACACAAAGCCAAAAGCCTACTGCTTTTATATAGAATGTTCGGATTCTGGCAATACATTTTTTTCAGCAACCAAAAACCAATAATTCCTTATCCTACGTCAACTTTAACAAAATAAAACAGAGAATAATGAAGAAGTACCACCGCTCGACACCGTTCGTGGAGGTGCATAAGTCGCGTATGTAGAAGGAGAACGGTTACTGGAAAACCGCTGCTGGTCATAATTCTCCGATTGCCGGCACTTCACGGCGAGCCTGCTCTTCCCGGAGAAACCACCAAACAAGGAGAGACAAGAAGTTCTAGTGAGAAGTGAACAGTTTTTGATACAGTCTGCCGAGGAGAGAGATTGGTACAGACATGGATTAGGGTTTCCAGGTGAGAGGTTTAACTGCAACATTTTCTTTCCTCTCTCTATCTCTCCCCCTTGGCAAAGGTCTTGTATAGGAAGTGCGAAAACGCGATGTCTGTTAGTCGTTTTGCTGGCTGACGGTGCAATTTGATTGATTGAAACGGTAAGGGGTAGGATGTGGCCACGGCCCCACGGCCCCTTGATCTGTCTCAGCTCGAATTTTATTCGATCCAAGTTCTAAGTTTAATAAGATGTCGAGCAGTTCAAATAATTCGAAGTTCAATCGCATTACTAAAGTTATAACTTGAGTTAGGCAAACAGAAAAAGAAAAACACACCCACATAATTAGCATCCATAATACATATCGGACATCAACAATCTCGCATTTTGGTTCAATATCATTTATGTTCCATAATACTCTAAAGTTTCGGGTATTAAACAAACAACTTCGTGAAGATTGTCATGTAATAATAAAAGCAATGTAATAATAAAAGCACGTCAAACTTAGCATCAATTCGAGTCATTCATTCATTTATTTGACTCAATTGTTTCAGAGAGAAGGAGAGAGAATAAATTAGAAAACGAAATCCACAGCTTGAAAAGAGCGAAAGTGAAAGAGATTAAAGAGAGAAACAAGAGGATCCGACCATAAAAAGGAAACCCCAACTGTTGTGTTGAACGAGAAAGGAAGAGCAAATGATGTGAAATCCTACAATCAAATGAGCTCTTTATAAAGGGTCGCAGTGGCCACCTTCTTAACCACGGTTTAACTAACCGCAAAGTGAAGCTAGCAGCAAAAGAGGAAGTAAAATACCGATTGTTCTAACTTTAACAATTATATATTGTCAGACTTTTAGACGGGATAAGTCCAAGATCAAATTCAACTCAAAACTTGAAATTCAAAAAAAATAATTTGATCCCGATCTAAAGTTAAGACTAAGTCAGGCCAGATTAGTTCAGGTCGGACTTAGACTTATTTGCTAAACCTAGATAAGAGAGCTTAAGATTTATATCAATTCTCTATTTTGAATATTATCAAAAACCTAACTTCAAATAAATAAACAACTTCAAAATTTTCACAAACGAGAAATAAAACTATGAAAAGTAATAAAAGAATGATAATATGCAATGAAGCAAAGAAATAAAAAGGAAAAAGCCGATAGAATAGTACGAACTTTGAAATTGAAAGATGAAGTCACATAAGAACTAGCATTTTATGCCTTATAATAGTCGAAGAAATGGAAATATGTGTTGGGAGCTAACAACACAACTCTGTAAAAGATCAATCAAATATCAACAACAAGAAAGAACTCTTCGAGTTGCAATTGCAAAAGAACATGAGGATGAAACAAACAACGAGATTTATATGAAAAATCCTCCAATGTAGAGAGATAAATCGAAAAATAAACTAAATTTTATAAGGATTTACATAAAAAGTTGATTTCTCACCCCCAACAACAAGTTGTCTCTCAAAGTTTCACGATTGAAACTAAAGTTGATATTATAATCAATAATCACTCAAACCAATCCCCAAAATAATCAAACAAGGATGAGAATCCAACCCTCTTTGCCCTTTCTTTGTTTTTCCTCACTTTTAGACATTGTGGCTATCCTCCCTAAAAAATCATACGTCTTTTTCTCTTTTATATCATGAAATAAGATTTTTTGCAACTTATATGGTTATTTACATAGCCATGAAAGAAACCATATATCTTTTCAGCACCGCCTCAGTCGCAAACATATACAGTTACAGAGAATTACATGGTCTCCACACACAATCGTGTATCTTCACATAGGTATTTACAAGATCATGTATGTCTTCTATAAGCTTTTCGGACTATCAGCATGCAATAATATTGACCATCATTTGCAAATATGAAACAGCAAGACCTATATGAACATCGAAATCAAATCCATATCAGATATACCTTTTGCAGTGAAAATAGCAAAAAAGCCCGTCGTGTCAGAAGAGCACGTCAAAACTAGCATGAGAAGTACTCCACCTTTGGAACACAATGATTTTGGCAGAACTTTGGTTTCCCATTTTTACACTCCCAAAATCTCCGCTCTTATAGTATGAGAAGTACTCCACCTTTGGAACACAATGATAAGATACTTTTGTATTAATGAGTCGATCAAAACCAAAATTGCTAATATAGAAGCATTCACTGGTTGTATAAACTAGGGATACCTCATCATCTGTGTTTAAAGCAGTTGTAATTGTACTCTTATAATCACCATCATTTTGAGATATTGCTTTTTTTAAATCCCTTTTTCACTTATAACAAAACCTATTAATATGTCGTGGCTTATTGTAATAGTGGCATATCTTTACATCTTTATCACCTCTAAACTTTGAACGGTTCTTAAACTTGGCTCGACCTTTGGGACATGTACTCTTATTCCTTCCCTTGCTTCTTATCATAAAAGTCTGCTTGTTGAATTCAATCTCCTTTCTTCTGATTTCTTCATTAAGCATACTCTTTTTAATTACATCCAAAGAGAGCACCCTTTCAAGAGTTGAGTTGTTAATTGTTACCACCAGCGCTTCCCATCTATTTGGTAACAAACTCAATTGGAACAAAGCTTGAAGCTCATCATCAAGAATGGTCTCCATTGTAGTAAGCTTGTTGATTATGTCTTGTAAATCACTTAAATGCTCCGACACTAATTTCCTATCTTTCAACTTCCAATTCATAAGCCTCTTAATCGTAAAGTCCTTGTTATGAGCAGTCTTCCTTTCATATAGACCTTCTAGATTCTTCCATAGCTCAAAAAGTATCCATTTCTTGAGGCATATTGTTGAATATGTTGATATCAAACCATTGTCTTATTGTGCCAAAATTTTTGTGTTCACCTTTTCCCATTTTCTATCTAACATCATTTTAGGTTTTAAAGGAACATCATTCTTCACACCTCTGTCCACATCAATAAGATCAAAGATTCCATCATAGACCTCCATATCGAGTAATTTGATGACATTAACTTGACCATAAAGTTGTTTCCACCTTTCATTACGATGGCTTTAATACCACTTATTGGGAAACTAATAACACAACTTTCTAAAAGATCAATCAAATATCAACGATAAGAAAGAACTCTTCAAGTTGCAGTAGCATAATAATATGAGAATAAGAAACTTTAAATGATGAAACAAATACCAAGATTTACTTGAAATCAGCATAGCGAGAAAAACCACAAGGTGAATTGACAAATAAATCCATTAAACTTAATAAGGATTTAGAAAAAAAGCAGAACTCTTACCCCTAATAACAAGTTGTCTCACAAAGTTTCAAGATTGAAACAAAAGTTGATGTTACAATTAAAAATCATTCAACCCAATCCCCCAAACAATTAAATAAAGATGAGAATCCAACACTCTTTGCCCTCTTTCTATTTTTCCTCACTTTTGGACATTACAGCCACTGACAGCGCGTCGTAACGCTAGTCAAAATAAAATAACTAAACTACTACTATAGCAATGGTGAGTCTAGGTCGATCCTATAGAGAGTGTTTGTAAAGTTATTGAAATGAAATTAATCGGAGTTTAGGTTAAAGGGGGTTTTGAATTTTTTAAACAAGAAAATAAAATGAAATTAGACTAACAAAAAAAATTTAAAGAAAACATGCAAAAAATGATAAAAGTAGGGAATTTGGTAGGGACTCAGTTCTTTGGTTCAATTTCGGCTTACACCCTAATTAAACATATTTCATTGATTTGTTGCTCTCTAATATCTCCTAGCAACTATTAATTGTGGGTTAATAATTAACCCAAGCTTTCCCTTAGGTAGTGTTTAATCAAGATACAATCGTTAATTAAACCTAACCATCGAATAACCTAGGATACGATCTTTAGATTTAATTAAGAATTAGGAAAACTAATTAATCAAGGCAACAACCACATACAATGCATCATTTAACCTAGGTCATGTTATCCCTAATGATTACAAATTGTTAGTCGCTACACATGATTTTCAACATAACAATTACGGATTATATCGAAATTCTAGCAATGGGTTTGCAAATAAATAATTTAACGAACGTATTAAAATCATCTTTTCATAATACCCAATGGGTTCATACACAAATAACTGAACAATAACAAAAATCCAATTATCCATATACAAAACCTAAATTAATTAACAGAGGAAAACACTATCAATTTCTAGTGAGAGAAAGAAACAACAAAACTAGTGAAATATATTTAACCCGATCTTCAGCGTCGATGTCACCTCCAAGACAGCATCAGGATGTCTAGCCCTTCATAGGTCTCTTCTAAGAAAATGCTTCAGCCCTCACGTTATAACCCTAACCGAAGACCCCCTTATCTGCTCTTCCCTATTACACCTCCTCTCTACGCTCCTATTCTCACAAGCTATTGTTTTGTGATGTGACAATTAAATTGTTGGTCCAAGCTACTATTCACACCCCTTCTTAAAAAAACCTACGCTCCTCTTTTTAGCATGAACAACAACGTTTGCACTAAACGTAAACGCTGAAACAAAAATGTCTTCTGTGTTACGTAGGACATCTGCGTGAAACGCAGATGTTTCGCACTGCGCTTCCTCCTTTGCTACAGTGTCTTTTTGTCCTCCTCCCAGCAACCACCTGAACATTGTCGTTTGCAACCCCAGCTGTTGTGTCTCTGCACTGTAGTTTCCTTTATACTTCTAACCTGCTGCCTTGCATATTCTCCATTTTCTTCTATCGTTTTGGTCTCAATTTGTTGCCATTTTGCTTGTATGAAATACATGTTACTTTCATGGCATGCAAAGTGCAGATTTTCTCCTTCTTTGTGTTTTTTATTGATCTTCTTCTTATTTTTTAATTTTCTTCTTCTTGCTTCATAAAGACAAGTAAAAATTAATCTTCAAAAAATAGCCCAAATATCATTCTTTCAACTCACTTTAACTATTTGCCTAAAATCACATACGAGTCAAAGTGAGTATCTTAAGCAATTTCATGCCAATAATCACTAAATGTTAAGGAATAAATTCATGATAAATTAAGTACCTATCATCCACTCTCTCAAAAAAACCTACATCTTTTTCTCTTTTATATCACGAAATTAGGTTTTTTGTAACTTACACAGTTACTTACATGGTTGTGTAAGTGACCATGTATCTTTCCAGCACCACCTTAGTCGCAAACATACATATTTACAAAGAGTTACATGGTTTCCACACAAAGTTATGTATCTTCAAATGGGTTTGTACATGAGCATGTACAATACCGTGTATGTCTTCACCTCTTCATACTTTCTTCACACGTTTATAGAGCCTTACACAGTTGATCCAAACGGTCATTTAAGTCAAGACATGGGCGTGTAACACTCTACATGATTGTGTATCTCTTTAGAAGAGATTCTTCCATCTTGTCTTTAGTTATTTTTCATTCCCACAAACTATAAAAGCGTTTTCGACCACTGAAGGTCTCAAAGTAAGACTGGACACTCAACAATATGCTTGTAAAATTGATTTTAATTAAAGGTCAAAGGTACTATAATTAAAAAAATAAAAGACAAGATTTTTTAAATAGGAAAATTAATTTGAACAAAGTACCAAATATATGGAGGGTGCATATATTGGAAATGGAAGTAATTAAGCAAACTAAAAATAAGCATATCAAACATCCAAATGCAAAAATAAAGAGATAAGTATGAATACCAATCGAAGAATGATGTTAATTTAGTCACCTTTAAACTGAGCCAAACTAAGAAGGGAAGAAATATAAAAAATTAAATATTTAGAAATTAAAAAATCACAGGTATAATGGAGGGAGGGAGGAAATGTAGCACTTAAGTCCTACATATCCTTACACCAATAGACCACGAATGACTTGCTCCCCTCTTAACAGACTAACTTCCCTCTTTATAATAACTCTCCAGTCGCCTCTTCAGCTCTCCTCTCCTTCTGCCCTATTTTAACACATCCCTTGTTATGAATGTAGTCTCCAATAACTTCTTGCAATCAGAAGTAGTAACTCATAAACCTAAACAAATCTTTGTCCTTGGACCCCTGCTTAATTTGGTATCATTTATCATCCGGATTTGCCACAATCTCTAATATATACTTAGACAAAGCTTCAAAGTGAGCCTTATAATCTAGCATAGACATCTCCTCTATCTAACCAAACTCATAAACTCAATCATCTTTCGATCTTTATATATTTTTGGAGAAAATCTCTCTAAAACTCCTACCAAGTCATCTTTCGTGACTCATAAGATCTCTTTACTAACTTCCACCAAGTCATTACCTTGCCCTGGTGTAATAAAATAATGTACTACAATCTTCTTAATAAGGTACACTTTAAATGGTCTAAAACTAACTTTGTCTGCTCCTACTATGCCTTAGCCTCCTCAGGATCAATAGTTCTTTGAAACTCAACTGCACTTATCTTAAGGATTCGCTCATAGTTACGATCTGTCACACAATTACCTCATATTGGAGCCATAATAACAACCTGCTATAATATTTGAAAGAACTACATCATTTGAGGTGGCGTTGACATCTCTCCTCCTATTTGATCCACTTTGGCATCCCACTGATTAGCAAATCCAGAGCACAGATCAAATTACTTAATTCTCCAGTCAACTCTGGGCTAGTAATATCATTTCCTAAAACCATCTTATATAGGACAAGAATATAATATCAAATTTTTCCTAATTCACTTAATTTATCCTTAAAAACGTAAACTCATTCTAATACTGCCTAAATGTGATGATCCAAAATTCTTAAATCATAATCTTGCCCAATTTTCTCATAATTACAACATTAATTACCTAACTCTCATTAGTCTAAAAAATGATGATCATCAATAAAAAAAATTATCTGTATAAGCATAAACATCCCAAACTGTAACATTTAAAAGTATATATAATAAAACAGCAGTATTTTATTTGATCTCCAGGCCTCACCTAGACTCCACACTGTCATGCATGTGCGCTAGGGTAATTAACAATATCTCTATCTCTTAAAAAAATATAGCGATAATAGGTGAGCTGCCTACTCAATAAGGGTAAGTTGAACACACCCTTAAAATCAAATATCTCTATATATGGTGAAAATAGTCAAATGATAAAATATGCATATATTACTAAAATACATAAGCAATACTCAGTTTATCCACTCAGAAAATATCCACAGTTTTATTATTAGAATCAATAATACTAATATTATTTTATTATTACCATTTATGTTTTACCTCTTTGTTTACTAAATTAGTTAAGTCATACTTAACCTAGTAGGTTTACATTTAATGGTATGTTGACTCATCCTTACTCATCATAATCACTCACGAAGTGGAAACATAATCAGATGTATATATATTAGCAAAGGGTACCTTAATCCCTCTATCTAATATGGTATTTCATTACTACTCTAGTATTTAGCCATCAACACAGGATATCTCCAAGACTTAGGATATCACAATACCACTCCGATACCTTGCCATTGGCATAGGGTATCTTAGGACTCAGGATGCTCTGGTATCTACTCCACATATATGTACTTGGCCATAACTTGTGCATATCTTAACAACTTATCAATCTATGACCATTAAATATAGTCTATCTTAAGTAAACCACAATTCACAACTTTCATAGTCTATTCTTAAACCTTTATAAACTAGTCTCTATCTAATTTTATGAACATGATTTATCTTAAACTAGTCTCTATCAAATTGATCAGTTCATGGAGAGGTGCAATAGTGAGAACAAACACTTTCCTTGTAGCAATACTTGCTACATTTGAGGAAATCAACATTAGTGTATGATTTTTCAGCAAAGATTTTCCCTTGCGCTCTGTGTTATTGATTAATTTAGTCCCTTCATCTTACTTATGACCGCCTTCTCTATGTTTAACATTAAGAATGGAAAAATTAACCCAGCCGACCCGAATTAACTAGGCCACAGGTGACTGTGTTGATATCGTTTTGTACCTTCCCATCGGGCCACGGTCTAAGGGCCAGGTTAAGCCCATGGTCTGCTAGGCCAAAAGTGGCCCGAGCTTAACCCGGTCCAATGCCATCCCTATTTAACACCAAGCGCAAGTTGTTGGTTCACATAATTTGTGGGAGTTCTAACTTTTAGGAAATGTATGTCAAAGTTGTCTAGCCTCTCTAAAAATTGTTTAACATGTTATTCTTATGGGAGTTATTACATGTTAGTGTTTGGAGCACCTTGTGAATGAGGATCATCGATCCACAATTATTTTGCAATATTCAGCAGTATCTCATATTGCTCTAGGTTGTTGAATATTCTTCTATGCGCTCTTCCACTATATGCTGCCATTATGAACCAAAGTTCTGATTCCAAATTGATTTAGGATAAATAAAAGAAATGTTAACTAATAGCTAAACTCACAAAATTTAAGAAATGTGGCTAATGGTAGATTGTTGGAATATCAAGTTTTAGGTCTAAATTTTAGCTTGGAATGCTAAAATTTTGGATTTTTTATAACTAAATTTGTAGGGTTTGATTACTGAAAATTTAGGCCAAGATTTTAAGGTTTAATATGTTATAAGTTTGATAAGGTTAATATTTACGGTTTTGGTTGTTGGAACTTTAGGTTAGAATTGTTAAAATGTAGTGAAGAACACAAACAATAAAAGTTAGGAAACTAAGAACTTTAGGTTAGAATTGTTAAAATGTAGTGAAGAACACAAACAATAAAGGTTAGGAAACTAAGAATCAGTCTTAAGGTCTAAAAATCTCTCTTAGAAAAAAGCATTTCACCCTTTAATTAAAAACTCAAATTTGAAGAAAACATTCAAGATAGCTTGTTATTAAAAGGTTGAGTAAACACAATGGTTCTAAAATATTCAAAATTGAATCATATCATAATAAGGATTCTTTATTCTTAAATAAGTTTAAGTTTTAAACAAACTAGGTATATCTAACTTATTATTATTCGTTATCTAATAAGGAAAACTAGCGTAAAGTAAGTTGCTCTTGCTATCACTTCAATTCCAATTCTTCATTCCACCAAACTAAAGCTGTGGTTTATTAATTTACCCTCTTTTATTTTGTTTATAAACTAAACTCTTTTACATCAGTATCACAAAGTCCTTGCACAATTTGGTACAAGGTACTGGAGTCCCCCACCTTCAAGTTACCATCACCAACTCTTTTGCATGTATAGTTCCCTTTTATTTATCAATGCGACATCCATATAGTTGTGTTGTAGTCATTATTTGTAAGAATGTGTAGGGGTTTACCCTTATGAGTCCCTATTACTCTCATTTTTCTTAAATTCTTCCATTGAGACACATGACTTGTAAGGAGGTCACTAGTTGCTCCTTACTCTTTATTTCTATTGGATCTTCCCTAGTTTCCCCGATCAACTCAATCATCCTCATCCTCTAATATAAACAAGTTCCATTGTTTTCTTTTGTATGTATGTTTAGGAACATATTTTTCATCACGCTAAAAGCAAATCTATTACCTTTTATCTTCGTACTCCTTAATTGCCTCTATTATTTTTTTATATAGGTCTATTAGGAATGTTCCTTTGGTTTGATGCTAGGGAAGGAAGTAGCCCAATATGACTTGTTGTTTTAACTATTTGGTTTAATGGCAAAATGAGAGATGAATTAGGTTGCAACTGTAATACGTAGAACAGACCTTATTACGTATCTAGGATCGGTCATGAAAGGATTAAAAATGAAGGAATGCAGAATACCTAATTTCGGTTCCATCTCTATTTTCGAAGCTGATTCCAGGCACCAAACAAGCTCTAATCTCTTGGGATCTTTACGAAAAGTATTTACCGACACGTGGTTTAGGCCTTTCTACAATTTTCTCAAAACGCGAGCTTTTTTAACGGGTCAGAGATTCCTTATGCTTGCGATTGATATATGAGCAACTACAGGAGACCATAACCTATTTATATAGTTTCCATATCGGGCTTTCCCATCATAAGGCCGATATGGACTAGGTCCATACTAATCTGGATTCATTTTCTACCCGAACTTAGACCCATTAATTTAGATCATTTATTGGGTCACTTCATTATCTTTATCTGAATCAAATTATGTAACTTAATTGATAATTTATTTAAAACCAAAATAATGCAATTAAATATTGTCCACTTAATGGGAAAAATGACAAAATTGCCCTTAGGGGCAAAAATGTCTAACATTCCCCCTTAGACAATACTTAATTACAGTTTTGACTCAAGTTTAAAAACAGTTTAAAAACTAGGTTAAGCCACACTACTGTATTAGTTGACTAAGTTTAAAAACAAACATTTGATCCAAAGATAATGAAAGTGTTACATTCTATCCTGCAAGGCTTTCGATACCGAAAAGTATCAAATGCATTTGTCATGTGTGACACAGTTCCAATACAATCACGAATATATAATACCTTACTAAAATGAATGGGAAAATGGAGTGTGGCAGACTACGATGATACCTTTACAATCTAATATGTATCATCTTCGTCTATAGGTCTTGATTTCTCCAACTTTATGCCATACCGCATTGCTAAACTACATCAGAGAAATCCCATTTTCTCTCATCGAATGCTAAATAGCATTAGAGAAAACTTGTTTCCTCTCACCATATGCTAAACAACATTAGAGAAAACCTTTATGTTCTCCAACCAAATGCTAAACAGTATTAGAGAACCTTTATGGGATTAAAAACTTATATCCCCCTATGTCATGTCCAACTTTAAGGATATATCTGTATAAAACTATATGTGTCTAATGACATAGGCTCAAGGTCAATCTTTATATATGCCCAATGACCTTTAAAATGCTTAAGATCAACATAAATCTTAAGGCTTCTATACGTACTATGACGATGTATGATAACTTGTATTACTGAGGATAGCCGACGATCATCTTTATTGATGAACCATTATACTGTCATAATACATCAAAATGTGCAAATGTATATAGAGCAAACATAACAATCTTTAAACTAACAGTGTTTAAGGACTTCAAAACACCCATACTATATACTTATGTCCAAACATAAGTGAGTAAAATCCTTCAGTTAAAGAATCGACTTATAGTTCTTTAGTTTTTAAATGCTCCAAACCTTAACATCACCTTTTTGTATCAACTACTTCATGATCAAGAATTTGATCTCAAAATGCTAAGACCCTGTGATGTTCAATGTTGTTATTAAACAAAACAAAACTTGATTATCATATTACAACTTAATGAGTTTAGCCACTATATCAACCACAAACAACTCAAAAATCAAAATTTTGAGCTAAACCATTTGTGACACAACCCTATAGCATGCACTTTGCATGTATAGTCGAGGAAGCTACTCGTGTCTATTTGACACACTCTTCCATGACATTGTACCATCTGCAAACCTTAAACTATAACCTTAAGTAGATTTTTGATCATCTGGACACATAGCTAAAATTGAATATGAATTCCTTATGAGGTTTAGTCTATTGACTTTTCTATACGCCAACATATAATCCTTGATTCCCTTTAATTATCTTAACACTTGCTTGACTGCATCTTAATGGTCTACATTTAAGTTAACCAGATATTGACCAACCAGTCAAACAGTAGATGCAATGTCATCCCTATTACATAGCCGGGCATATATGAGGCTATCAATTGTACTAGAATACTGAACATTCCTCATAACCTCTCACTTTATTTTATTCTTTGGTTACTGTGCCAAAGATTATCTCTCACTATGAGAGACAAGTGCTACGACAGGTTTATTGTTAACCGTATTAAACCTTTGTAGCATATACTTAATGTATGCACTCTATGAGAGGTATGATGAGTGTTAAGATCTGTCTTAGTGAATCCAAATACCTAGGACAAAAGATGCTACATAAGGCCTTTATGTCAAAGTTATTAACCAAAAGTTGCTTAACCTTATATAACATGATCAAGTAATTTGACGTGAGCAATATATCATCCACATGCGATAATAGGAAGATAATTTTGCTCCCCCTGACCTCATAGTACAAGCATCTTTTCAACTTTATTTTCCATGAATCTGAAAGAGGTCATAACCTCATCAACTATAAGGTTTCACTTTTGGGAGGTTTGATGTAAACCACATATTGATCTGCATAATACGCAAATCATGTTAGTTTCATCTAGATCCTGAAATCCTTTAGGTTGTTATGAGCTACAATTGCCATAATTACTCAAAATGTATCATACGAGGATACGAGAGAAAATCATTTTCTCCCTGAGTGAATCATCAAGCAATTGAGCTAGTCCATTCATCGCTGAACCTTATCCAAAATTCCTTTAGGTCTTAAACTTTATTTATAACTGATGGTTTTGCAGTTCTGCTGCAAAATCAATCAGCTTCTTAACCTTACTATGCTTCATGGCTTGCATCTCATAAGTCATTATAACCCACCACAATTCCGCTGCGAGTACAGAAACAACTTCTGTAAAGGTAACTGAATCCTTAATATGTCTAATATCATAATCTTATTAACCTAATAGATTATGATATCAGATAGGATAACAGGTCATCTCACTCATGTGGATTTTCATAACTTCATTAGATCTTGTACCCTCAAGAACCTTTGTGTTTATAGGTATAGGTTCTTGTTCCTACACAAGCACGGTACAAAGACTTAAATCCACTGGATCTAATTGTATGAGTAGCGGACACATAATAACTGTAGTATCCATCCTGTTATCATCTTAAGGGTCAAAGGGCCCACCATCCTTTCAGACATCGTATTCCAAAAACTTAACTGTTTGTGATTCCACTATTCTGTTCCCTCCTTCTCTACAATAAAATCTATAAGCTTTAGAGTGGTTAGGATATCTTACTAAATAGCAATGACCATCATGAGCATGCAATTTTTCTCTATAAGGATTATACCACCTCAGTAGGGTAGCCCTATACCCAAATTTGTGTAAGGCTGGGTTTTCATACTTCTAGATAATTGGGTATATTAGTCTTGTTCTGCCTTGACTTTTTTAAGTCCTTTAGGGTGAGATTATGCTTTGGCAACACACCATTTTGCTCAAGACTAAACGGTACAGTAAATCAAGTCACTATCCCAACCAATTCCATATATATGACAAACGGACCTTTTTAAGTCCTGAAACACTATATTAGCCATGATATTCTTCTCCACGGTCAGACCTGACATTTTGAATGAATTTTCCCAATTGGTTCTCAACCTTTAGTCTTTAAGCAAGAACACATAACTGTAATGGGAATAACCATGACAAATTTTAGAATACTTTTGGAATTGCACAATGCAACTGTATAAGGTCTTCTGATATCTTTATCTATCAGACTCAATAAGTCAGAAGTATAAGTTGACTTTAATATCCTTATTAGTCAACTTACCCCTGCAATAGTCAACACATGTTTTTAGATCATCATAATCTAGAATTGAGAGAATGCTTTCCTTAATCAATCTCTCAACCCTAGCTCTGGAAATGTGGCTTAAACTTTTATGTCACACCATGTATGAATTTTCATTCATCAGGGTCCTTTATTTCATAACTTATTCAGTAAGATATGAAGAAGCATATATCTAATTCGGGGTAAGACACATTCTATACAAACTATATAACAAGAAAGTTGTATCTTTATGTTTTGCATTAAACACAACTGTATAACATAAGCATTAAATACAAAACTTTAACCTTCTTTGTCCAAAATTAATCTAAAGATCATATATAAAATGTGACGTGTAAGAAACCAAAATGAATCTTGCAACAAGATTCAGTACATACATTCCCTATAGATATTACTTTTACTTCTTCATTGCTGTCAACCATAAGTTCCTCCTTTCCTTTATTTGGATTTATCCTAGATATGAACCTATGCATTTTGGAAGCACGTTGATCAGATACTCCATAATATATTCACCAAAAACTTAATGCGACTATCGCAAATCAGATTTGTAAATTGACAAGTCAAGAAGTTATTTGATGATCACAGTCTTTCTTTTTATGCCTTATACTGCTAGTTTCTTTATGTCCCTAAGACCTTCACCAAAACTGGATTGACCAGCATCAGCATATGGATAAGATTTAGTCTTTCTACGTTTAATCTTATTGTGCTTCATCTTTACCTTCCCTTTAGTTGCATTGAGGGCTATAGGAGTAGCAAGCTTGAGTTTTCCTCTTCAGTAACATAATGGAAAATCAAAGCATTAGAGTCACATTCCTCATCCTGCGAATAATATGTCATCACTAGATTGCTTAACTCTGAATGGAGTGTATTCAGAATCTGATGAACTATGAAGACATCAGTAAAAGAAATGTCTAACATCTTCGGCCTACTGTGAAGATGAATCATTCTTGATATGTTCTCCTTACTCCCCCTTTTCCCGTACACCCTATGGAGAATAATTCTTTATTCAAGGCACTTATCTCAATACTAAATGAGACTATATACCTCTAGGAGACATTTCCAAGAACATACTGTGCTATGTATGTGTACAGAAGTTCACTAAGCAGATGGTTAGGTACGGATCTCTTAATGATTATCAAACATAATCTATTAGACCTATCTTGGGCTTTAAAGGCTACTTTATGAGCTTTCGAGCTCATGGATGTAGGTGCAGATGGCCTGTGTATCTGTATGGCCATATCAACCTCAGCTATCTCCATAGCATTCAATACATCCTCAGTTCTCTTCTATGTATTGAAACCAGTCAGGGTTCCAATGGTGGCACTGATTTTATTGACAGAAAAGGTTACTTTAGTAACTTTAATTAGATCAGCACAAATATAGGATAACAACGATAATGAAAGCCATTAAACAATATCTTTCCTGAGAATCTGATCACACATATTATGAAACACCTTTGGGCTAAATACATAATATATGCAATTAGACTTCCAAATAAAAAGTGGTCAGAGTACAAACCATCAACTCTTACGACACTACCACCTTTAGGTGAATAGATCATTTAAACAATGGCTTTCCTCCATCTAATGCCTTTATGATCATCTCAAACGTTATGTAAGGCCAACACCTTTGAACAGAATAACCAAACATAAAGCCAGAGACATCCCCAACATGTAAATAGAACAATCCAAAATACTGACTTGAAAGGCCACTTTGGTGACTACATTCTTATTAGTATCCCAGAAAGTCCACTAACACAAGGCATACAACTTTATGTTATCCTCACATTCTTTATGGGAATATGGTATGTGACAATGTAACTCCAATAAATGCAAAACCCAAATGCACAGTCTCATTGTCACACACTCGTGCTGAAGACATTCTTTGAAAACTTCATTTGAGACTTTAAAAGAAAAATCTCAGTAGAGTGACTATCGTGCATTACTTGATATCGAACTGATCACCTGAGACACAAGAATCTCATATATCTCCTTTATAGCAAGTTCATTGCACAAAAATTTACTCAAAAATGGCTTCAGAATGTCTTAATTCCTTTTTCGATTGGCCTCATGTGATCCTGAACCTTGAACATGAGACCCAAGACACGAAAACTTGAAGTATCCTCCTTACGTGATGTCATAATCAAAATACCTAATGATCTCTAGTGATCCGACTTCTTGTATGTGAGCATGTAATCTTTTGTTCTTTGCAAGTACCACATAACTCGTTTGAATGCTCTCCAATGATCCATTCCAAGGTTGCTTAAGTATCTACCCAGCATTCCAACAATATAAGCAATATCTGAACGTGGATATACTTGAGCATACATTAGATTCCCTACTGCTGAAGCATAAGGAATCTTCTGCATCTTTTTAGGTTCAAACTCATTCTAGTGGCATTGGTTGATACTAAACTTGTCTGCCTTAGCAACAAGGGTGTCACCTGGTTTATAATCTTGCATATCAAACCTCTTAAAATCTTTCTCAATATAGCTTTTTTGTGATAACCCAAGTATACCTCGAGAGCAATCTTAGTGTATTTGTATCCCTAATACAAAAGAGGCATCACCAAGATCTTTCATTTCAAATTTCTTTATCAGAAAACTCTTTGTTTCGTGTAATAAGCATATATCATTGCTGGTAAGCAGTATGTCATCGACATATAAGACTAGAAAAATATACTTGCTCCCACTGAACTAATGGTATATACAATCATCAACTGCATTCATTTCAAAACCAAACGAAAGAGCAACTTGTTGAAATTTGTGATACTATTGACGGGAAGCTTGTTTGAGCCCATAGATGGATTTCTTTAATTAGCAATCCATTTGTTTTGAGTCTCCTTACACAAAGTTTTCTAGTTTCACCATATAAATTGTCTCATCAATGTCACCATTGAAAAACGCAGTCTTTACATCCATCTGATGCAACTTAAGGTTGAAATGTGCCACAAGTGCTATTATAGTTCTAAAAGAGTCTTTCGATGAAACCGAAGCCTTCTTTTTGTGTGAAGCCCTTTGCAACTAGACGAGTCTTATATCTCTCTATATTACCCTTCGAATCTCTCTTGGCTTTAAATATCCATTTGTAACCAATGAGTTTCGCACCTTCAGGCAATGAGACAAGATCCCAAACTTCATTGTCTTTCATGGACTTTATCTCTTCATTCTTGGCATCAATCCATTTTTTAGAGTTAGAACTTTTCATGACCTGATGGAAGTTGACTGGATCATCTTCTACAATGCCAATGTCAACCTCATGTTCTTGGAGAAATATGATGTAATCATTTGGAATCGCACTTCTCCTTTCTCTGGTGGATCTCCTTAATGACACTAGTTCTTGAGGTTGGTGAGTTTGTTCTTCTAGAATAATTTCTGTAATCTGAACAGGGAGTTCCTTAACATTATCTTGATGTTCTGGATTTGTTACTTCGACAACATTAGGAATAAAACCCATATCATTGTCAACAACAACTGGGGGAATATTAACATGTTTCTCTTCAAGGACAATGTTTCTCACCTTATCTCCCTCCCAAACTCATCATCCTCAAAGAATCGGGCATTCCCTGTCTCAATAATTGACTTTGCAGTGGGATCATAAAACTTATAACCCCTAGACCTTTCAAAGTATCCAACAAAATAGCAATTAACAGTTTTGGTATCTAGTTTCTTTTCATTGGGTTCATATGGTCTCGTCTCAGCTAGAAAACCTTAAATGTGTAAGTGGTTCAAACTGGGCCTTTTTCCTGTCCAAAGCCTATAAGGGTTTTGATAGTTGCTTAGTTGGAACCCTATTGAGTATGTAGGTTGCAGTCTTTAATGCTTCTCTCTAAAGAGATTCTGGTAAAGTAGAATGACTAATCATACTCCTTACCATTTCCTTTAGTGTTCTGTTTTGCCTTTCAACAACACCATTCATGCTAGGACATCCTGGCATAGTGTGCTGTGGGATGATACCGCACTCTTCAAGGAACTTAGCAAATGGTCCTAGACGTTGTTCACCTGGTTCGTCATATCTACCATAATATTCACTACCACTGTCTGATCTAACACTTTTTATTCTTTTGTTAAGTTGATTCTCAACCTCAACCTTATAGTTTTTTAATATGTCCAAAGACTAGGACTTCTCATAAATGAGATACAAGTAGCCATAACATGAGTAATCATCTATGAATGTAATAAAATATTACTGACCATTCCAAAAAGCTGTTAGGAATGGCCCATAAATGTCCGTAAGTATGAGTTCTTTGATGTCAATAGCCTTGTTGGCACCTGATTTCCTTAGGTTTTGTCTGCTTCCCCTTAATACAATTAACACAAATTTCAAAGTCCGCATAATCAAATGGATCAATAATTCTATCAGACACAAGATGTTCAATTCTTTGTTTAGAGATATGCCCTAAACGCTTGTGCCATAATGAAGCAGAATTCTCATTGGTTAATTTTCACTTTTACCTCTACATACGTGCAGAGTTTCTTTATATGAGGCAATCGTATTAATCAAATATTGGTTATCAACAAATGATAAAGAACCAGTAGCAACAACCATTAAATCTTGAAAAAGACTAAATTGACCATTTCTAAATGAACAAGAGTAACCAAATTTGTGCAATTCAGAAACAGAAACTAAATTTTGTCTAATTGATGGTACAACATAAGTCTCATTCAATCCAAATAATAAATTGTTGGCTTTCGGTAGCTTAGGCAACCCTGCATAGACACACTGATGTGAGTAGTAGTGCCAGAATCTAGCCACTAAGTGTGCATACGTATCGAAGTTAAATTAACCTCATAACAAACCAAAGTAAGAAATGTACTTTTCTTTGCACACCATGCATGATATTTGGTACAATCCTTTTTCTTATGTGTAGTATTTTCACAGGATAAACATGCAAAAGCCTTATCCTATTTCTTCTATTGTTTCTTTTCTGAAGTGGCACCTGTAGCTTCCTTGCCCCTCTTTCTTTTCAAGTTCTTGTCCCTTGAGGTAGTTGCCAAATGAGCATTCTCTATCTTCTCTTGCTTTAGCCTTTCCTCTTCTTGTACACAATGAGAAATGAGCTCATTTAGAGTTCAAGTCTCCTTTTTACAATTGTAGTTAACCTTAAATTGACTGAATTGTGCAGGAAGAGATATCAAAACTAAATGCATAAGTAAATCCTCGCATCTCTAACTTTAGTGCCTTTAGTTTCGAAGCAAGATGCGACATCTCCAAGATGTAGTCCCTTATGTTTCCTTTTCCCTTATATCTCATTGAAATGAGATTTTCCAAAATCGTGCTTGTTTAAGCCTTTTTACTTTTGGCAAACCTCTTTTCAATTTCCTTAAGGTAATCTTTGGCAGTAATTACCCCTTTGGACATAGTGCCCCTGAAGGTTTTCGGAATAGCACGCTTTATGATCATAAGACTCATGCGATTTAAACGTTCCCACCTTTCCGTATCCCTCTTATCATCAGACAAATTGTCAGCCACAAGATCAATAGGTCGTTCAATCCTTAATGCAAGGTCTAGATCCATGACATCGAGAACAATCATAACATTCTCTTTCCATGCCTTAAAGTTTGTGTCGTTAAACACAGGAATGGAATTAATGCTAGCAGTAACAATAGAAACAAAAGTAGCAACTGAACAGAGAACAAAATAACCTACAAACAAGCTCACATAAATTCCATATAATCATATAAAATCAAATAATGGTAAAGCCTATCACAACATTAATATTTAGTCTTTGGCATAAATATTAATTTGTAAGTGGTACTCTTAGTGCAGTAATCAAATATTAATAATAACAAAAATGTCGAACAATCGACCTTTCTTTGGACCGATTAATTGTTCACATAGCTGACCTAATAATTGTCACGTATTTATCACCATATTTATTTCAGCCAAAATATTGACCTTCCTTTGTGTTGGTCAATAACAACATGAAATACACATACACGACTATCTTAATATTAGAAAATAAATTAATTTACAAAAGAGAGACTACTTTGACAACATGTTGTTTCAATCAATTATTTCATAATATTAATAAAAGATCAATTATACCAATATTTGAACATATCTTGAACAATCAATTTGAACGTTGATTGTATTAACCTTAGTTAATCGAATTCAATTTTCATACAAAAATATAAACTAAAAGCATGTGTAACTAATTTATGCCAAAACTGCATATACCGAAACATTATGTATGAACCGAACATAAAATTTGTAGAAATAGCCGCATACACCAATTGACCATCCAATTTGTTTCTAAAATAGGCTTTAAAAATATTTGGTTCCAAGATCCTCTGTCTTCGTCCAATGGTTAAAGAACTTTGGTTTTTACTTAAGTGGTTAAAGTTTTATGTTAAAAAAAAACATAACGGTTTTGAAAAACCATGGATAAAGATTAAAGGTCCCGCTTGGTTAGTAGAAAAGAAAAGTGAATTTGGAATCTGAATCTTTGGAAAATAAATCTATAAAAAATAAGGATATTCACATGTTTGGATAGTTATAAGAATTCCAATAGGAAAGTTGGGTGAATTCTTATTATAGTGTTTGGTATGCAATAATATTTCATAGATTGTAATTTAATTTTGACTTGTTTTTCTAATTATATCCCTACAAATTGAATAAAAATTGAAATCATTAAATAATGTTAATTTGTAATACAAGTTATATTATTAAATGCTAATTTTTTTATTTATGATATTCTTATCATATAATACTATTATATCATAAATATAGTATTGAAAAATACTAAAAAAATCTAAACCGAATACAAAGATAAATCTTAAAATTCAAATCAAATATCAAAAAATTTTCTAATGTTAAAAAAAATAAAAATATGAAACCTTCCTTCCTCTTCCATTTCATCCCATTTCATTTCATTAGAAGTCCTCTTCTGAAATCATGAAATAATATTACATTCGATTCTATTCCATTAATAAACGCCTAACAAAACATAACTTAAGTTCATATCTAAATTGCTAACGTGCTCAATGTCTATAATTATGACAAATTTAGGTGTTTTAATTTTTAACCACAAATAAAAAATAATTAAAATAAAGACAAAGAAAATAACATAAAAATAAAATAAAATAGAGATAAAAATAAATATCACCTAATAATTAGGCACAAAACGCCAATTTATCATTACGATTAACGATCCTCTCTGTCTCTAAAATATCGAGTGTTCCTGTCCTAAACAAACGCCTCCCAAACTTCCACTGGCTAAAAAGAGAGAGAAGCGCAGAGAGATGGAAAGACAGAGAGAGAGAGAGAGCACTCTCTCTAACTTCCAATGGGCTGATTCTAGCGGATATTGAAACCCTGAGTTTTCTTAGAAAATTCTTCGAAACTTTCTTGCATTTTCTTTTCTATTTAAAGATTCTCTTCAGTTCTTTCAAGGATCACTTGCTTTTTTTTTTCTTGAATGCGTTTGGTTTCGTTAATAAAGTAACTGAACTAGGTTCTTTTTTGGAGCAAAGAACTAGAACCTCTCATTCTTTGTTCCTTTGCTGGAGTGTAAGTTCCGAATCAGTTATTGCTAGTTTTGATCCCGTTCTGGTGCAGATTTATTCCACATTTTGAGAAAAATTTCTTGTCAGTTATGTGATTTGGTTGTTAGTTCATGTTCGTTTCGAGTATTGAATTGTTTATTTAGAATTGGTTAGCTGTTTTTGTTTTGAAATGATGAAGTGAATTTAAAGGATAGAGATGTAAAGAGAGAGTGTTGTGACAAAAGAGTAAAAATTGACGGAGGGGAGGTTCATTTGTCGCTGTTAAGCAAATATCTAAAGCAAGTGTTGGATTTAAAGTTGGTGTTAAAGATTGAATCAAAGCAAGTTTACTTATTTTTTTAGGTGAATTCAAAATTGTTCGAATTGTATAATCGTCAGTTACTGACATTGGTAAACGACCTAAAGCAATTTGATTATTATTTAATTCGTGGCCTATTGGTAGGATTGGAGTAAGATTAACCTACAATATAAGATTAACCTGCAATATAGAACCCATACCCTAACCATAGATATAACACCTTTCGCTTAATGCTATAATCGACAATTGAAGCATCTGAGGCTGCATTTATTATTATTATTATTATTATTATTATTATTATTATTATTATTATTATTATTATTATTATTATTATTATTATT
>JANZXP010000001.1:2946883-2962450 GCA_027576715.1 Erythroxylum flavicans
CCTCAAAAACATCATGATTTATACCTAATCGCAACAAAAATAAAATTAATCCCCAACATATAGTAAGAAGAAAAATCAGGGTCCAACACATTGGCACTCCTTTTAGGGAAAAATGGCCCATTGCCACAGTCATTAGGCACCATCAATGGGCAAAAAAAGCCCATTAATGCGATCGATAGGCACCTTTGGTGGAAAAAATGACCCGTTGCCACACCCCTGCAGGGCAACACAACTCGTTGGCTAGGCTACTAAGCACCTTTGGTAAATAAAATAGTTTGTTGGTCACCTTTGGTAGGAAAAACACCACATTGGCACACCTTCGGTAGGCAAAATAGCTCTTTGCCACATCTTTGCAGGGAAAAACAGCTCATTGGCACAGTCGTTAGGCACATTCAGTGGGAAAAATAGCCCGTTGGGCACCTTTGGGGGAAAACTTAGCTCGTTGGCACATCTTTGGTTGGTAAAATAGCATATTGACATGGTCACTGGGCACTTTCAATAGGCAAAATTGTCTGTTGGCACGGTCACTAGGCACCTTTTAGTGGGCAAAAAATCCCATTAATACGGTCGATAGGCACCTTCGTTCGGAGAAACAACTTTTTGGGTACCTTCGGTGGGAAACACAGAACGTTGGCACACCATCAGTTTGCAAAACAGCCAATTGGCAAGGTCGTTATATGCCTTTGGGGGGAAAAATAGCCCGTTGGGCACCTTCAATTGGAAACATAGCATGTTGGCAAGGTCATTAGGCACCTTTGGTGGGAAACATAGCCCGTTGGGTACCTTTGACAGGAAGAGTAACACGTAGGCAAGGTCACCAGTCATCGTTGATGGGCAAAGTAGTTCATTGTTACATTCGCTAGGCACCTTCAGTGGAAAAAACAACCTGTTTACTCTCCTTCATTGGGAAAAAAACACGTTGGCACTATGGTTTCACAGCTTTAGCGGGAAAAACCTTGTTAGGACACTTTCGATCAGAAAGACAGTCCGTTAGCACACCTTCAGCAGGTAAAATAGATCGCTGCCACAAACACTAGGCACCTTAGGTAGGAAAACAGTCCATTGGGCACCTTCAGTGGGCAAAACATCCTGTTGGCATACCATTCATGAATAAAACAGCTCGTTGGCACGGTCGCTGGGCACCTTCTGTGGGCAAAGCAGCTCGTTGGTACAGTCGCTAGGTGCCTTTGTTGCAAAAAATAGCCCGTTGGCATAATCTCTAGGCATCTTCTACAGGAAAAACAACTTGTTGGGCACCTTCGGTGCGAAAATAGCCTATTGGCACACCTTCGATGGGCAAAACTACCCGTTGACATGGTCACTAGCCACCTTTGGTAGGAAAAAAGCATGTGGAGCACCTTTAATAGGGAATACAGCTCGTTGGGACACCTTTGGTGGGCAAAATAACCTGTTGACACGATCCTTAGGCACCTTATATAGGAAAAGCAACCCGTTGGGCACCTTCGGTAGGAAACAAAGCTTGTTGGCACACCTTTAGGGGGTGACACAACATGTTGGCACAGTTGCTAGGCCACTTCGGTGGGAGAAACAACTCGTTGCCACACCTTTGGAGGGCGACACAGCCTGTCGACAAGGTTGCTAGGTGCCTTTGGTGGGAAAAATAGCTTGTTGGCCACCTTTGGTGGGAAAAATAACCCGTTGGCACACCTTTGATAGATACAATAGCTCTTTGGTACGCCTTCAGTGGGAAAAAGGTCGCATTGGCACGGTCGCTAGGCATCTTCGGCCGAAAAAATAGCCCGTTGGGCACCTTTGATGGGAAACACAGTGGTACTTCTTTAGTAGGCAAAACAACATATTGGCACAGTTGCTAAGCACTTTGGTGGGAGAAACTGCCTGTTGGTTACCTTCGGTGGGAAACATAGGCTATTGGCATGCCTTTGTTGGGCCAAACAACACGTTCGCATGGTCGTTAGCCACTTTCAGTTGACCAAACAGTATGTTGGCATGGTCGTTAGGCATCTTTCGTTAGAACAATTGCCCGTTGGGCACCTTTAGTGGGAAGCATAACCTATTGGCACCCCTTTAATGGGCAAAATAGCCTGTTGGCACGATCACTAGGCACCTTCGGTAAGCCAAATAGCCTGTTCGCACCACTTCAGTGGGTAACACAGCTCGTTGGAATAGTTGTTAGGTACCTTTAGTGGGTGAAACAGTTTATTGGGCACCTTTGGTGGATAAAAATAGCCAGTCGGCACACCTTCGGTAGGGAAAATAGCCTATTGGCGCACCTTTGGTGGGTAAAAACAACCCTTTGGCACAACCACTAGGAACCTTTAGTGGAAAAAAACAACCTGTTAGGCACCTTCGCTAGAAACACAGCCTTTTGGCATACCTTCAGTGGGAAGCACAGCTCATTCGTACAATCTGTAAACATCTGTAGTGGGAGAAAACAGCCCGTAGGGGAACTTCAGTGGGAAACATAGCTCATTGGCACATCTTTGGTGGGCAAAGTAGCTCGTTGGCACCGTCACTAGGCACCTTCGATGAGAAAACAACTAGTTGGTGCACATTTAATGGGCAAAACAACTCGTTGGCATGGTCGTTAGGCACCTTCAATGGGAAAAACACTCTGTTGGGCACTTTTGTTTGGAAAAACAACCTATTGGCATGCCTTCAATAGGTAAAACAGCCCGTTGGTAGATGTTTGGTAGGCAAAACATCCCATTGGCACGGTCGCTAGGCACCTCTGGTGGCAAAAATGACCCATTAAGCACCTTCAGTAGGAAACGCAGGACACCTTCAGTAGGAAACGCAGGACATTGGCACACCTTTGATGGGCAAAACAACACATTGGCGTGGTTGCTATACACCTTCGATGGGCAAAATAGCCCGTTGGAACATTTTCTAGACATCTTTGATGGTAAAAACAGCCTTTTGGCACACCTTCAATAGGGAAAAGGGCACGTTGGCACACCTTCGGTGAAAAAATAGCATATTGGAACAATCGCTAGGCACCTTTGGTGGGCAAAATAGCCCATTGGCATGTTCGCTAGGGACCTTTGGTTGGAAAAACCACTCGGTGGTACACCTTCAGTGAGTAACATAGCCTATTAGCATGATCGCTAGGTAGCTTTAGTGGGCAAAATAACCCATTGACACAGTCGCTAGTCACATTTGGTAGGCAAAATAGCCCGTTGACACACCTTCCATGTGTAACATAGCCCGTTGACATGTTCCTTTGGTACCTTCAGTGGGCAAAATAGTCTATTGGACACCTTCGGTAGGAAAAATAGCCTGTTGACACACCTTTGATAGGCGAAATAGCCTTTTGCCATAGTTTATATGCACCTATGTTGGGAAAATAGTCTGTTGGGCACCTTCAGTGGGAAAACATCCCGTTGGCACACTATTAGCGGGTAAAACAACCCATTGGGCCTTTGGAAGGAAAAAAAAGTTAGTTGTGTAACTTTGGCAAGAAACATAGCTCATTGGTACTCCTTTTGTAGGCAAAACAGCCCGTTCCCTAGGCACCTTCGGTAGGAAAAATAGCCTGTTGGGTACCTTCAGTGGGAAATACAACCAGTTGGCGTACCTTCGGTGGAAAAAACAACACGATGACATGGTCTTTAGGCACCTTTGGTGGTAAAAATAGTCCTTTGGCACACCTTCGATTGGTAAGACAACCTGTTGACACAGTCAATAGGTACATTCAGCAATAAAACAATACGTTGGGTAGGTTCAGTGGGAAATACAGCTCGTTGGCACACCTTCGATAGATAAACAACCTATTGGCGCACCTTCGGTGGGCAAAATAGCCGATTGGTACCGTCGCGAGGCACCTTCTACAGGAAAAACAACC
The DNA here is from genome assembly GCA_027576715.1 of Erythroxylum flavicans. Taxonomy (NCBI): domain Eukaryota; kingdom Viridiplantae; phylum Streptophyta; class Magnoliopsida; order Malpighiales; family Erythroxylaceae; genus Erythroxylum; species Erythroxylum flavicans. The sequence goes on from JANZXP010000001.1 coordinate 2,950,707, forward strand.
TATTGGGCACCTTCAGTGGGAAACACAGCCTCTTGGCACATCTTCGGTGGGCAAAACAGTTCGTTCGCATGGTTGGTAAGCACCTTTAGTAGGAAAAATAGCCAGTTGGGCACCTTTGGTAGGGAACACAGGTCGTTGGCACACCTTTGGTGGGCAAAACAGCCCATTGGCACGGTCGCTAGGTACCTTAAGTGGAAAAAGTAGTCCGTTAGGCACCTTTGGTGGGAAATAAAGCTCATTGGAACACCTTCTGTGGGGGACACAGCATGTTGGCACGATCGCTAGGCATCTTCAGTGGGAAAAACGACCCATTGCCACACTTTTGGAGGGCAACACAGCCCGTTGGTTAGGTCGCTAGGCACCTTTGGTGGGAAAAATAATCCATTGGTCACCTTTGGTAGGAAAAATAGCCTATTAGTACACCTTCGGCAGGCAAAACAGGCCTTTGCTACACCTTTCGTGGGAATAACAGCCTGTTGGCACGGTTATTAGGCATCTTTGGTGGAAAAACCATCCCGTTGGGCACCTTTTGTAGGAAACCAAACTCGTTGGCACATTTTTGGTGAGCAAAACAACACATTGCATGGTCACTAGGCACCTTCAATAGGTAAAATTGCCCGTTGGCATGGTCGTTAGGCACCTTGGGTAAGCAAAGAAGCCCGTTGGTACAGTCGGCAGGCACTTTTGATGGGAAAAACAACTTTTTGGGTACCTTCGGTGGGAACATAGCTCGTTGGCACACCATCAGCTTGAAAAAAAGCCCGTTGGAATGGTCGCTAGGTGCCTTTGGTGGGAAAATAGCCTGTTGGGCACCTTCAGTGGGAAACATAGCACGTTGGCAAGATCAGTAGGCACTTTCGATTGGAAACACAGCATGTTGGGCACCTTTGGTTGGAAGAGTAGCACGTTGCAAGGTTGCTAGCCACCTTCAATGGGCAAAATAGCCCATTGCTATGTTTGCTAAGCATGTTCGGTGGGAAAAACAACCCGTTTGCACTCCTTCGGTGGGAAAAAAGCACGTTGGCATGGTCGATTAGCACCTTTAGCAGAAAAACCCCCGTTGGATGCATTCAATAGGAAAGACAGTCTACTAACACACCTTCAGCAAGCAAAATAGACTACTGGCACGATCACTAGGCACCTTAGGTGGGAAAACAATTCGTTGGGCACCTTCGGTGGGAAAAACATCTTGTTGGCACACTTTTGGTGGACAAAAGAGCTTGTTGGCATGGTCATTAGGCACCTTCGGTGGGCAATGCAACCCATTGGTACAGTTGTTAGGCACCTTCATAGCAAAAAATAGCCTGTTGCCACAGTCGCTAGGCACGTTCTACGATAAAAACAACCTGTTGGGCACCTTCGGTGGTAAATATAGCTTGTTGGAACATCTTTGGTGGGCAAAACAGGCTCTTGACATGGTTGCTAAGCACCTTCGGTGGGAAAAAATGCCAGTTGTACACCTTCGGTGGGGAACACAGCTCGTTGGCACATCTTTGATATGTAAAGCAATCAGTTGGCACAGTCGCTAAGCACCTTAGGTGAGAAAAGCAACCCATTGGGCAACTTCAACAGGAAACAAAGCTCGTTGGCACACCTTTGGTGGGTGAAACAATACATTGACATGATTGCTAGGCAACTTTGGTGGGAAAAACAACTCGTTGCCACAGCTTTGGAGGGTAACACAGCCCATTGGCAAGGGTGCCAGGTACGTTTGGTGGGTAAAATAGTCCATTAGTCACCTATTGTGGGAAAAATAGCCCATTGGCACGGCTGCTAGTCATCTTCAATGGAAAAAACAACTCGTTGGGCGCCATTGGTGGGAAACCCAGCCCGTTGGTACATCTTTGGTGTACAAAACAGCATGTTGGCACGGTCATTATGCACCTTCGTTAGGCAAAACAACCCTTTAGCATGTTCTCTAGGAATCTTTGGTAGAATACATATCCCATTGGCACACCTTCGACGTGTAAAACAGTCTGTTGGTAGTATCGTTAGACACCTTCGGTGGGAAAACATCCTTTTGACACACCTTTAGTAGGAAAAAAAGCACATTGGCACACCTTCAGTGGGAAAAACAACATGTTCGTACAATCACCAGGCACCTTTGGTCGGCAAAATAGCCTATTGGCATGTTTGCTAGGCATCTTCGGTGGGAAAACCACCGGTTGGTGTACCTTAGGTGGGCAACACAACTCATTGACACAATCACTAGGCACCTTTGGTGGGCAAAATAGCCTATTGACACAGTTACTAGACACCTTTTGGTGGGCAAAACAACCTATTGCCACGCCTTCGGTGGGTAGCACAGCCTGTTGACCCATTCCCTAGGTACCTTCAATGGGCAAAAAAGTCTGTTGGGCACCTTCGAAAGAAAAAACAACCTATTGACACACCTTCGATAGGTAAAATAGCCCTTTGACATCATCTCTAGGCACCTTTAATGGGAAAACAACCTATTGGGCACCTTTGGTGGGAAAAGAACTCATTGGCATACCATTAGTGGGCAAAACAGCCTGTTGGACAGCTTCGGCAAGAAACACAGCTCGTTGGCACTCCCTTTATGGGCAAAACAGCCTGTTGGTATGATTTCTAGGCACCTTCAGTGGAAAACAGAGTTTGATGTGCAACTTCGGTGCGAAACAGATACAGTTGATACACCTTTGGTGGGAAAAACAACACGTTGATACAGTTACTAGGCAACTTTGTTGGCAAAAACAAACCTTTGGCACACCTTCAGTGGGTAACATAACCCATTGCCACAGTCGCTAGGTACATTCAGCGGGCAAAATAGTTTGTTTGGTACCTTATGTAGGAAAGGCAGCCCGTTGGCACACCTTCGGTAGGCAAGACAGCCAGTTAGCGTACTTGTGAGGCACCTTCTGTAGGAAAAACAACCTGTTGGGCACCTTCGGTTGGAAACACAGCATGTTGGCACACCTTTAGTAGGCAAAACAGCCCATTCCCATAATCGCTAAGCATCTTCGGTGGTAAAAGCAACTAATTGGGCACCTTCAGTAGGAAACAAAGGTCGTTGGCACAATTTCAGTGGGCTACACAACACGTTGGCACGGTCGTTAGACACCTTTAGTGGGAAAAATGACTTGTTGCCACACCTTTAGAGGGTAACACAGCTCGTTGGCTAGGTCGTTAGGCACCTTTAGTGGATAAAATAGTCCGTTGGTCACCTTTAGTGGGAAAAATAGCCCGTTAGCACACCTTCGATAGGCAAAACAGCTCATTGGCACGATCGTCAGGCACCTTCGGTGGAAAAAACAGCCCATTGGGCACCTTCTGTGGGAAACACAGCTCATTGGCACATCTTTGATGGGCAAAAAAGCCCATTAATACAGTCAGTAGGCATCTTCATTAGGAGAAACAACTTTTTGGGTACCTTTGGTGGGAAACTGAGATTTTTGGCACACCATTAGTTTGCAAAAGAACTCATTGGCAAGGTCACTATATGCCTTTGGTGGGAAAAATTAGCTTGTTAGGCACCTTTGGTAGGAAACATAGCACGTTGGCAAGGTCGCTAGGTACCTTTGATGGGAAATACAACCTTTTGGGCACCTTTGGCGGGAAGAGTAGCACGTTGGCAAGGTCGTTAGCCATCTTCGATGGGCAAAGTAGCCCGTTGTTACATTCGCTAGGCACCTTTGGTGGGAAAAACAACTCGTTTACTCTCCTTCAGTGGGAAAAAAAGCACATTGGCAAGGTCATTTGGCACCTTTAGCGCATAAAAAACCCTATTAGGATGAATTCGGTTGGAAAGATAGTCCATTAGCACATCATCAGCTGGTAAAATAGACCACTAGGCACCTTAGGTAGGAAAATAGTCCGTTGGGAACCTTCGGTGGGACAAACATCCCATTCGCACACCTTTGATGGATAAAACAGATCATTGGCATGGTTGCTAGGCACCTGCTATGGGCAAAATAGCCCATTGGTATGGTCGCTAGGCACCTTCATTGCGAAAAATAGCCCGTTGGCACAATCACTAAGCACCGACTGCGGGAAAAACAACCTATTGGGCACCTTTAATGGGAAACACAGCCTGTTGGCACACCTTTGATGGCCAAAACAGCCTGTTGACATAGTTGTTAGGCACCTTCGGTGGGAACAAAAGTTTGTTGGGCACCTTCGATAGGAAAAATTAGCTTGTTGGATAAACCAACCCGTTGGGCAAAATAAGCAGTTGGCAAGGTTTGGTAGACACCTTTGATCGGAGAAACAACTCATTGGCACACTTTTGGTGGGTAAAATAGTATGTTGGCACAATTGCTAGCACCTTCAATGGGTAAAATAGCCCTTTGGTAGGAAAAAAAGCTAGTTGGCACTCATTCGTTGGGCAACTTAGCCCATTGGCATGATCGTTAGGCACGTTTAGTGGGAAAACACTTCGTTGGGCACTTTTGGTTTGAAAAATAACCTGTTTGCACACCTTCGGTAGGTAAACCAACCCATTGGTAGACATTTAGTGGGAAAATAGCCCTTTGGCATGGTTGTTAGGCACCATCAGTTCGAAAAATAGCACATTGGCACACGTATGATGGGTAAAACAACCCGTTGGCATAGTCCCTAGGCACCTTGGGTGGAAAAAACAACCCATTGGGCACCTTCGATGGGAAACACAGGCTGTTGACACACCTTCAGTGGGCAAAACAACACATTGGCACAGTTGCTAGGCACCTTTGTTACATAAAATAGCCCGTTGGGACATTCTCTAGACATCTGCGGTGGGAAAAATAGCCCTTTGGCACACCTTCAGTGGGAAAAAGAGCACGTTGGCACACCTTCGGTGGGAAAAATAGCATTTTGGCATAGTTGCTAGGCACCTTTCGCGGGCAAAACAGCCTATTGGCATATTCGCTAGGCACCTTCATTGGGAAAAGCAAGCTGTTAGAACACCTTTGGTGGGTAACATAGCCTTTTGGCCCAGTTGCTAGGCCCCTTTGGTGGGTAAAATAGCCCGTTGACACAATCATTGGGCACCTTCGGTAGGCAAAACAACCCGTTGACAACTTCGCTAGGCTCCTTCGGTGGGAAAAACAGCCTGTTGGCACATTTTTGATGGATAACACAGCCCGTTGACACAGTCGCTAGCTACCTTCAGTGGGCAAAACAGTCCGTGGGCACAGTCAATAGGCACATTCGTTGGGAAAAATAGCCTATTGAGACATCTTCGATGGGCAACAAAACCCGTTGGCACAGTGGCTAGGTACCTTCAGTGGGCAAATTAGTAGGTTGGGAATCTTCGGTGGGAAAAACAACCTGTTGGAAGGGTTACTAGGCACATTTGGTGGGCAAAACAGTCCATTGACATGGTCGCTAAGCACTTTTATTGGGGAAAAAGCCCATTGGCACGGTCACTAGGCACCTTTAGTGGGAAAAATAGGCAGTTGGCACGGTCATTATGTGCCTTTGGTGGGAAAATAACCCATTGGCACGGTTGCTAGACAACTCTGGTGGGCAAAACAACATGTTGACACAATCACTAAGCACCTACGATGGGAAAAACAACACATTGGCATAGCTGCTATGTGCCTTCGGTGAGAAAAATAGCCCATTGGTGTGGTCATCAAGCACCTTTAGTAGGCAAAACAGCTTGTTGTAACTTCTTTTGTGGGCAAAACAACTCATTGGTAGCTTCGGATGTGGGCAAAAATAGGCAGTTGGCAGCTTCGGTTGGAAAAATAACCTATTAGGCACCTTCGGTGCAAACACAACCTTTTGACATAACTTTGGTGTGAAACACAGCCCGTTGGCACGGTTAGTAAGCATGTTTTATGGGAAAAAACCCCGTTGGGCACCTTCGATAGGAAACAGAGCTCGTTAGCACTCCTTTAGTGGGCAAAACAACTCATTGGCACGGTCACTAGCCACCTTCGGTGGGAAAACAACCTGTTAGGCACTACTGGTGGGAACCACAACCTGTTTACATATCTTTGGTAGGTAAAACAGCACGTTGGCACGGTTAGTAGGCACCTTTGATGGGAAAATAACTCATTGTCACACCTTTAGTGGGTTACACAGCCCATTAATAAGATCGCTAGGCACCATTGGGAAGAAAAATAGTTCGTTGTTCCCCTTCGATGGGAAAAATAGCCAGTTGTCACTCCTTCAGTAGGCAAAACAGCTCCATGGATCACCTTTAGAGGGTAAAACAACTTGTTGATAAGGTCACTAGGCATCTTTGGTGGAAAAAAAGCTCGATAAGCAAAATAGCCCTTTGGCTCTATCTCTAGGCACCTTTTGATGGGAAAACAGCCTGTTGGAAATCTTTGGTGGGAAATCAACCCTTTGGCACATCATTAGTGGGCAAAACAACCCGTTGGGATGTTGGTAGGAAAAACAGCCTGTTGGGTAGCTTCGACGAGAAACACAGCTCATTGGCACTCCTTTTGTGGGCAAAATAGCCCATTGGTATGGTCGCTAGGCACCTTCAAAGGGCAAAAAAGTTTGTTAATACGGTCGGTAGGCACCTTTGGTGGGAAAAATGACCCATTGCCACACCTTTTAAGGGCAACACAGCTCATTCGTTAGTCACCTTCGGTAGGAAAATAGCATATTGGCACACCTTCGGTAGGCAGAACAACTCTTTTGGCACACCTTCGGTGGGAAAAACAGCCCGTTGGCACGATCGTTAGGCACCTTCGGTGGAAAAAATAGCTCGTTGGGCACCTTCGATGGAAAACTTAGCTCGTTGGCGCATCTTTGATGGGTAAAATAGCACATTCGCATAGTCGCTGGGCATCTTCAATGGGAAAAATTGAACGTTGGAATAGTCACTAGGCACCTTCAGTGGGCAAAAAAGCCTGTTAATACAGTCAGTAGGCACCTTCGTTGGGAGAAACAACTTTTTAGGTACCTTCGGTGGGAAACACATACCGTTGGCACACCATTAGTTTGCAAAATAGCCAGTTGGCAAGGTCACTAAGTGCCTTTGGAGGGAAAAATAGCCCATTGGGCACCTTCGATGGGAAACATAGCACGTTGGCAAGGTTGTTAGGCACCTTCGGTGGGAAACACAGCCCGTTGGGCAGCTTTGATGGGAAGAGTAACATGAAGGCAAGGTCACTAGCCATCTTCGATGGGCAAAGTGGCCCGTTGTTACGTTCTCTAGGCATCCTCAGTGGGAAAACAACCCGTTTACTCTCCTTTGGTGGGAAAAAAACACGTTGGCAAGGTCGTTTGGCACCTTCAACTGGAAAAAATCCTATTAGGACACTTTTGGTTGGAAAGACAGTCCGTTAGTACACCTTCAACAGGTATAATAGACTGCTGGCACAAACACTAGGCACCTTAGATGGGAAAATAGTCCGTTGGGCACCTTCAGTGGGAAAAACATCCTGTTGGCACACCTTTCATAGATAAAACAGCTCATTGGCACGGTCGCTGGGCACCTTCTGTGGGCAAAGCAGCCCGTTGGTAGATAGCTACGTTGCGAAAAATAGATCATTAGGAAAATCACTAGGCATCTTCTACAGAAAAAACAACCTGTTGGGCACCTTTGGTGGGAAAAATAGCCCATTGGAACACCTTTAATGGGCAAAACAGCGCGTTGACATGGTCACTAAGCACCATCGGTAGGAAACAAAACTTGTTGGACACCTTCAAAAAGGAATACAGCTCGTTAGGACACCTTTGATGGGTAAAAAACTCGTTGGCAAGGTCCTTTGGCACCTTTGGCAGGAAAAACAGCCTGTTAGGCACCTTTGGTTAGAAACAAAGCTCGTTGGCACACCTTCAGTGGGCGACACAACGCGTTGGCATGGTTGATAGGCAACTTTGGTGGGAAAAACAGCCCGTTGGGCACCTTCTGTAGAAAACTTAGCTTATTGGCACATCTTTGATGGGTAAAATAGAACATTGGCATGGTCGCTAGGCACCTTCAATAGGCAAAATTGTCTGTTGGCACAGTCGCGAGGCACCTTTAGTGGGCAAAAAAGCCCATTAAAACTGTCAGTAGGCACCTTTATTAGGAAAAACAACTTTTTGGGTACCTTCATTGGGAAACACAGACTGTTGGCGCACAAACAGCTTGCAAAACAACCTGTTGGCAAGGTCGCTATGTGCCTTTAGGGGGAAAAATAGCCCGTTGGACACCTTCGGTGAGAAACATAGCATGTTGGCAAGGTCACTAGGCACCTTCAGTAGGAAACACAGCCTGTTGGGCACCTTTGACAGGAAGAGTAATACATTGGCAAGATCAATAATTGTAACATCCTGTTTCTATATAACAGGTCGGACCAGGGAAACGGGTATACGAGAAGACCAATCAGAGAAATTAGGACAACACGTCTCATGCTTGGAAATGGGCCCAAGTGGCAAATAAAAGGTACTATTGATTTTATTGTGTTTGTATCAAATGATGACAAAACAAAGTGAATGTTTGGTTATAAACTTTCTGTTCTTTATGTTTGTGGTTTAAAAAAAATGTATACCGAAGTTTAAGTGTTAAGTGATGTGACACGCCACCCTCGCGGGGCAAGGATTCGGATATCACTATCGATATCAGGTTCGGGTCTAGCGGGAGTGGGGTGTTACATTGATGATATGAATGACTAAGATAAATGATTGGATTATTCTGAAATGATTATCTGAAATGTTTGTAGTTCATGATGTATTGTTAAGATAAGATGTATATTGTGATCTAGTATTCAATATAGAATGATGTGATACATCTGCTGAATTAGGAAATGCACTTGTAAATTTGATTGATACTTGTGATAATTATGTTCTGACTTGAGTGGGAGCATCGATAATGATTCACTCATTGAGTTTACAAACTCATCAAAATTACAACGTTGATTTTTAGGTACAAGGGAGACCTAGCTTCTAAAGTGATATAATAGAAGTCTAGTACTGTCAATTTTGAAAACAAGACTGACTCAAAGGTCTAATCAGCTGATACCTGCGGAGTTTAGATAGAATACTTTTGTTTAGCTTCTTCTTTCTTGTTGAACTTTTTGTATAAAACTTTAAACTCTCAAATGTTATGTTATGTATAAACATGGATTATGAAATGCAATGACAAAGTAAGTTTCATTTTGTGAATGAAATGAGGAGTTTTAATCTTTGGAAATATTTATGTTTTATATGATGCCATAATAAGTTGATGTAATTGCTCTAAAAAGCCATTTTCATAGGGTATGTTCTTGAATGTCCTCTGGATATTGGGGTATATGCTCTGTGGTAATGGTGTGTTATAAAAACGAGTTCCAATCTTTTGGGACCTTTATGGAAATCGTTACCGACATGTGGTTAATGTCTTTCTACAGTTTTCTCAAAACGTAAGCGCTCTTAACGGGTGAAAGAATCCTTATACTTACGAATGATATGAGCAACTATAGGAAATCTTAACCTTTATATATAGTTTCTATATCGGGCTTCCACATCACAGGCCTGATATAGGTCCGATCTATACTAATCGAAATTCATTTTCTTCCTGGACTTCGACCTATTGATTTATATCATTTATTGGGTCACTTTATTACCTTTATCTGAATCAAATTACGCAATTTAACCGATAAATTATTAAAAAAAATTTAAAAGCAATTAAATGTTGTCCTTTGGAAAAAGTCTAAAATGTCCAACAGACTTCTTATGTTAAAAAGGAACAGGTTCCTTTAGCACAGCCGAAACATAATCTTTCAACGCTAAGGGATTGGTATAGCCATCGTCGTTCTTGTATATAACATCCATTGCTCTCGTGAAATTTAGTATACGCTCAAGAAGAGCCATCGGAACTGGGGTTGGGTTCAGACACTCCTCATTTATATCTTTCCATGCTTTTGCAATCTGTTGTCGGAAATATGATATTGCTTCTTCCTCCGAAACATTGTATTGCTTCATGTAACATTCCATCCCCGAAGCCACATGGTCCCTTCCTCTCACGTACTGAAAGCGTTCGTGCACAAAAGAATCAGATTTCACGAATGAAAATACCAAAAAGTATAATATTATGCTAGCTTAATGGAGTCAATATCTATCGAGCACTTGTTTAATTAAACGTTGACAACTTGCATTACCTTGAGGGATACCAAGTCGTCCATGAGTCTAGAAATGACAGATGAAGCGTCCATCATCTTAGGGTCACTGGAGACCCATTCCATGGCCTCTTTTGTGGCTTTTTCCATACCGATAAATGAAGAAACATTTAACATTGGATAGAATGTTGTCGGTTTGGAAATTTCCATGTACTTCTCAAATGATGGAACGAATCCTTCATCACGCCACTTGGCTTCTATGCTTTGGTATGCTGCAGCTTTTTGAAACTGTAGATGATGCAATGTGGAAGTGCATAAGTATTAGCTTGCTTGGCTTAATTAAAAGGACTAACCACTTTGGTATGAATTTACTTACTGCTGCTTTAGAATACTCTACAGCAAAACCCCTTCCCACATTTTCTAGCTCCTCTTCAATCTCTCTGTACACATTAAGTACCAGAGAGTAAGCCTTCTTAATGGTCTCTGGTAGTGTATCTGCAGGCTTAACGTCCCACCTGAAATTAAACAATCTAATGAAATTAACATTGGTTCACGTAGTCAGATATTCATGAATTTTAACTGAGAGAAGAGTGTGTGTGTGTGTGTGTGTTTTATATCTAGACATCTAGTAGATTAACCTCTGGATAGCTTCTGTGAGCAGCTGGAGCTCATCAGATGTGCCATATGCATCATAAGTGTCGTCAACTATTGTATCCATGCCTAAGATTTTGGTTAGAACTCTTCTTGCAAGGGCATATTTGGGTTCAAAGTAGACTCCCATAATCCAAAAGTAGCATTCCACGATCCTGTTTCTTGCATAAGGAAAGTCGGTTGTTGTGTTCAAGTTTTTCCACCACCTGATGATAGACAGGAACGAGTAAACTTCCGATGCATATCTACCTGGTTAGTATATAGCTGGATTTAGTGTATAAACAGACACTCCAAAGTTCGTTTTGAATTAACCTTACTACTACAGTTTCTTTGTCTTTTCTTTTGTATACATCTGACCCATTTTGAGTTTCGCTTCACACCACCAAGATTTAAACCTTACATTGTTATTGAACAAGTTTTGAGAACCGGGAAAAAAATTCTGACATGTAGTAAGAAAAATGCTTGACTCACTCTTTTAGGCCACTTAGCTCCTTCTGATGCATACGTTGCAGGAGGTTAAAATCCAACTTTGCGAACTTCAACAAAGTAGTATCATGTGACTGATCAGCAGAGTAGAAAGTGATATAGTTCCTGGTATCCAATCTGGGCAGGCATCTCCGGATTGGTCGGTTTAGGGAATTGCGTACATGTTCTGCTAGATGATGAGACTTTATTCGAGGAAGAGCTAACTGAAGTTTTGCAGTAGTAAAAGCTATTGCGTCGTCCAATATATCCTCTCCATGAATTCCAAGATGTGCTGATTCATATAAACTTAGCATGCCCTCCACGTCTTCATCTAACGACTCCATAAAGTTTCCTTCGCTATCTTTGAACTTCTGAAATTGATCTGCGTACACACTTCTTATCCTTTAAAGATTACATAAATACAGAAAATAAAACACACACACACACACACAATCATTCCTTCCTTCGCTCATTTAACTTATTTACCACAAGAAATTTTAACACCGTGTTGTCTAAGTAATCGAAAGCGGAGAGCAACAATGTGAAGATCATCATCCTCATCTTGGCAAGCAGCAGCTATTCCATCTAATAAATCTTCTATCTCGTTCTCAAAATGGTAAGAAACTCCTAATCTCTGCAACA
>JANZXP010000001.1:2974182-2994300 GCA_027576715.1 Erythroxylum flavicans
ATTCAATCAAGCAAAAATCAATACCACAAAAATTATCCCAATCCAATATCAATCATAACCTTAACCGAAAAGAAAAACTTACTCACACATATTCATCAATGTAACATAAATCATAGTCATAAAATATGTTTGCATTGATTAAATCACACAATTAAAATAAATACGAAATGAAATAATAATAATAAAAATAAAAACACCCGATATATAATCTTCGAGAGAAATGATTGTTGCTGTCCAAAAAATTCTCGGATGTCGACCTCTTCTACCACTGCCGTTGGTTCCACCCACTGAAGCTTTCTTTGCTACTGCTGTTATCTCCCTCTTCCCTATTTTACTGTTGTGACAAATTAAGTGGGAGGTTTTTGGTCCACCCCCACTGTTCACGTTGTCTACTCCTTCACACCCCCTGTCTTTAACGCAGCCACCACATCTTTATTCTTTTATGATTTTTAATGTAGCCTTCACGTTCTTTTCAGCATGCCAGCTCTCCTCTTCTCTATTATTTTTCTTCCACACTGGTCTCCTTTGTTCTACTACTTTTCACGTCTTGGCCACTGTTCACGTTTTTCTTCCTCTTCTCTTGCCATCTCCACGTAGCTTCTTCATTTCATGTCCACTATGCTGTTATGTGTTCTTCTTCTCAACCACCAGCTGTCTTGTTTTGATCTATGCCCCCCCAACTGCTCACGTTATTTTCGTTGTTGTCTTAAAACCACCAGCTGCTTCCTTTTCTTTGTGTCTCCACCAGCTGCTTGCGTCTTCTTCTCTCCAAGGCCACCAGCTGTTATGTGTCTTCTCTCCAAGGCCAACAGATGTCTTCCATGTGTCAGGAGTATTGGAGCTTTTTGCGTGAGTTCCTCTCCTTCCCAGCTAACCTATTTTTTCTCCACCAGCCAACTTTTTATCTCCTAGCCAAAACGTTTTTTTTTAATCTCCTCCAATGGAATTTTCACACCCACTCTTCACACCACCTGCTGCTCTCCCTTCACGCCACCTGCAGCTCTTCTTTTATGCCACCTCCTCCTTACCTTGTTCAACTTGCCAAGTTGTCTTCCAAAGCCACCAATTCAACATCCTCTCCATCAAGTCCAGCTGCCAATCTTGTCATTAGTGAAATGTTGGCTATCTTTTGTCCATAATTGAAGGCCTTTTTGAATGGAAGTAGCTTGAAGGATGGCTGATGAATGTTGGCATGGAGTGGCAGTCAAAAAATGCAGGCTGATTCTTTTATAAACTTTAAGGAAGGCTGCTTCTTTGAATAAGATGGAGGCTTTTTTTTGTTGTGTTGTGCATGAGTGGTGGAAGGATGGTAGGTTTGTCTTCATGTGTAGCTTGGGCTAGATGGAGGCTACTTTGGTTGTAAATGGCGTGAACAAAGGCTTGTATTTGAGTGGGGGCTGCTTTTGGAGTGGAGTGGAGAATGACATATTTCAAGGCCAATTTCGACAGTAGATAAAACATAAACGGTGATGTTTTAGGAGCTCAAATTTTATCAGTGTCTTTGTCTTTGAGTCAGCTACAATCTGAGACTTGAATCACGGGATTTCGCCATTTGAGTCAAAAGTTATGATCAAAACATCGTTGAAAGGTCATTCTGGCGATCCAAAATTTGACGCAAATTTCGTTAATTTATTTATCCTAACTTCCAACTTAGAAAAATTTGCAATTGGTCCCAAAAAATCCGTCAATGAGTCAAGAATTTAATTATGAAATTTCAGAATTTTTGGATAAATCAATCTTGAGATAAAAATCCCACAATGACTAAAGGTCAAATCTGTTAGAAACCCAAAAACAGTGAAATTCGAGTCTATCTGTTTCATTTATGCATTTTACGTCAACAAGCCTTGAATAATACTTAAACATGATAAACCAGTTATAGATGAACATAAAATGAATGTAAATGACTATGAATTAAGTTCTAAACAGCCACTCAAAATGTCCATTAACAGTATGCAACAGTATTTCATAGAATATAATTTAATTTTAACTGTGTTTCTAATTATATCCCTACAAACCGAATAAAAAATTGAAATTGTTAAATAATGTTAATTGTAATACAAGTTATATTATTAAATGATAATTTTTTTCATTTATGATATTCTAAGGTTGTTAAGGCGGAGAATTCTGCCTCCTCGCACGTCACGACCATGGAATTGGCGAAAGGTAGAGAAGCATCACTGGTGAACAAAAATCCATTCTTTACCAACAAATTGGCCTCAAGTTCCATTGTTTTTAACGTCGACGATCTCTTTTACCAATCTTAAAACAACCTAAAAAAGAAGCATCATTGCAATGAATTTGCATGTAGTGCAAGTAGAACCTGTAAAGTAAAGGATACTTACTTTGGGTGGATTGTGAAGCCAGAGAATGGCAAAGGTGAGAACTAGAGTTGTCGATAAGGTGACAAAGAGATTTATGGTAGTGAGGAATCTCTTTACATAGATTCTCCAACACTAAGAATAGTTGAAGAGTAGGTAGGGTTTTATAAAAAAGTCGTCGTAGAGTTGAGAGAGAAGGAAGGGTTGAATTAGCATAATTTTTAGATTAAATTCCTAAGGAAAGTAATCTAAACACCAAGGGGGTGATGCGATTTAAAATCCAAGTAAAATGCTACTATTTTCCTTATATTGGGAAAGTTTTTACTTTCCTAACTACTTGAAAAATGAACCGAACGTGAAAAATATTACTTTCCCATGCAAGAATCTATGCCAACCAAACAAGGCCTTGTTGAAATTTTGACATCAGATTTCGGTTGTTGATTGTGTTTCTTTATGCTTAACGTATTGAGCTAGTTCAATTTTTAAGACTAAAAAGGAACAAATAGAAACTAATTGGTTATTTTCTACAATTAATTTACTAAATGTTTCGAATTATCTTAGATATGTCAAAATTGGATGACTAAACTAAAATTTAAAACTTGATTGTTCATTTGTAAATATTAGGTTAGATTTATATTTTATTTCTTTGATTGTTAAATTTAATTTGATTAGTTTTAAACATTGAACACCCCTCTTTTTATTTACATATTAGTTTAGCATCATTCATAGGTTTCCATAATTATAATTGTTTTAGTTTTGGATTTCATTTATATTTCTATGTAAAGTTAGTTGTATGAACATAGCTTAATTTATTGTGCTCAAAATAACCATGTATTATAAAATTGGATTTTATTTTTGTTCTAAGAATATGTTATAAGTTTGTTTGCCTAAGTTTTGATGTTGTATCTTATTTATGTGGTTAAAAAAGACGTTATGTGTTAATGATGTTTGTACTAAGGAATTTCTTTCATATAAGCGAAATTATTAGAATGATATTGTTTCTTTTAAAAATATTGTTATTAATAAACTACATTGGTAAATTATCTTTCCTTGTGGGATGGACTCTTATTTGCTCTATACTACATTGTTTGATAAATTGAAAGTAAATAAAGATTTAATTTGTATACACCTAATAACATGTATCATGAGGCCTGATGTGAGCATATCTTTCATACTCGGTGCCATGTGAATAGCAAGGTATGTAGCACAATCATTGATAATGGGACTTGCACTAATGCTGCTAGCACTATATTGGTTGAAAACTGAAGTTGACAACTCTAAAGCATCCAAAACTATACAAGTTGCAATGGTTGAATGAGTATGGAGAAGTTAACGTGACAAAACAAGTTTTAGTGGCATTTTTCATTAGGAGTTACAATGATGAGGTTATATGTGATGTAGCACCAATGCATGCTAGTCATCTTCATTTGGGACGCCTATGACAATTTGATAGAAAAGTTTAATATGATGGGTATAAAAATGATTACTCTTTTGTGATGAACAACCGACATGTGATCTTAATAACTCTCAAACCATTAGAAGCATATGAGGATCAAACTAGGATAGCAAAAGAATACAAATTGAGAGAAAAACAAGTGCTCAAGAAAAAAGTGAGAGTGTGAAAGAGTGCAAAGAGCATAATAGTGAGCAATAAGAGAAGAAAATTTATGAGACTCAAAATAGGAGAAAAATATGAGGGATAGTGCCTATGCTAGTACAGGTAATGTCAAGAGTGCTATGTTAGTGAGACAATAGCTAATTGTACTTATGTATAAGCATATTCACCTTTCAACTAATGATTTTGCTTCTTTGCCTAGTGTTGTTGCGACTTTATTTTAAGAGTTTGCTAATTTATTCCCTAAGGAGTTACCACAAGGATTACCACCTTTAAGAGGCATTAAGCTTCAAATCGATTTCATCCCAGATTCAGTAATCCCATACCAGCTTGTAGAACTAATCTAAAGGAGACCAAGGAGATTTAAAAGCTAGTAGATGAGTTAGTGGAGAAAGGGTTCGTGAGGGAGAGTCTCATCCTATATTTGGTTCCTATAATTCTAATACCAAAGAAAGATGGAACATGTCCTATGTGTATGGATTATCAAGATATTAGCAAAATTACGAGAAAGTATAGACATAGATTAGATGATATGCTTGATGAGTTGTATGAGTCTTGCTTGTTTTCAAAGATTGATTTAAAAAGTGGGTATTATCAAATTCACATGAAACGAGGGAGACAAATGCAAAATTGCTTTCAAACAAAATATGGTTTGTATGAGTGATCGGTATCAATGTTATGAATACTGTAATGGTATTAGTATCGAATTTAGTTTTGGTACAGTACTGTACTGGTACCGATCAATATCAGATACCATTTCGAGTAATTTTTTTAAATTATAAAATAGTCTCTATTTTTTAAAATTATAAAATAGTTCCTCAGTATATTTTATTATATAATTTATAATTTTGCATTAACCTTGTCTTTAAAAATTATAACAATAGAAATATGAAATAACAACAATCTATTTATTTCTAATAATATTACTTTTCACATATTTCGCATATAAACAATAACTACAATTAATATAAAAAAGTTCGTTTAATCGTCGTACTAGTATAAAATTAAGGATAATATAAAGTACTTAAAATGTTACAATTTCATCATATAATAATTAATAATTATATCAAAACATCAAATAAAAAAATATTAAAGATCTATGATTCTTTATGTATTATGAGACGAGTTCATGTTGAAGAAACAGTCAACTAGAAGTGAAACTTGAAACAAAAAGATTTACAATTATATTTATATTACATATATAGAGTTTAACATATATATCAAATATAAGTGAATTTAAAAGAAGTGGAGAAATGAAAATCAGGAATTTTGTTTAATCAAATATTTGCTTAGGACACATTTAACCCCAACTCTCATTTGGAACAAAATCCTCATCATTAAGAGGAGCCTTATCATTACCATCATTTACATTCATTGCACCAAATGACATGTCAATATTTTTCCATTCAATATTATCTTCCAAGTCACTATCATCTATTAAATTTGATTCTTTAGAAACTCAATATGTAAGAAGATCGATATGATCAAGGCAAATTGGATCTATAAAACTACTTGTTCTATTAAGATTCTCAATAAAACGATAAAATTAAATTACCAAGAAATTAAACAAAATTATATTCAACTTAATAACGATAATAACATACATTTTTTAAAGTTTTAAATTGTATCAAATAAAGATCAAGTTGTTTAATCTTTTGTATTCTAATCTATTCCTTTTCTTAGAATGGATGAATGCAAATGTACTCTAGTTCCTTTCACATCCTATTATACTTAGATATTGACTCAAAATTTGAATTTCAAACCTTTGCAATTGTAAGACACCACTTATAGAGTGTAGCTAATGATTTTTAAATCGGACCAAACCAGTCAGTTAGACCAAAATAAATACGAATTGGCTTGAGCTTCAGTTCAGTTTGTGTGTATAGCCTTTGTGAGAATAAATCGACAAGTTGAGTAGAAAACTGGTTGGTTTTCTTGAGAAAAATCAGTCAATTCTTAAAAAATGGGGCATGAAGTAATAAACTTTGATAATTTGTCAGCCATTTGAGCATATTTGCCCTGGCACGGGCAGTAGTGAGTTTCTTCTGCAAGTGAAACCACCTCTTACACACCAACCCATATACCTCCTTGTCCTTTTCACTCTATATTTTTGACATTGTTAACCTATCATTAGTGCAAATTAAAGTCTTAGTACAAAAGTACAAAAGATGAGATTTTTGTCGGTTATATTTTAGAAAATTTCAACGATTTTTTCTTTTCAATTCTATCACACAATCTAATTAATAAATTATATTTTTAAAATTTCATATTTATATCTTTATATTTAAATTAAAAATATTTTTTAAAATTGTTATTTTAAAAAATGAATTACTATTTTATCTTTAATACTAAATTTATTTAATCTTACTAATAACTTATATTTGTCAAATTTTAGGTTATTTATTTATACTTTAATTGAAAATTTTTAAATTATTATAGCTAAAAACTAATTATCATTTTTATTATGAATTTGTTTAATAAATTGAATTATTAATTAATATATATAAGTAATTTTGTTTAAGATAATTTAAGAATGTATTAAAAATATTATTTAAATTATAAAGAAGCATTATGTAGTCCTTTCTATTGATTTTCTTTAAATATACTTCAACTTTTACAACTCTTTAAATAAATGATAATATAGAAATATAATTTTTTATTTTCATTATTATTTTAAATTTTATATTAAATTTAATCTTAATTTAAATTATTAGTTTATTATATATTAATAGGATTATTAGTACATTTTTATTTTAATAAAATATTTATATTTTATTTTATTTTAACTTATTTTTATATTTATTTATTTTATATCAATTTTATATCGGTTTAATAGGGGTTGAATATTTAAATTTTAAACTAGGATGTTGGATCCGACTTTTAAAAGATTGACCCGTCCGAAACTACTGACTATAGCAATTCAATTACTTGATGCCTCGAGACAACTGTTGATCCACTCCTCTCTGACTCCACCTAGGGTTTCGCCAGATCAACACCATGGCTATGCAATCCGGAATCGGGCTATCTAAGATCCTAATCATTGCTGGGGCAGGTGCTTTTTCCGACCACTCTCATAACACTTTCTCCGACTTGTAGACTTACATCTTCGTTGTCGTTTGATTTTGTTGATTTGACGTCTCTGTTGTCGTTTTTCCAGGGTACACCACTACTTTCCTGGTCAGGGATGGTAAATTATCTGACTTGATCGGTCACCTTCAGGTACTGCAATATTTGTTGCTAATCCAGCTCGGTTTTCATGATTTTGTTTGGCTCTTGATTCTTTTCACTTTTTCTGTTGGTCTGTAATTTAAAGTTGTGGCTTAGGTGAGCCCCACCTTGTCTTGTTTGTTGAGCTCAGTTCTGCTGGAATTTCCTTGATGTATTTACTATTTGAAAATTCTTGTTAGTTAAAAAAAAAAAGTCCTTCTGAATTTGGTTCAGTCTCTTCATAGCGGTTTGGATTTGGTCTGATGTGATTGGCAGGATTTGGTGAGAAAAGTTGAGAAATCTGGGGAACAGTTGGAAGGTGATTCTGGGAGTTCTGACTCTGTTGTCCAACAGGTAGTCAGGATCTAGCATTCCAAATGAATTTATTGTCTGTTATACATATTTATTTAATGTTTGTGTAAATTTTCTCGTTAGATTGCTTAGCTAGTTTAATACGCACGATGCTTGCGCATTGTTTCACTACTTTTTTTTTTCTCCCAATTACTTTCCTTATATGTTTTTCTTGTTCATGCAGCTGAAAATGTTGCAAGCTGAATTGCAGCGACATCTCAGCCAACCACAAATAATTCTGAATGGTGCTTCTGACCATATAGGTATATGCTCTGTGATTCTATTGGTTGGTTTTTGTTGGCAACCTATTTTCTATGGGAGTCTAATCCCAATTCCAAATGTGTTGTTTGCCTGTAATCCAATTCTATAAAATTTATATATAGCTCTTTTTGTGTTTTGTTTTTGAAAAATTGCCGTTAGATGAGTGAAGGGAAATTTTCTAATACAATTCATGATTGAAGTTGAGATGGTTCGCACTTTTCACTTTATGCAGGTAACTACTCAAGTCTCATAGTTCCTGTTGCCACATTAGGTGCATTGGGTTATGGTTATATGTGGTGGAAGGTATCTACTATGAATACAATGCTTTCATTGGCTTCTTTCAGTCATATTCTTTGATTACTTCACATAATTTTTATAGTGATTCTACCTTTTATTTTGCATTTATGCATATTACATGCATCTAAGATCAAGAAGTTCCTTTCAGGACACTAAATTTGTTTTTACTATGACTCTTTTGGCAATTAGGGTCTAAAATTTTCAGATCTTATGTATGTGACTAAGCGTTCCATGGAAACTGCTGTTGCAAACTTGACAGAAAATCTGGAGCAGGTGTCCGAAACTATATCAGTAAGTCCTGTATAGTTGATTGTTTTCTATTGTTGCACTATCTACTATGGATTTTTTTTAAGAATGATTTTGGTAGTGTAATTTAGGGTTAGTAAGGCTGCATAAAAGGATGGGGTAGACGTTATAACTTCTCCAGGCATTTGATTCCTTTGATATTTGATCACTTCCCATTTTGAAAGTTTGGTTGGACGTGAAGTTCATTTTCTGTTTTGAAGTTCAAGATTAGGCTTTAATCTGTAATCCTTTACCAGTTGTTTGTTTAAGAAGTGTTTATTGAGTTTTTTTTTTCCCACATTACAATATCAAAATTTGAGATTGTATCTGTTTCCCCTATGGTTATGCAACATGTGTAAAGCTTTTTAATGTACTTCTATTTACTCTTTTGGCCAGGCTGCAAAGAAGCATTTAACACAGCGAATACAATTGTTGTATGATAAAATGGATGGTCAAAAGGAGATCTCAAGAGCCATACAGAATGATGTAAGATTATAAATTTGATTTACCCCTTTCCCACCTCTTTTTCCCTCCTGATTCATTTCACTCTTCTTTTTCTCAGTCTTGACCTGTTCAACATGTTTTCATTTAGACCAAGTTTTAACAGATCTTCTGTCAATTTGGGATTGTTCATTCTAACAATAAGCATAAAGAACCCAAAAAACTCCCAATTCTGTTCATTCCAGAATCATTAAACATGGGAGCAAGGTATTGGATTTCATCAAAGAAGATTGATATACTGCAAGTTCTTTTCTAGGAACTGAGAACCCAGTTTTAGGCATGAGGGCTCTGCTAAATGTAAAAAGTTTGTTATACCTCAGTTTGATGTAGATTTCACCCATGTTCATGATTGAATCCATTCGTAGAATAAGCAAAGACCATGAATACATTAGATGCACATTACCCTTGTTTTTTAGCATCCTAATATTGTTTGATCTCATGAATCAGGTTGAAGCTGCTTCTGAAAATATTTCACAGATTGGCTCTGAGTTGTGGCAGTTGCAGCATTTAATTTCTGGTTTGGTAAGTTTGATATTTGACATTTTTCCTGAGTGGTGGCACTATTGATTTTGCTAGTATTTATAATTATTTGAGTTGTGGTTTCTTTTATCATGTCCTTGAGTCTCCTTAGATAATCAATGATGTAGGGAGAGGGGATCATAAGCAACTTTCAACAAAGTAGTGCTACAATTGTGGAGATTTTGGCTGGAACTATAATAAAGGAAAGACACCTGTTAGAATTTTACGGTAGTCAGTGCGCAGTCTTGTACAAAATAGGATCATTATCTATTACTATTATTCAGAAATCGAATTTACATTAGGAAAAAACAACTCCTAGTTTGTAATTGAAAGCCTAGCAGGAAAAGTGACATAAACAAGCTAAATAAGGAAAACTAATAGAACTAATTGAAATTCTAGAATGCTCCTGCATCCAGGAATTTGTAATACCTGTTGCAGCAATTTTGGACCTTTCTGAATGTTCTACTGAAAGAGGAGTTGAAATAGAAGTTGAAAAGGATAGAAAAGATAATATGTTGACTATTGTTTTCTCTAAACAGTTTCTTGCTTCCACTTTACTAAAAAATACTAATAAATTGACGAAGATAGTTACCAAATGTAATTATATTTTTAAATTTTATTCTATTGCTATTTGGTGATAGAGAAGAGGGGGCATAAAAAACTAATAGGTTAAAATATTTCATTTTTCCAATCTGAAAACTCTTTTTTTTTTGGCCCTTGCCTTGTCTGTGACATGATAATTTGCTTGCTTGTACTACAGGATGGGAAGATAAATACGATAGAGAAGAAACAGGTAGAATGCTTTTCTTTTGTATTGTTCCATTTATATATAACTTATTCACCTAATCACTGATTCTTTTAAGCATGTTGATTGCATGTGTCTGTGAATGTACTTTTGATATGCCTTGTATATATACCTGAGAATATTTTGATGTGGGCAGTCATTGTTCCCCCTTTTTCCATGTATTATTTTGGTGTGGGCAGTCATTGTTCCCCCTTTTTCAATGTATCTTCTGTAATTGAAACTTGCTAAGTTGAATTTAAACTTTCTATGGATCTCAAATGCCTATTGATAGCTGCTCCCAAATAATAATTGATATCTAGATTGCTTTAAGCTGGAAAAAAGGCTTGTATACAGCTATTAGTGTTCCTGAACTAAATTTATTTGTTAAAAATTGTTTAACAGCGGTACTTGTTCTGTAGTGACTTCGATCAATTTGGTGATGATTGGGTTAAGAGATTCTAAATTATTTGCTCAGGCCGTTATTGGTTAAACTGGAATGCATAACTGCTGAGTGTCAAAAACCTTGTAGACCATATCTCATATTTCTTTGGCATGCTTCTATTAATCCTTTTGTACAAAGTCAAATGATAAGGAGGTTTGGAGGAGTTAAATTGAAGTGAAACAAATTATTGACAACAGTTCAAAATTTCAGTTTCTTTAATCATGTTGAGATACCCCATTTATTATGAAACGGTTAACTAGTTGGTTATGTATAGAGATATGGAAGCTGAAAATGGGAAGGAAAATGGAGAATTGTTAAGTGGGTGGGAAAAGAGGATGAAGAAACAAAAGGATAAAAAAAGTTCATTATAGTTTCTATGCCTTTTTCAATTTGCTTTGACTGCAGTTGCACTGGCTGTTGGTTTTATAGATTCTTGTGTGTACGTGTGAACTTACTGATCGAGGTGTATGATGGCAGGATCTTGCAAATGCAGGTGTTCTGTACCTGTGCCGTTTTATCAACGAAAAAACGTTGCAGAAGCCTAAAGGCCTGGAGGCTCTGGAGGTAAGAAAATATATATATTATATTATGTTATTCATGATTGTTCCCAGGAAATGCTTAGTCACATTATATGGTTCAACATTTTGTGAGTTAAGCTTTTGTTCTGTGAGCAGAAATGGAACATGACATTTACTTACGGGAAGATCATGGCCGATAGTAGTACTTTCTTTTCTGAGCATGTTGGATCAGATCTTCCTAGAAGTGAAAAATAGACACTGCAACTTTATTTTGACTTCAATTTTTTCACTCTACTTGTCTAGATATAAGAGGTCACATAATATAATTCAAGTCCATCAATGAGGGATGATTTTTCCGTCTCTTCCACTTGCTGCCCCCTCTACTATTACTATCCTTTCTGCTATCCTGTTCAACTATGTGCCATAAATGTTCTGATTTTGTAGCTGGGTGTTGGCTCTTCCTTTAATCCTTTTGTCCTCTGTAGGCTACCTTCTTTTTCATTATGTGCAAGATTCTTGAAGTGTTTTTATATCTTCATACGAGCGAAATCTAGCATGATATCCCTGCAAGTTCTAACTGTTGGTTATGACTTTACAGGATCAGTTTAAACATTCTGGGATAACCCATCGTTCACTCACATATTCCAAAGTTTCAAGTGCAGCGGTATGTGCCTTCCTAAGTACGAAGATCTCAAATTAAATATATCACTTTACTCTCTCTTTAGCTCAAAATACGCACACATTGATTCCATGTGCACTCTTACTCTGCACCTGCACACAATTTTTCATCTTTCAGAAGCTGATTGCAAACCAATAATTATGGAAGATCCCTTGTTTGATGATGAAATACAGTCCTTTGATATGTGATTCTTCTGTATCCTTCCAGGGTCTTAAGGATCTTTTTAGAGATGATCTATCTCGAAGTGTCAGTGAGCCTGTGATGGATGTTGTACCCAATGTCACCTGTAAGCTGGAAGACAGACCACCAATCTTGCTAGCAGGCCTGCCAAGGAACATACTTAGGTTTGAGTTCCAACTCTTTTTCTTCACCATGCATGTAACTCATCTGGTAATGTGGATTGAGATGATTGAATGTCATTATAATTTTTTGGGAAAAATAAACCAATATTTATCATTCTTCGAGTCAAAGTGCAAGTAGTGAAGGATGTTTGTATGTATTTCCACTTTTCAATATACCAAAAAGAGTACTATTCTTCCCTTCATCTCAAATTCCCATCATGCTGCAGTTGGAGTCTCAGGTTTTCATATTGTAGTGATGAAATAAAGGCCACATAGCGACTTATGAAATGGTTCGATTGTTAGGTTCTCAAATAATTCAGCCAGATCTCTTTATTTGGCTGTTTATGTTATGCTAACTTCTGTTAGTCCTAAGCTTGTAATGCTTCTGCGAAGTCTTTGGTCAGTGCACTTCATCTCATAATATACGAGTATCAATTACCATATGCTTTCATTTTTCTGCAAATGGTTTGAAGTTTAGTATTCAGTGTCTGGACAACAAAATATGATCTCCACATGCTTGTTTACATAACTTGATATTTGC
Organism: Erythroxylum flavicans; assembly: GCA_027576715.1. Classification (NCBI taxonomy): domain Eukaryota; kingdom Viridiplantae; phylum Streptophyta; class Magnoliopsida; order Malpighiales; family Erythroxylaceae; genus Erythroxylum; species Erythroxylum flavicans. The sequence goes on from JANZXP010000001.1 coordinate 2,986,842, forward strand.
AGGTAAATCAGATTGGTGCTAATAGCAACTATAAGCAAGATGACGAGCCTTACACTCGCAACAGGCTTGTTGAGTACACACATAAAATAATCACGGACTGAACCAAGGAATTTCTTGATGGAAACTATGATTTGCAATTTGATCACAGTGCTTTGATTATTTTAATATCCGTTGTATATTTCCATTCTCGATGAAATTAGCAGAGTTTTGAGCTGTATGGGAGATCTGTCCAATACAGAATAGTAGTTCTAGAAACATTCATGGTGTCTTCCAAGCCGTGCTGGAAGACTCTTCAGGTCTGTATACTGAAACAGAGTTATGTCCATAAATAATCCGAACTTGCCATTCGTCTTATTGGCTCATACGAACCCATGTTATGTGCAAAACTAAAATGATGGGAATAAATCGGCGTATTGCATTTGCCCCCATCAAGAACGAGGCCTGTACTTGATTACACTTACCTGTAAGAAGCATTTTACAGCACGTACTCAGAATAAGGGAATATGAAACCTTAAAAAAGGAATAACCTATATCCAACCTGGTTAACTTGTATTGCAGTAGAAGCATAAATAGAAGGCCTTTAGTTCATGCAAAGAAAGGGCGAAAAGGCAAAACATTTGGGACCTAAAGAACCCTGAAGTTTCCCATTTTAGTGAAAGATGTAAACTGATTGCCAGAGAACTGGCTGGTTGACTTGTATTTCAATGTAACCTTGATTAGCAAAACTGCAAACGAGAGGACCCAAAGATGCAATCCGAAAGAGGAGTGTCAGTCTAAATGATGCAAGCTAGGGATCCATCATCCCTGCTCCAGCCTGTTTATTTGCACTTAGTACTACCATTTTGTCCTTACAGATAATGAACTGTGATATATAGTAAATACATAGTTTGCTTTCCTCAACAAAACTTTTAGAATGTCTGACTACTGCACCAAAATTATTTAGCTGCATAGCTTTATACTTTTCTTTTGTGGGTGTTTGGTTTTGTAGTCTTATTCTTCTTTCTAGTCCTTATTTACATAATCCTTCATTAAATATCTGCAGAATTATGCCCTAAGAAACTCCCCAACAATCTTTCCATGATTTCAAAAACCTGTAATGGTTTCATCACTTTTGCATGATTGGTCTCGTCAATTGGATATGCATAGGTTTTAATTAGCTGACTTCCTTGTAAACCATCATCTTGTGCATGTAACTTTATCCTTTATAAAATATATATATATGTGTGTGTGTGTGTGTGTGTGTGTGTGCATAGTGGAATTCATAATTCCTCCTGAAACATAAAGTCAAGGATCCTTAAGTCCAAATTAAGGAGTGTAACAACTTTATTTCATGAGCAAGAGAGTGAAATTGAGATATACTCGAAAAAGACGTCGAGGTATTTATATGCCCTTTTGAAACTTTACAGCCACGCTTTGATAATTTGTGAGCTTTATGATCAAGTCATCGGACCATTTAACATGTAAAGTTAAGGTGGTATGATGTTAGAGATGAAGATTATAAACAAATGGAACAAGTATGAAGTTGAATTTGAAGAAATGAAGCAAGCATGGTGCTTGCTGCTTCAATGGAACAATATATATCTCGTGTCATTCTTATAATGACTTGCAGAAATCCAAGTAAATTATGTCATGTTGAGTTTGAACTAAGTTAATTCAACTTGTTTCCGACTTGTTCAAGCATTATACACTAAGAAATGAGCGTTGAAACTTTGTGAGCTTCAATACACTAGACCATTAAACATATAAACAAAGTTATTTGATGTTGAAGATGAAGATTATGCACAAATGAAGCAAGTATGAAGATGAAATTGAAAAAAATGAAGCATTATAACAATAATGCTGTAATGGAACAGTATATATATGTTTGGTGTCATTGCTATAGGGACTTAGAACAATTCAAGTAGATCATTTTATATTGAGTTTTAACAAGTTAATTTATGCTGGTACTGACTTATTGAAGCATTATACACTAAAAAATGAGGACTGCAACTTAAACTTAACCAAAGTTCCAGCAATATTGTGAAAACTTCAGCTTATTCATGATTTGGATGCTCCCTTGGAAAGAAAAAGTTCCTCAGCTATTTTTCATGTATTCTCTAACTAATTTAGTTCATTTCTAACTTGTCTAAATTTTAATCAAGTTGATATAATCATTAGAACTAAAAGTTTGTTGTTTGGTTATAAATTAGAGGAGTTAGTTTGTATCTATGTACTGTTATAACAACAAAAACATGTTCTGATTTGCAGGTTACTTTTGCTTGCTTATTTTGGTAAAATCATAGATGTATGGGATGGCCTACACAAGTTTCATACTTCCTCTTATGTATATATGTATGTTTATGTGATCAAAAGTCAGTTTTTTTGACCCATATACAAGAGTTCTGTTAACTTGTTCTTCCTCTGTTGTGTTTGCTCTATTCTGCTGTGTTTCCAGGTCCATTTCCAACGACGTAACTCATATTTCTTGACAGTTTCAGTTGAAGAAAGAACAGATGACTTGACAGTGGTTTAATAACTCGTACTGAAAAAGTAACGAATTCCTTTATTTGCAGTAAGAAAATGAGATGTGGGGTTTACATGTTAATGGATACAACTTTATACATGCTTATTCAAGAGTGCGGTTTTTGATACAAAAGGAGAGATTTGTTAAAAGTTTAAAAAAGCCTCCCTATAGTCCCCAACTGATGAAGTGAAGAATCAGTTAACAAAGGCAGTTGAAAAAGCATTCTCCAATTGATAAACAAGGTCTATACTCCATATATGTTCAAGGAGTTGTCTCAAAGAAGGGCAGCATCTTGTACTGCTTCAATTCTAAGCAGGAGAATTGGTCCTTGTTTGATGGGAATGTCGTGTAAGGGAAGTACTTGAGTGCATCATAGAAACCATCTACAGCTTCAGTACTGTTGTCGCCCAAGACGTAAGGGGCCTGTGCTTCAATTTTTTTCGCTTCTTCCTCCGTACCGGTATTCAAGTTCTTCTCCACAAGCTCTTTGAAAATGGACGATTTAAGGAGGAGGCTAAGTGCAGTTGGGGAGGGTGACCTGTTGCAAGGGCTAATGGATGCTTTCCCGTGAATGACTTCACTCTGTGGCATAGTGTTTGATTCGTCTACTGTGAAAGGGTTGCCTGTTTGAAGAAATGATGATTGGTTTGGGATGGTATTCTCCCTGGGGTTGTGGCTAGAGAAGTTCCCCAATGACAGGGACTGTGCAGTTGATGACCATCCTAGCACAGGACTGGGAGTTTCAGTTTCTGGTCTCAGCCACCTGATGTATGTACTCAAATCAAAGTTGGTCACAGCATTGATTCCTCGATATTCTATGGCAGCTATATCATAGGCACGAGCAGCCTCTTCCTGTGTACCTTTTATGGGATAAAACAAGTGTCGTAAAACTAGTTTCAGTTGGCTCTAAAAAGTGAGGTCTTGGTTGTCGAATCCAAAGCTAGCGTTTGTACCAAATGACTGATCCAACGTCTTAGTTGGTCTGCAGATTTAGATTTGTTTGACTTTTTTATGTAATTACCCTCTAGATTAGTTAGTTTTTACGTTGATGTTTGTAACAGAAAGAAGAGCTAGCTTTGATCAGTTTACTCACTGTAGGTTCCAAGGTAGAGATACTTGTTTCCAAAAACTCTCCCTATCCTTGCTTCCCATCTTCCATTCTGGTGGTGCCTGCGAGTTAACAGAGAAAGTTTAGCGTCAGAACTAAATTCTTTTCTTAGCAACAAACAAACAGGTCAGAGTTGTGTTACCTGGCAACACCTCTATATTTGGATACTCCTCTGGAGAAGCCACTGCTTCTCCTATTGAAAGAAGATGGTCTGTTAACAATCATCGTTAATACTCTCAGAGATTCTTTCAAAGATTCAGAAGATCAAGAAAACTTACCTTCTTAATGAGGCTAGATATTCTTCTTTTGTAACTCTTTGCATTATTCCAATCTCTTCTGCATACTCAGCTACCTATAAGAATCATGCCAGTAACATAACATCAGAAATTTGTAATAGATCCTGCCCTCTGGGGCCTGAACTTTTAGATATTCATTCGAGTTTGATCATGTACTGGAAAATTTGTGAAAGTTGACGTTCCCCAGTATTTGATAGCGGCCAAATCGTATGCTCTGGCAGCAGATTCTTCTTGATCATAAGCTCCTACAACGAATAAGCAGATTTCTATAGGTTAGTTTCTTTTTTAAGCCAGTGTTGCAGCCAAATGGTTTCTTTCAGAAAGGGTTCTACTCACCAAGGTAAACTGCTCCAAGGCAAATATTAAGTCCACAAGCAACCGATTGAACAAAATACAGAAGAAAATTAGTAATTCATCAGTGACCAAACACAGTAACTGAACATGAAAAAGATTAATGAAGAAAAAATCTTAGGAGCCAACCTTGTTTACCCTTCTTCCTCTGAGTTGGATTCCAGGATCCTTTATCCCATAAATGAGCTTCATATCGTCCAGTCCACCGGTGTCTGCATTATCAGATATACAGTTTTAGAGAAACAAAAACTACAGAAAATAGCATGTTAAGGACTTACGTGACAATATACACGCGTGATTCAGAATCTTGTGTCCAACCTGCTAACCCCACGAAATCTTGAACTTCTCTTCACAGTCGTAGCAGGAGAACTTTTTTCACCTTGTTGATGATTGCAGCTGGAAGCAACAGCAAAATGGTCCCTCCTCCTCCTCTTGACACACTTACTTGAATCTTCAGTGTCGCCTACTATCAAGCTGAAGCAGCGTCTTACAGGGCACACATATTGCACAGTAGCCATTTCTTAGGACTCTCAGTGGCAAAGTAACCAGAGCCAACAATTAGGTAGCGTGGCGTTCAGAAGACGACTGGAACTACTTATAAACAAGTTGGGATTTGTTTTACTCTCAATCTGTTTCCTAGTGCAACAGCTACTTTATCAACACATAGTAAGAGATTTCGATGTATTTCAAGCCATAGATGACACGTTTTACTGTCTGGATTCTTGCCGGTCAAAAACTGATTTCAGGATTACCAAAGGTTCCACCAAGATTATAACTTAGACCATTACGATCTTATTGACCAATGTTCTTCTATATCGTCAGCATTACAAGAATTAGTCAAATCAGATTGATAACACCCTGAATATTTGTCTTCTCATTAACTTACAGTTGGCACTTGCTCGTTTCTACGAGTTCCGATTCTCTTACAATTTGATCCAAAGATATCTTTCCAAAAACCATTGGAAGATAAGGTCAATGCGGAATTATCAAGTATAAAACTTTTACGTAGTAGACAAAATTCTGCAATTAATGTTTGGCAGTTAGGAAGCTTTTATAATTTTTCAGGTGATCGGAAGAAAGCTGTTCAGGATTACCGAAGTAGACAGGTAGAATACAACTTGAGTTTGGCATTTTTCCATGTAAAGTTCCAAGAAACCTCTCATTTTCTGTCTTCTGCGATGAAAAGAACTACAAGCAAACAAGCCCGAGAGTGCCATAACCTGACAAAGAATTGTGTCCATTACGTATCTGCAAATATCCTGTGCGTGGAAATCTTCACCACGATTCGGACTTGTTTCATCTGTGTCTCGTTTTCTAGCACGAGTTCCTGCCATTGTATGCACCAAAGAAACTTCCCAGTTAATGGCGGATCTGCCAATGGAATAAACATGCAAATATATTTTCAAACAAGGTGGTCGTTGCCGTATTAGGAGTCAGTAGGATAAGATGAATCAATTCCTAATACGTAGTGCTTGTAAGAGAGTCCTACGATAGGCCTACTTGAAAAAGCTCATGGGAAACCATAAGGCTCCGTTTGATTGGCGGGAAAGTAAAGTGAATTTGGAATCTGATTCCTTAGAAAATAAATCCATGAGAAAGTAAAGATATTCACATGTTTGGATACTTGTAAGAATTCTAATAGGAATATTGGGTGGATTCTTATTATAATGTTTGGTATGCAACAACATTTTATAGAATGTAATTTAATTTTGACTTGTGCTTCCAATTATATCCCTACAAATCAAATAAAAATTGTGATCATTAAATAATGTTAATTTGTAATACAAGTTATATTATTAAATGTTAATTTTTCATTTATGATATTCTAATCATATAATAATGTTATATCATAAAAAATATTGAAAAATATTAAAAAAACCTTAGACGAGTACAAAGATAAATCTTAAACTTTAAATCAAATATCAAAATTTTTTCTAACATTGAAAATAAAAATAAAAATGGTGCATTATTTCAACCAAACAATCTCAAAATTCGAATTAAAAAATGTCAAATATTTTCTGAACAATCTAAATTTAATAAATTGGAAAATCTTAAAAACTAATTACTCTTTAAATCTGCCTTAGAAATTCTTCTTTGTCAGCATCCTGAAGAGTGAAAAAATAATCCATATAATTTGGATTATTTACAAGTTTTATTCCAACTCTAATACGTTCAGCTTGTGTTAAGTCTTTCATTTTCCTAAGTTCTTCATCTAATTTCCGCTTATTCTCAAATTCCTTTTGATTCGACCCTGCAATAGATTCTGCAACTTTAGCCATTTGCTCGTTAGATTTCTCCAAACCTTCAGTAAGCTTTTCAGTGATACGGTCCAAACATGAAACTAAACTATCAGTACTCCTCTTCCTTTTGCGATGTGTTTTCTTTGAACTTCCTTCACCTTGAGAATTACCTCTGATTGGTTAATCTCTTTGAGGCTCAAAATCATCCTCCTCGTTAGATTCTCATTCTCTTCGTTCAAGTTCTCTTCTCTGTTTATATTTTCTAGCATATCTGCGGGTGCTTCAGCATTTTTTCCTGTAACTTGATCTTGTCTCCAAATAATAGCTAGTTTATCATAGCAGGGAAATGATCCATTTCTCATAAATGAATTATCTGGATGACTCTACAACAATCACATTATTAATTATTATAAAAATATTAATAAAACATTAATACAAAAAATACTGCTAAAAAATTATAACATCAGTCATTATATAAATCATGTAAAAAATATTTTTTAAAAACTAAGTAATCTAATTTGTACTAACCTTTAGATATGCATTCCACACGTCAGCATTTGCAGTAACACATTTTTTTCATCATCCCAACCAAAACCACTTGTTTCTCCACTATTTCTCGCATCATAAATATCATGATATTGTTTTTTCAATAATTTACAACAAGATTCAATATGTGGTTTTTCTTTTAAACCACGCCCTGGTAATTTTTTATCTAATATCCTTTCCAGTTCTTTCTAATATCCTTTCCTTAATCCACTTCCATTTTCACCATCAAAATTTTCACTTTCTTTCAGTTCAAGCATGGTCTCCACTAACTTTTCATACTCAACAGTAGTCCAAACATGGTTACTAACTTTGCCTATGCGAGATCTAATATTACATTTCATACCTGACAAAAGTAGCACTGCATCATATCATCAAAAATATGTTCAATGTTAAAAATGATCACACCATACACAAC
>JANZXP010000001.1:2994400-3004641 GCA_027576715.1 Erythroxylum flavicans
CAACGAACTTTCAACAACCCAAAACATCTTTCAATAACATTTCTAGCTGAAGAATGTTTCATATTAAAAAATTCTTCAGCGGTATTTGGTTGATATCCTGGAGTCCATTCATTGAGGTGATATCTTTGACCTCAAAATGGTGTGAGAAATCCTTTGCCGTTTGTATATCCCGCATCCACTAGATAGTAATAACCTAAAATATTAAGAATATATTAAAATAAATTAGAAAATTTTAAGTAATATATATATATATATATTACATTTTAATATTATTTTAATATTTCACTTTTTATTTTTAACTTACCATCCCTGATTGGTAGTCCATTTCTTCTATTTAATGCATCTCGGAGCACTCTTGCATCTGCAGCTGAACCTTCCCACCCGGAGAGGACATAAATAAATTGCATGTCTTGTGAGCATACTCCTATAACATTTGTAGCTAGGTCACCTTTTCTATTTCGATACCTAGGCTTATCAGTTTTAGGTACCCTCACTTCTACATAAGTACTGTCTATAGCTCCTAAACAATTCTACAAAATTCCATGAATATTGATATCATATAATTAAGAAATAAATATATCAATTGATATATTAAATATTAAATATTAAATATTTACCTTAAACCATTTCCATTTCTCATATGTGGAATTTTGAGGTATAGGTTCAGGCACTTTAAGCAATTCTCCTTGAAGTCTAAGAACTGAATGTAATACTCGATTAAAATGCTTACTAACTGTTTCTCCTGAGCGTAAGAAGTCAGTTTTTATCGTACGAATTTTCTCGTGATGTCCAAGAATGTACAAAAACATTGTTATTTGTTCATCTACAGTTGTGTTTCTGGTATTTGTTAATCGACCAATAGTTCTAAGCATATTTACCAATCTTCTAAATGTGAATCTATCCATACGCAACTCTGAACGACGTGTTGAATCACTAGCATATATCAACCTATGAAGATATCGGGATCGATCATATTCATCAACAGAGTATGGAGCTTTCAAACAATATTTTCCATGATGCAATACTACGACCGAAAGGATATGTAATATGACTCTTAACATGTCTAATCGCTTCTTTTGCATATTAATTAATAAATAAAATAATTTCTTCTTTGCAGCCAAATCCATTCCAGCCATTCTTTATCACCTATCAATTAATCAACAAATTTGAAAATAAAAAAATTAAACTTTATTGAATGGATATAGGTACAACACATGAATGTAACTTAAATATCAAGGCATTCGGCACACCTTAATTTAGTCTAATTTAAAACACCATAATCAAGGCATTTGAAATAACTTAAATTAAAAATACCATAATTTATTCCAAAGAACATCACTTAAAGAGTGTCAAAGAAAAGATGTAATCAAGTATACTATATAAAGATGTAGAATAAAGAATTCTATCAATTCCTATGGCACGGTAAAACAAAACTTGATAAACTATATAGATTCTTCCATATAGAGACATGACACGTAGGTTGATTACACTTGATCATTATTATATTCGTTTCCATTAGACAAGAGCATAAAAGCATCACTATAGCTTTGTTGTTAGTTAAGATTAGGCAGTTTTACTTTTGCAGCAAAAACGCAGTCACTGTCAAAAGAAAAAGAAGATCAGTACTCAAAGAAAACAAGAGACCCTCGTGGGAACCACCAGAAAATCTTTAAATACCTATAATCTTTAAAACATCAACTATGACAGTGTTAAAGAAAAATATCAGTACTCAAAGAAAAAGAAGAGAATCTCGTGGAAACGGGCAGAAAAGCCTTTTCAAAGACCCAAAATTTTTAAAACATCACCTACAACGTTTGACGTTTTCCAGTAACTAGCATGAAGGCTGGTATAAGAAAAATTTTCCAATAACTACGACGTTTGATGTTTTCCTGCTACTAGCATGAAGAGAGGTATAAGAAAAAATTTCTAGTAACTTCGACTTTTGATGTTTTCCATTAACTAGCATGAAGAGAGATATAAGAAACATACGATCATGAAGAGAGGTATAAACAAATTTTACAATAACTAGTATGAAAATTTTCCAGTAAGTAGCATGAAAATCAGATGTTGAGGGAGAGAACTTGAAGAGAGGTAGACGTTAATCCAGTACCTGTCGATTTTTGTAGAAAATCAGACGTTAATAACGGGAGTTGAGAGAGAGAAGTTGAAGAGGAGGCAGACGAGAGTCGAGAGAGAGAAGTTGAAGAAAGGTAGGTTTTATAAAAGATTTTTGTAGAGATGTGACAGAGAGGGGTTTTTTTGACTACTTTTTTTTAGATTAAATTCTTAGGGAAAGTAATCTAAATACCAAGGGGGTGGTAGGATTTAGAATCCAAGGAAAGTGTTACTACTTTCCTTAGATTGGGAAAGTTTTTACTTTCCTAACTAATCCAAAATATGAACCAAACATGATAATTTAAATTTTAGGAAAATAATTACTTTCCCAAACAAGATTCCATGCCAACCAAACAAGGCCTAAGAGGAATGCAAATCCTAGAAATTTGTGGAGAAAAGAACCAACTTGTCGTAACGGGTCATAATGGGATACAATTTACCATCTAGAGGCTGTTGAAAGGATGATTCAAAATATTAGTGGCTGAGTTTTTGGAGCATGTGATTTTATGTTCTTCAACTAGTGGATCTTAGGATGTTTTTATTAGTTAGTCAACATGTTAATGGTTTCAAATCATGGGTTTATGTTCATATTTTAGAATATTTTAAGTTGCTCTCTTGAAATTACTTAAGGTTTTGTGCCAGATGTTTTACAATGTGTAGAAAAGAATTTTAGCAATTAAAAAATTGTCTTGTCTTGCAATATTTTATTTTTTTCTTTCCTTCACCAATATATGTGGTATCAGAGTGGAAGCATTAGGAGCACTAGAAGGTCCATTAGAAGCAAGTGCAATAAGAGCAAATACATTTTCAGGAGGTGGATTTACAATAATTATCACAACTTCATGCTCTTTTAACAGTAACTACTACTATCAATAAAAATTTTATCTCCTAATTCTATAGTGTCAACCATCTATGTAAGTCAAATGAATAGAAAGGAAAGAGTAATTGAAAATGGTGGGCTGACAAAAAGAGAATAAGAATATGTGCAAGAATTCTTATCTAGAGTGCCTGGGATTGTTAATCAAATGAAGTCTTATAGTGAAATTGTGAATAACCAAACTATTGTAAGGTGTTAAGGAGTTTAATTAATATCAAAATTTAATCATATTGTTGCTGCAATTAAAGAGACTAAGGACCTGTCTGCAATTTTGATGAAATGATGAGTTTTTTGATAGCTCGTAAGGCTAAACTTGGCAGGTCCTACAGAAAGTTAGAGGAAAAGGCTAGTCAAGTGAAGGGGGAATCTTTAAAAAGAAAGACAAAAAACTTAGTAGGTCATGAAAGAGGCAGAGGTGGATTTCGTGGAGAAATCGTGGCGATGGCAGAAGTAAATAAAAGGTCAATCTAATGCAGATATTATAGCAAATTGGGACAAAAAGAAGCTAATTACTGGACCAAATAGAGAGAAGAAGATAAGCAAACAAATTTTACAGTGAAGGTTGAAGAGGAAAGCAAGTTGTTCATGGCCCATTCAAAGGTTCAAAATGATGTCAACAATAAAGATGTATAGCTTATAATAGTGGATGCTCTAACCACATGTTCGAAACTAAGTAATTGTTTAAATAACTTGATAAGTCACAAAAAGTGAAGTTTGACTTAGGGACGAAAAACAAATAAAAGTTGAAGGGAAAGGTACAATTGCCTTCAAAATTGTACAAGGTGATATTAAACTTCTGTATAATGTGTAATTTGTACCTAGTTTAGCTCACAACTAATTGAGTATAGGACATTTAATCACTAGTGGATATTCTATTATGTTTGATGGTGATTTATGATAAAAAAATATGATTAGACCATAATAACTGTCTATATGACACAAAATAGTAAGTTTCCCCTTGTTGTCTCAAATATTGTGAGAAAAGCCCTAAATGTTAGAAGAAATAATGAAACTAATTTATGAAATTTATGTTATGGGCATTTGAATTGAATGGTTTTAAACTTTTAATTAAAAAAAAATGGTTGCTTGCTTGTCCAGAATTGGTGAACTTGTTTTCTTATGGGGGATGTGTTTATAGGAAGCAGAATAGAAAGTCATCTCTTATTAGAAAAATATGGAGGCTTTTAATTATCTTGAACTTATGCATGTTGATTTATATGAACTTATGAAAACAGTAATTTGGTGGAAGTCGTTATTTTCTAACATTTATGGGTGACAACAACTATATGAGTTGGATTTATTTCTTAAAATTCAAAATTGAAACCTTTGAAAATTTTTAAAAATTGAAGGAATTGGTGGAGAAGCAAAGTGGGAGAAGCATAAAAATACTTTGAATTGATCATATGATGGTGAGTTCTTATCTAATGATTTCATTGTTTTTCTTAATGAGAATGAAATTCTAAGATAACTTACAAGACTACACATACCAAAATAAAATGACATCATATAGCAAAAAAATAGAACAATAGTGGAAATAGCCAAAAGCATGTTAAAGGCGAGCTTTCAGACTAATTTTAGGGAGAAGCAGTTGCAATATCAGTGTACCTCCTAAACATCTCACCAAAAAAAGACAGTTTTAAATCAAACACCTTATGAAGTTTGGATGGATAAGAAGTCTCAGGAAAAAATCAAACAACTTATGAAGTTTGGATGGATAAGAAGTCTCAGGAGAGCCATTTAAAAGTCTTCGGTTATATAGCATATACTTCAGTTAATTATTTTTCAAAGCTTGATGAAAAATTTGAGAAATGTATTTTTGTTGGCTATAGTCTCCTATCAAAATCATATCATCTACATGCTCTTCGTCCTTCTTCAGGTACTGTCCTTCGTGCCACCACAATAGTTGCCGTCGTGTATGTTGTATACTTCTCTTTGGTTAGTCTAAACCGTGCTTTGAAGGTTAGTTAAATGTATTAAGCATGAGAAGTGATTTTGGATTCGGATGGTGTGATTTTGTGAACAATTTTCACTTATAGGAATAGGTGACTTGTACCAGTTGACAATAACATCACTCACACTTACTGGAAAAGTGCATAGATCTTTGTTTTAAGCATTAGAGTTATTAGTCTTACAAGTAACTAAAAGGTTTTAGTTCCATTCTCCAGTCAAAATTGGTCGTTGGAAATTGATGAAGTTCATAATCTTAAAAAGTATAAAAACATATAGCATGACATGATGACCATAACAAGGGCCTCTTAGAGCTGCACATTCCTCCATTTAGTAGTACTCTTCGGACGTTTTCCATCACAAAAATTCAACTTGAATACTTGATAGAATCCTAATTTTTACGGGCACCATCTATAATAAATCCAAGTAATAGGGGCTAAGCTTGGAAGATATAATTCTTTTGTGCCTAAAACCATTGATGAATTACAACATTCTATGCTTGTAATACTGGAACACCAAGAATGTGAATGCCACAATAAAGTTAACTTTCCATGGCACTGCATTAGTGGCTTTGAAGTTTAAGAACTGTTTACTATTTTGTTTGGGATATTTTGATTATAATTAATTACTAATGGTTAATAAAGAGAGTATGAGATTTATATATGAGATAGTGGTGGTCATTTTCAAAGTAGAAAGGGAAAAGAAACTAAATGAAGTTATAAACTTACATTATGTAACTTTAAATGATGCTCGATCAAATATTCAAATGAGCATAACTCATTATGTTTACACAATAAGGCCATATCCTTGTTTTTTTTACATGTTAAAACTAGAATATAACACGGTCATTCAATTCAAAATTTGACTATTAGCTTTTTATATATTTGGACAAATGATTAGGTAATACCTAAAGCAAATAAGAAGATTTGTTTTATGTTTCTCATTTAAATTTATTCATACAGAAAAATACACTGAACAAATGAGATATTAAATGCATTATAACTTGGTGCATATTATTATTAGAGACCTAAATTGTTTTAAGGAGGTCTTAATTTTGTGTTATTGTTTAGAATATTCTTATAATCATTGATGAGTTTTTATGTTTTTCTTTAATAGTCTATGTATTTATGTTTGGGTTATGTTTGAATCATTGATAAGTAGATGTATGATTACATAAGTATTTACTATATGTGGAATGAGTTGAGATCTTATGGATAATTTGAGGCATAATAAACTCCTAGGATAGCATATAGGTTGGAAACTCATAATACAACTCCCATGAGGCTTATTGGTGAAAATTTCTATGAGCCTACGAGTCACAGCGAGAACTTGTTTTCTTTATTCACATGTGTAAATAATGCCACGTACCATATTATTGAAATCAATTGTAGGTGATTAATTCAAACATAAATACTTAAACTTCAATGTGATTAATTTAAAGTTAGTATTAACACAAGAAATTTATAGTTTTAATAGACATGACAAATCTTTGCATAATAAACCCCTAAGATAGTATATAGGCTAGAAACTCGTGATGCAGCTCCCATGAGGCTTATCGGTGAAAAATTCCACAAGCCTAGGAGTCACAGTGAGAACTTGTTTTCTTGATTCACATGTATTAACAATGCCATGTACCATAGTATTAAAATCAATTGTAGGTGATTAATTCAAACATAAATACTTCAACTTCAGTGTGATTAATTCAAAGTTAGTATTAACAAAAGAAATTCATAGTTTAATAGACATGACAGTTCTTTGCATAATAAACCCCTAGGATGGTATATAGGCTGGAAACAATGCCACGTACCATAATATTGAAATCAATTATAGGTGATTAATTCAAACATAAATACTTAGGGGATGTTGTGTAAAGTTTAAATGTTCTGTAAACTTAAGGGACATGAATGATACTAACTATGAAATCACTTTTTTAAATTAACGGCTTTGCAGAAATGAGTAATGTTGATAGATCTTGGATGTATAGATGATTAACACCTGATGGTTTCATTAATCTTGAGTTTATTGAGGGAGTTAAAGCTTTTATTTATTATGCATGTTGAGAACCTGCATATTTGGATGGCCTAAAGATCAGATGCCCATGTAAAAAGTGCAAACATAATAATTTCCTTCCTATTGATGAAGTGAATGGACATTTGCTGAGAAAAGGGTTTGCTCAAAAATATTTTGAGTGGACATGACATGGGGAGCCATTAATTGTAGCATCTCGAGGGGTAATGAAGCAAACTCATCAGTAAATGTGGATGAATTTGAAGGGGGCATTAGATTTAGAACAAATAATGTGGGTGCAACTAAAAATCCTTATATTCAAATAGTTTATGATGCAGCCGGTTATATCTTTTAGGAAAATATAGAAAATCTTGAAGAAGAACTAAACCCACACGTAAAATTTTTTTTTGACTTACTACATTCAGCTGACCAATAATTATGGCCAAATTATGAGACAATGACTCAATTGTCTTCAATTGCTCGAATATTAAACATAAAGTCTAAACGGCATATTTCTGATCGTAGTTTTGATAAAATTTTTGGAAGCTATAATGAATCATTGCCTCCTGATCATACAATGGTTGATAGTTTTTACAATATGAAGAAGGTCTTGCTTTGCCTGTTGAAAAAATTGATTTTTGCAAATTGGAATGTATGTTGTATTGGGGAGATGATGTGGAATTACAAGAGTGCAAATTTTGTGGTCAATCTAGGTTCAAGCCTAGAAAGCGTTCTATGAAACAAAAATTAGTACCTTGGAAGCGGATGTATTATTTTTTGTTAACTCTGAGACTTCAAGGACTATATGCTTATGATATTACTGCATTTCACACGAGATGACATAATGAACACGAATAGGAAGATGGAATAATGAGTTATCCATCGGATGCACTGGAATGGAAACATTTCAATAACACCAGTTATGTGTTTGCAGCTGTAAGTCGAAATGTTAGGTTGGGATTGTCGACGGATGGATACCAACTATTTGGTCAATCTGGCCAACAATATTTATCATGGACAATCATAATTACTCTTTATAATTTGCCTCCATAGATATGTATAAATGAGACATATATGTTTTTGACAATAATTGTGCCAAAGCCTACAAATCTAAAACATAAAATTGATGTATTCTTACAACCATTAGTATCTGAATTGCAACATCTTTGGGAATATGGTGTGGAAATATATGATGTGTCTCTGAAACAAAATTTTGTGTTGAGAGTAGCTTTGCTGTGGACTATTAGTGATTTTTTGACATATGTTATGTTGTTTGGATGGAACACAACAGGAAAATTGGCTTGTCTTTATTGTGGCAATGATTCTGATGTGTTTTATCTTCCAAACAGGGGCAAAACATGTTGGTTTGACAACCACAGAAAATTTCTTCCTCTAGATCATCCATTTAAATGCAATAAACAAAATTTCATTAAGAATAGGATGGTACAACCACCTCCTCCCCCTCACAAAGCTAGTGAAGAGATATTGCAGGAGATTGATGAACTAGGGTTGTTGAAAGTTACAGAATTTGAAATTGATTAAGTTAATACAAATATTAGTAAAAACTTTGGTTAGAGAAAACGAAGCATATTTTAGGATTTATCATATTAGAAAACTAATTTGATACATCATAATCAATATGTGATGCATATTGAAAAAATATTTTTGACAATTTGTTCAATACCATAATGAACATTAAAGGGAGGATAAAAGACAATGCAAAATCACGAGCTGGTTTGAAACTTTTTTGTAGAAGCAATGAGTTACAAAAAGATCTTCACACAGGTAAGTATCCGAAAGCATGTTATACTTCGGACAAAAAACAAAAGGAAATATTGTGTGAATGGTTGAAAAGTCTAAAGTTTCCCGACGGCTATGTTTCAAACTTGGCAAGGTTTGTGGATATGAGGAAGTACAAATTATTTGGGATAAAAAAATGATGATTGTCATGTATTTATGCAAAGGCTAATTTCAATTGCATTTCGGGAGTTGCTACTGAATAAGGTTTGGGAAGTAATAACAGAATTAAGTTTATTTTTCAAAATCTTAACATCATCTGAAATTAAGTTGGTTGAAATGGAAAAACTAGAAACAAAAATTCCAATAATTTTGTGCAAGTTAGAAGGCATTTTTTCTCCAAACTTCTTTGACTGTATGGAGCATCTATTTGTGCATTTAGCATACGAGGTTAAACTAACCAGTCTAGTTTAATATCAATTAATGTATCCATTTGAGGGGTAATTCAACAAAAATGATTGTAATTGAAGGAACAACATGTTTTAATAACTAAATTGGTGTAACCCTATTCGCTAATATAGGTATTTGCATCACTTGAAGAAAAATGTCAAAAACAAGGCTAAAGTTGAAGGTTTGATATGTAATGCTTATTTAGTGGAGGAAGCTAGTACATTTTGTTTACATTATTTTGGGCCGCATGTTCACACAAGAGAAAGAAAAATTCCTCGTAATGATGATGGGGGAGGAATCAGTGATGCTATAGTAACTTATCTATTTTCACATATCCTGGACAAACATATAGACATTCAACAAGAAGAATGTTAACAGAGGAAGAAATTGAGGTTGTCCATGGTTTCATTTTATTAAACTGTTAAGAGGTTCAACCTTTCATACAGTAAGTTGAAATTGATTAATTGAGTTTTGAAATTTAGTATTATTCATAAGTGAAATACATAATAATGTTTTTAGATTATTGAGATACTTAAAATTGAGTACCTTGCATTGCCAATAAAGTGAAGTATGATATTTAAGTGTGACTGGTTTGATCCAAGTCCAAATGTTGATACAAAAGTGCATAGTCGATACAATCTAGTTGAAATCGACAAGCGAAGAAGATTTAGACAATTTAGACCTGTCATGTTGGCAATTCAAGTGATCCAGGTGTATTATGTCCCTTTTCCTAGTTTACGAGGAGATAAGTCGGATTGGTTCGCCATTTGTAAAGTTAAACCTAGAGGTATTTTTGAATCACATGGAAAAGGAGAACAGAGAATTGAAGTTGAAGCGTTTCAGGAAGATGTTTATGAAATAAATGCATTTGTCATATATGAGGATAATGAACCTTTGAATGATCCATCTAATGAATATGTTGAAATTTTATCTGGAGAGAATGAGGAGGGCCAGAGATCTAAAAAGGAGCTTGAGTTTGATTCTAATTCTTAAAAAAAATGATTTTGATTTATAATTAAGTGATGATAACAATTAATTTGTGTTTGTAATTGAATATTATATTCAACAAATCAATTATTTCCTTTTCAATATATTGTACAAAATATTG
>JANZXP010000001.1:3004741-3023556 GCA_027576715.1 Erythroxylum flavicans
AAATTCACTATTGGCTATTCATGTGCATATATGAATGCATGAATATGTCAATACACTTTAAACATTCCTAACCCATTCTAAATTGACCAAAATATCCTTCCCATAGGTGAGGGGATGTTACACACCACCCCTATACCGACAGAGACTATTAGGGGTAAATGTTACGGATGAAGGAGGTGGCCTCTAGCCTGAAGTTGAGGGAGTTGATGAAAGAACTTACATCACAATTGTTAGCAATATGTAAGTGAAAATACATGAAACACCATAGTTATAGGTTTAAATTTAAAAATGATACAAAATTGTTTTTATATTAGGTTGATTCCATCTAGACTGTGTTTAAGAAACATGAAATCCAAGTTCAAGGACAAGATTGATCTTAAGGGTTAGATATGGAATAATGTCTCTCATACTACAAAAGATTTTTATTATTAGGAGTTTAAGGTATAAAAATTATATTTTTTTGTAATTAATTTTTATACATTAATTAGATAAATATTGTAGGTTCTAAGTACTTATCGTATGTTTTTTCTTTTTTCTCAAAAAGAATTGTTTTGAAATTATGAATTTGTCATGGTTATTTATAAAGTATGGGAGAGATGAGTTCGTAGACGTTATAAAGATTTTATTGGTGCGATACACAAGATTGGTGTTTGACCTCCTTATATTTCTAAAAAAATATGGAGTCGTTGGTAGCAGTATTGGACATCACCCGAGGCAATGTCCATTTCAGAGCATAATTCTACCAATAGACATGGAAGAACGGGGGAGAGAGTCTTCCCGTATACACTGGAGGATTTATTACCCACCACGAGCATACAGAGAGACTTGTAAGTATCTACACTTTACATTTATATTTTGATTTTTTTTACTTTGATGTATTTCAATTTAATTTGATGTGTGAAATTTGGAATGAAAATATGTGTATTATGGAGAATGATAATGTTATAAATGTCTAATGCCATATATGGTTGTGTTGTTAAGTTATTTTCTTTACTCAATAGGGGGTAAATATCATAAAAATAGAGGAAATTCTGTCAAAATTTCTGTAAATTGTAGTTCACTTATAACATTTTATTCTTATTCAGGAAAAGTCTATGAGTAGGAAGCCTACACCCTGTCAACTCTTTTGCACACTCACACTAAGAAGCATAACAGTGTAACCTTCATCAACACTAGATGTAGAGAACTAAATGTATGTAAAATTTATGCTTTAATATTAATGCTTAATAATTATCACTTATTAACATAAACATTGCCTTCTGATAGGACCAAATACAATAAAGTATTCAACGACAGTCTCAATAGTCTAAAAATGTTGATGAGAGTCAAACTTATCTTCATGCGGTGGGTGGTTGGGACTGTCGTGGAAGGATCTTTGGCTTAGGTTTATTTACGAACACATGTTATTCGCAATCCTCCACATCTAGTACAACATCTAGTAGGTGGTCTGCATCCAATGAAATGCAGGAGCTTCGAACCATAATATAGATACTGGCAACTCAGTTGCAACAGTCGATGGAGTACATAGCCCAACTCCGTAATGAGATGGAAGGGTTGAAGGGGAAGGACAACACCTCATCACAACATTCAGAGCATCCGCATTCACCAAATGAATAGTGTAGTTGTAGTCATTTTGTATGAATTAAATATTTATTACTACAGATAATAATTTTTTATTATCAATTAAGATAATTTTTACTTTATATTATCAGTCAATTTTCTATTTTAACAAATTAAATATAGAAACAAATCAAAATATTATCAACAGATAACTGTATAAATTATACATCCATTATAACATTATCAAATAAAATTAAATGTAGGAAAAATTTTAAAAATAATATCAGCAAATGTACCGATGAAAAACAAAATTTGTCGGTAAAAAGTAGTGAATTTATTGACAAACAACCAACCTTTGTCAGTAAAATGCAGTGAATTTACCAACGGACAACTAACCTTCATCGATAAAATGCAGTGAAATTACCGACGACCATTCAATATCCTTCAGTAAAGTTAGTCATTAATTCACTGACAAATTTTTTGTGTAAACCACTTGTTTGTCGTTAAAATTACTGACTGAAAGAGATCTTTTGTCGTTGAATTTACCGACAGTACATAAATTATCATCGTTAAATATAGCGATAGAATAGGAGTTGTCCGTCAAAAAATTTGCAACAAAAAATCTGTACTCTGTCGCTAATTATTACCTACAGTCGTTTCTCCAATGATTTGTTCTATCAGTAAATTCCGTCGCTAATTTAGCTTACCAAAGGAAAACCTTCATATTCCGTTGGTAATTTCCATTGGTAAGCCCCATTTTTCTTGTAGTGTAACGAACCAAAATTCAATCAAAATCAAAGAAATAGTAGAAGATAAATGCAAAATAATGCATAATGCAAACAAAAACATGATTGACTAAAACGACGAACACATGGAGGGTACATCATTGTTTGGTACAAGAAAACCAATCATATTCGTTTAATTTCTTTAACAACTAAAGACTTTATGTTAATGTTTGAAATAAGGAAAATTCGGCCATTAGATGTTAATTGATCCAAAGGTTCAAAATAAGAGAATATATGTTTTCTAAACATAAAAGATAGCAATCCATGCCAAAAATTAGTTGATCAATCTAATGATGCCATGTATGCCTTAATTTATATGGTTTATAGTATGAATTGACAAGGTATAACCAAAAGTGTGTTTTCAGTTAAGTAGATTATGTCCCTTAGCATATTGATCGCTAAATAGGGATATTATTTTGTAACAGGGATTAAATTTTAATTATATAAAACTGAAGAATTATTTTATAGTTTTAAAAAACTATTCAAAATGATATTTGGTATTTTATAGTTAAGAAAATTGGAGGTATAGAGACTCGTACTTAAATGCATAAAATTTAATATTCTGTGAAAAAACATCTTTTAATTTCTTTTATTCATGCAGTTGATTGAATTAATTGCAGCAAGGATTAATCGAACCCATATAATCTGACTGGGTTTGTCAGACCTTTTGTATGAATAAGAGATCTGAACAGTTATTCGTCTTGCTAAACAAGCATCTACCACGCTACCTCCATCTTAGACCCCCTAAAGATTATATGGTTTTTTCAGTCTAGATTATATATACTAAGCAACTAAATGTCATTTAAAATAACATAAGGTTCTCCTTACATCCAAGCCGATTCTTACTCATGCATAACATAATGTCACATTATTAAATACGGTTACGATGAATATTAAAGAGACTAAGTAGCCTTTACCAAAGTGTAATAGAGAAAGAACACTTTGATAAAGCAATCACACGCAAGAGAGGGGTGAATTGTGAGTGGCTTGAAAAATTTTTTGCAAGTTACTTTCAATTCATATAAAAATAGGGGCTTGTTAAAATTTAAAACAGAAAAATATGAAGGGGTGTAATAGTTTCGCAAAAATCTTCAATTTACCACCATTGTTTCTAACACAATCAAAAACTGGAAAAATTAAACACACAAGTATAAATCAACACCAAAATTTGGTAATGCAGTTCGGCACACTTTGCCTACGTCTGCGGGGGCCTCACCCAGCTTAATTCTTTCACTAACGACAATAATTTTATACAAGGCTTTACTAAGTCGACACCACTCAACCCTTGATACTATTCCTCGTCCTCACAACCCGTGAAAGAATTTAACACCCAATAGTACGACTGTCTCATACTAACCTCAATAGAGGATTTTCTCAAATAATATTTAATGAAAATGAAATAAAATAAAAAACTCAAGTGATTAAACAAAATTCAACATAAACGAAAACATTTGAGATAAAAAGCAACTCCTCTAAATATGTTGTTTCATCAACGAAAGAACGAGAAGTTGTCAACCAAGAAATCTGCTATGAATCTTCAATATAGTCACTGAAACATCCCACACAAAGTATCCACAAAACATCTCAAATGAACAAACATTTCTTCATCGAAACATTAACCAAATAGAGCTGCAACAATCAAGACAACTATCGAAGTTTTTTGCACCAAAACAACAACAAAAACAACAGCTACAAAGTCACGAAAACTTCTGAAATTTTCAAACAACAACACCAAAAATGACAGCCACAAAATCACCAAGACTGTTGGAAGTTTTCCACAGAAAACCATTATCGATGACAGTGAGCAACCCAACAAAATCACATAAACACCATAGAAAGCTAGCTGCCAAAACTATGTACACTCCACGAAAGAACAACCCAACGATAATCATTCAAAGCTAGAAAAACGCAGCTCTAAAAATTACACAAACACAACAACTTTTCAGCCCACTGTTGTCTTGCAAAGATGGAGAATATGTAGCTGTTATCAATAATTATTCAACTCCTTAAAATCACTTAAGAATAACAGAATACGTAGCAACAATAATCACACACACCATTTAAATTACCCAGCCAAGACAAAGTAGTAGCAAGACTACCCAATGATCAACACAGCCACAGGAGAGACGCTAACCATACCCAAAATTAATCCACAATTGAACCCAGCTGAAGTCATGCCTAAAAAGGAATTCATGGAGAAGTTCACTGCTGCACATATACACACATCAACATGTGTTTCATGAATCATTAAGGACTCATCCAACATTTGTTCTCCACTTCACCAAGGAGTCTTCACACAATTAATTAATAAAAACAGCAACACTAAGATGGAATAAACATCAACGTGAAGTTAGCCCAGCAGCCCTTCCATCCAATTAATAACCAACGACAATCAGCTCACAGTTGTCAGTACATCCATAGTACAACCAACAAGAAACCACACCCAGGAGTGGACAACACACACAAATCTCTCACTCACACAATCAATCCATGCACATCAGATCAGAGAGGGACCACGGCTATAAACCTCACTTATGTCATATGCAAGAGATCTCAACTAGATAGAATTCTAAGTCTATATGTTTGTCCCATATTGTAGATATTTAAAATACAACTTTTAGATTATATAGAAATCCAATCCAGCCTTGATTTGATTGTTTGTCACAAATACGAAACTCCCCTTAAAAAAATAGGACATATAATCCACACGAGAAAAGAACTCTCCCTTATTCCAACATCAAGTTCTAAGAACATCCAAAGTTTTTCAAGTTCAAGAAACATCCAAAGAAACAATAATGAAAAATTATCTAATCAACTAAAATTCTCCCCCTTGGGACAAAAAGATGCCAAAAAGTAAGACTAATAGTCATGGAGATACCTCAAAATCTCCTCCTGAATTGAACAATCACAAAAAACAATATGATGTCTCCCCTCTGGGACAAAACAATCTCAAAACAAGAATGCCTTTAATACGATTAATCTCAACAAATAAAGAAGCATAAAAATCAGTAATAGATGCAACGGAAGAATCATAAGCATATAGTGTAATAACAGATAGCCAAGATGACAATTTACTACCAGTTAATACATATGCCAACATATCATTGCTGACTTCAATTCCATCTTCATAAGACTGATCAAATTCATAAACCCCATCATCAAGCATAACCTCATGTACACATCAATCAACTGAACCTTAGAAAACCCATAAATAAAAACTCAGAAAGCCTAAACGATAACTCCTTCGACCTCATTTTTTGCTTTTTTAAATAAGTAACAGCAAACTATACTTCAAAAATGTAAAGCACACAGTCTTTGTGCCCCTTGAAGAAATTCAAACCCGGGCTTATTCCTCGTCACATTATCTCGGTCATCAACTGTCTGGTTGATTTCTTCGTTTGAAGTAACTGACTTATCTTCAGTCCGAACAGTTTCTTCAGAAGCAGTAATTAACTGTGAATTTGGACAATTTCTTGTTTTTCCTTCACTACATCTTTGTGCTTGTACTTGACCCTTTCTAACCCAAGAGTGCTTCGGTAACATGGGTTGCTACTGGAAATTTAATAGAGAGTGTCTAGATTTTCAGTTTTGACCCCTTTGAAACATCATTTATAACAACTTGTAACATTTCAGTCTTATGTGCATAACTACTCCATAAAAATGACATATAGGTATGAACCTTTGATTTTTCTTTGAGATTTCTCCTTGGACAGACCTGGTCGTACCAATTTTCTCATCAATCGACTTGGAACACTCACCTCTATAGCTAATGCCTTAAAGGTCTCCTTTAGTCTTACCAATTTCCAATAACTTTTTTGGCTTTTCGGTACCTCCATTTAACATTCTTATTCCCTTTTCCATGCTGACCAACTTCAACTTTGTTTCATTAAGCTCATCTATTGTAGATAATAACTTCTTCTCAAGATCTTTAATGGTGTTCTTCATGGTAGAGTTTTCCTCTTTTAGCTTCTCATTTTTCTTACATGTTTGGACCCATTTAGCATACATTAACTCATAGGCTTCATAAATACCTTGCTTTTTATCATCTAAAGTATTGTCATCACTATCATAATTTGAGATTGAGCTTTGACTTGATTCGTTTGTGTTTTTCCCAGCATTTTTTTATTTACTCACGGTTTTCGTCATCGGTTACTTCTTTCTTGGTTGTTATAAAGCAAGTAACTGAACTTTTACTGTATAAAGCAACTAACACAGCACTATTCATAGCTTCTTCTTCACTACCATACCCACTTTTGGATTCATTCTCACTCCAAGTGCTTGTATAAGACTTCCCTTTTCTCTTCTTCAAGGTGTTAGCACATTCCACTTGCACAATTCTGAAGCCTTGACACTCATGACATTGAATTTTCTTCACTTTTCTTTCACCCTTTTGAGTTTCCCCTTATTGTTTGAAATTACTATTTGATGAGCTTCTATCGTTTCACTTAAAATTGGATCTATTCTTCTTCACTTTCTTTAACCACTTGCTGAAATTTCTTGTCAATAATATCATATCCTCATTCTCATCAGATTCATCTCCTAAGTCATTCACGACTTTACCAATATCAGCTTGCAATGCCAATCCTTTGTTCTTCTCTTAATTATCCCTCAACAAATTCATCTCAAAGTTGGTAAGAATCCCAATTACTTTATCCAAAGACAATTCAATGATATCATGGGCTTCTTCGATGGTCGTAATTTTTTGGTATGAACCTCAGAGGCAACGATCTCAATGTCTTCTTAACCAGTTTCAAGTTAAAGTATTTCTTCCCTAGTTGATGTGCTTGATTTGCTATGTCACGTAGGCTCTCATGGAAGTCTCCAATGGTCTCACTCTTATCCATCTTCAGTTCTTCAAATCTCACATCCAACATCTGAAGTTTTAAGCCTATCACAGTTTTCGATCCTTCATATATAGTCTGCAAAAGTATCCCACACTTCTTTCGTCGATTCACAAGCTGATATCATAGCAATGCAACCTTCATCAATAACATTCAAGATGGCATGCAGTGCTTGAGAATTTCTAACTACTCTCTCTTCTTTAGCCCTTGTCCACTCATATGCATTTTAAGCACTACTTCTCTATTTTCATCAGTCGTCATAAGATATGTCCAACCATTTAAAACTGAGTTCCATGCTTTTGTTCCTTGTGCCTGAATGAATACTCTCATTCGTGATTTCCACGTAGGATAATTTTAACCATCTAACAACGGCGACCTGATGATTAATGCCACTTTTCTTATATCCATGTTTGCGAAATGCAGATCTGCACTTACTTGTTATACCAAGTTCTGATTCAGTGACCCACTCCGATACCAATTGAAAAATATGAAGGGGTGTAGTAGTTTTACAAAAATCTTCGATTTTCCACAGTCGTTTCTAGAACAATCAAAAACTAGAAAAATTAAACGCATAAGTATAAATCAACATCGAAATTTGGTAACACAATTCGACACACCTTGCCTACATCTACAGGGCCCTTACCTAGCTTAATTCTTTCACTAATGACAATAGTTTTATACAAGGTTTTACTGAGCTGACACCACTCAATCCTTGATACAATCCTTCATCCTCATAACCTGTGAAAGAATTTCACAACCAATAGTACGACCACCTCATACTAACCTCAACAGAAGATTTTCTCAAGCAATTTTTAATGAAAACGAGATAAATTAAATAACTCAAGTGATTAAACAAAATTCAACATAAACGAAAACACTTGAGATAAAAAGCAACTCCCTTAAATATGCCGCTTCATCAACGAAAGAACAGGAATTTGTAAATCAAGAAATCTGCTATGAATCTTCGATATAGTCACTAAAACGTCCTATGCAAAGCAATCACAAAACGTCTCAAAGCAATAAACGTTTCATCACCGAAACATTAACCCAATAGAACTGCAATAACTAAGACAACTACCGAAGTTTTTCGCACCAAACCAATAACAAAAATAGCAGTTACAAAGTCACGAAAATTTTTAGAATTTTCATACACCAACACTAAAAACAACAACCATAAAATCACCAAGACTGCTAGAAGTTTTCCACACAAAAACCACTATCGATGACAGTGAGCAGCCCAACAAAATCACTTAAACACTATAGAAAGCTAGCTGCCAAAACTGTACACACTCCACAACAAAACAGCCCAACGATAGTTGTTCAAAGTTAGAAAAATGCAGCTTTAAAAATCACACAAACACAACAACTTTTTAGCCTACTGTTGTCGTGCAAAGATGGAGAATATGTAGCTGTTATCAATGATTATTCAGCTCCTTAAAATCACTTAAGAACATTAGAATACGTAGCAATAATAATCACATACACCATTTAAATTACCCAGCCAAGACAAACAATAACAAGACTATCCAATGATCAACACAGAAATAAGAGAGGCGCTAACCACACCCCAAATTAATCCACAATGGAACCCAGTTGAAGTCATGCCTGAAAAGGAATTCATGGAGAAATTCACTGTTGCACACATACACACATCAATATGTGTTTCGTGAATCACTTAGGACTCATCCAACTTTTGTTCTCCACTTCACCAAGGAGTCTTCACACAGTTAATTAATAAAACTGCAGCACTAAGATGTAATAAACATCAATGTGAAGTTAGTCCGGTAGCCCTTCCATCCAATTGATAACCAATGAAAATCAGCTCATAGTTGTCAGTACATCCACAGCGCAACCAACAAGAAACCCACACCCAGCCGTGGACAACACACACAAATCTTTCACTAACACAATCAATCCACGCACATCAGATCAGAAAGGGACCACGACTATGAACCTCATTTACGTCATATGCAAGAGATCTCAACTAGACAGAATTCTAAGTCGATATGTTTGTCCCAGATTGTAGATATTTAAAATATAACTTTTAGATCATATAGAAATCTAATCCCACCTTGATTTGAATTTTAAACTCATCAACACTATCCTAGATGTCCAATTATCAAAAAATGTCAAAATCAAATAATAAGATATATACCATATATCTTAACAAACATAATAGGAGCCTGTCAGATGATAGAAACCTGTTAAATGACAAGAGCCTATTATACGATAAATCTTGTTAAAACAATTTAAAACAGAAGGCGCCTATTAAAATGAAAGGAACCTCTTGCAAGTTGAAAATAAAAGGAGCCTATTATAAAAGTGAAGGAGCCTCTTGTTAAATGAACACACACACACACACACACAAATATAATGCAAAATTTTAAAAGTTAAGAGGAGAGAAAGAATGATGCAGTCGATTTATACTAGTTCGACTTGTAACTCAAGCCAACGTGCAATCCCCAAGTATCCATCTTGAGTGTTTTACTAAAATTTCAAGTAGTAATTTGACGAGCCTCTTCAAGCTCACGAGTACATATTTTTCAAGGTTCTCTATCTTTCCAAACTAATAATATTTAACTAGCCTCTAAAAGCTCTCAATAGATGAAAATGTAATTTGCTCGATATAAGCTTCAATGATCTCTTTAAAAAAGAATTTTTACTTTCTAAAGCACAAGAAATTTGACAATGATATCACTTTCAAGAGAATGATTATCAAACTCAATTAAACTTGTTATTATGAAATATTTACAGGGGACTTGGACTCATATTTCATTTAAATTTTGACTTTGAACTAAAATAAGAAACATATTTATGCTAACATAAGCCTAACTTAAGTGTGCAATAATAAGACTCAAATTGAGTTTTTAAATTTTTCGCTTATGATAAATTTTATAGTAAACTTCTATCATAACTTAAAATTATGTATATTATGTTTAATTCTGTAAAATTTTCTATCCAATTAAATCAGCAATAAAATTATAATTTTTTTGGTACTTGAAAAGTTTTTGTGCGTAAGTTTTAGAGTACAAAATAGAAGGATAGAATTACCGTAATTAATTCATTTTGAAAATTGTGTTCTTAAGAATGTAGATAGCCCATACTAATTAAACTAAAGCTCCTTCAACAAAAGTGAATGCAAAACTAATATCTTAATTATGAATAACAACCGGTCTACTTTCTATTGTAATAAATTAAGGGCAACTCTAAAATTTAATATAATTATAATAATATGTATGTGATATTGTATAAAATAATAAAAAGAAACTGAGGTTTCTCTTTGAAAATTTCAAACCGAACTCGCATTAATTTCCTTTTCAAAACCCATCAAAACGTTGCCCTTTTTCAGTTTTTCTTTCCATTGTCCAATAACCCTCCAATTAATATAAACTTGATTAAGAATAACAACGACAAAAAGATAGAAGTAAGAATTAGTGGTTAATTCGGTTATTGTCCCCCATACGACGAGTCGTTTGTCGTTACCATCATTAATTAACCTTACAGATAGACATACGAAACATTTGTTAAACTTTAAACCTATATTAGTTAATTAACAAGGCCTTCCAACAAAACAATCAAGTGAACCGGCGTAACGGGTGAGCCTGGTGACGTAGGTTCCTGGTTTCCAGCTGAACACATCTTGCTTTGTGAACATTTTGCTTGCCGCCGGATTTCCTGACGGAACGAAGAATGCTCCGTTCATCATTAGATCGCCCTCCGATATCCAGTTCCAATTCTTCCACTCGCTCTGCATTGCGTACTCTCTCTTGGTCACCTGTGTCACCATTTCACTAATAATGTTAATATAAAACAATTTTTACTTTGAGTTGAATGATTTAGCTTTCTTACCTCTTTAGCAGCGATGTTGTTTGGAGCAATGAATCTGTTGCCCTGACTGACGATGATGGGTGCTTTGCTACCACCAATGGCGTACATATTCCAATGAGTATAGTCGTTATTGACGACATGAACGAAACCCCATCTGCACCTTGGCATCCTCTGCACCAATCCTTGCCCGAAATGTGTGAATGCAACAGTGACTTGCATTATCTTGTCATTTGAATAGCTGTCACTTGCACCGAATAACATCACCTGCATTTCACACATTGTTATTGAATTTGCAACTCTGTCACTAGAGAAAACTTACCATTTACCTCATTGTGGCTGGTGAAATGAGCGTTGGAGATGGTTACAGCGGTTGATCCTTGAACGACGTCAATGAGACCGTCCTGACAGTTTGACATGGACACATGATCGATCCAGATGTTAGAAGAACCAAAGATAGAAATGCCATCGCCGTCACTCCTTGTCCTAAGTCCATAGTGATCCACGGAATCCCTAATCATTCCACCGGAGCCCTCAACAATGTTGTGAATGCGTAGGCCATGAATTATCACATTTCTAACAAACTGGAGCGTGAGACCAGCACCGTAAGCAATCTGGACGTTGCCTCCTCTAGCATCAATTGTTTTGTCGCTAGTGATCAAAAGCTCCTGGTTGAGTCTGATCACCATACTATGAGCAAAGATGATCCAAAGTGGTCCCTTCTGAATCACTGCGTGGCGTAGGGTTCCAGGTTTAGGGTTTACCATGTCGTTGTCTGATGGATCAGTAACGACGTAAATTGGTCCACCCTTGCCGCCGATGGTGTTCCGGCCGAAGCCAAGGACGCAGTCCGCAAGCTTCTGGCGGTTGTTAGCCCAGTTTGGGTCGCAGCGCCAGCATCTGTCGATAGGGTTTGAGGCCACACATCTGCCTGCTCTCTTTTTTTTCCCTCTTAGATTCCTTCTAGTGGTGTTCGTCCCAAACAAGGCCCTGCATGTAATATTAATTTATAACCATGCAGCTTACAAGAATCAATTACTAGAGCGACTGCAACATCTTCCATCTCTTTGTTTTAATCATTTAGAAATTAAACAAAAGATGCAGGAAGGGTGACTCACATATGAACATGGGCGTTAAAATGATGGGTAACATTCCAAGGGTCGGGGTGGTAGGCATCGAGATTAGCGGTTTGGGCCTCAGCTAGCTTCCGACTCCAGTACTCATCGAATTCAGCGATATGGGCATCAATGCTTGGAACTATCACCATAACTATCAATGAGAAGAGCAGAAACAAAACCTCGTTGACGGTTGTCATTGATTGCTTCTTAAAGAGTAATCAATAGCCTATTAAGCTTGCTGGAAAAACCAAGGTCCAGTCCAGAGGCTGCAACTCTGTGGTTGAGCCGAGACAGGACCAAGAAAAGGGCACCAAGGCCAATTTTATCGAATCGCTTGCCCCGTCCTGACTGTCGTGTTTGTTCCGAGGGTGTTGTTTATAGGCAACAAAATTTGCCCTGAAACAAGCAAATTAAGAGTGGTTGAGTAGGTCAGGTTCGGAGATATTTACGGCGGGTGCCTTGGACAGCCACATTTCTAAATCGACGGCTGTTTCTCAGCGTAAATAATAAAAGAAACTAACCATTTAAAGGGCTTCTATTTTTGTTTCTAAATCGTTAAAATTAGACCCTTTGGACTAATAAAACGGTATAATACTAGAAATAGCTTGTCTAATTCTAAGTCAAACTTTAATTTTTTTAAAAAATTAAATGATATATATTACCAAAGATGGAAACTTATATATAATCCTTTCCAAGAATAAGAACAAAATTAATACAACAACTACTCCACTTCTCCAAACATACATTCGAAAGCACCTAAAAATAGCTATATTAACCAAGTCAATCTAATTTCCTGTCTAATGACTTTTTGCTTCCCTTTGGCTATGATTAACTCTCTAATCAAATTGACGATTGTCGCCACAAGCTCATACTTATGTTGTTCCACTGCTTTATAGATGCTTATGCCCCTCTCCCTCCATATGTAATAAATCACTAGCTGAAATGACGCCTTGATAATGAGACTATCTCGCTGCCTAGGTTTGGAATACCGTATTACATCATTCAAAACTTCATTCCACTCAAAGGAGAAATTTGGAAACCCAATCATATGTAATATTCTGCTCCACACCACTTTGATATATTCACATTAAAAAAACAAATGATTCCTACTCTCATTAACATGTTTACACAAAACGCACAAGGGGGTTAAAGTTACCAAACCATCGGTCCTTAATTCTCAACCTATTTTTAATAGTAAGCCACAAGAAAATAGCAGACTTAGGACTTAATACCTGCTTCCATACCAAATCAGCCCATGGGACCACTTCATGAAAAGCTATCCCTATGCCGTGTGCAGATTTATTCGTGAAATCCCCACTATGATGTGCCACCCATATCATCTTATCTGTCTGTGTATTCAGCTGTACTCCATTCACATAGTTGTCAATTAAATGATCAAACTTGCAGCTATTCATCCTCACCCTCTCTCAATAGATCCATGCAACCTTAGCTTCCTCATGAATTCTATTACGTAAAACTTGTAAATCATTCCGCAACCATAATGGACTGAAATTATTCTAGTTATCAAACCAAAAACGAGTATCCTCTCCATTCCCTACCCTACATTTGATAAATGGATAGATCATTTCTCTAAGATTCAACAAACTCTTAAAAATCCAAGAATGATCATACCTCACTAGAATTTGCCAAAAACTTTGCACATTAAGACGGTAAATTTGCACTCACTTGACCCACATCACTTCTTTATCCATGAATAATCTCCAAATTCTCTTCATAAGCAATACTCGTTGCATTTGTGTAATCGAAATGATGCCTAATCCCCCTTGTTGTTTTGGCATTATAATATTGCTCCATTTGACCTTTGCTCCCTTACAATTATCATGCTTACCAGTCCATAAGAATGATTTTAGTATCCTCTCCATGTCCTTGATCACTCTCCTTAGAATTACCACATGAGCAGCCCAATGTATATGCATACTGTTCAAAACTGACGTAATAAGAGTGACTCTAGCAGCAAGTGATAGGAATCGATTTTGCCAAGCATAAATTCAACCTTTCAATTTTTCTAACAATGGTAGGAAATCAGAAAATGTTGGCTTACCCGAAGTGATTGGAACTCCCAGATACCTGAACGCGTTTTTCTAAAGAGACAACTCGACTATACTAGTAATCCACTTCGAATTTCTAACATTTGAAGAAACAAAGATGCCGCTCTTCTGTACATTCAGCTTCATCCCCGACCAACCAGAAAACGTATGCATGAAGTTCATCATCATCGATATCACATGTGGTTTAGCCTTACACAAAAGTATCACATCATCAGCATACAGTAAGTGTGACAATTTCATTTCACTACATTTATAGTGATACTGAAACAGCCCATTACAGTCTACCATTCTAGATAATAGTCTTGAAAGTCCCTCCATCGCAAAAGTGAATAGGTAAAGGGAGAGAGGGTCCCCTTGCCTCATCCCTCTAGTGATATGAAATCGTTTTGTAGGAATCCCATTTATTAAAATACTCATGGATGTAGTTTGAATGCATTGAAGTATCCATTGACAAAATCTTAAAGGCATACCAATACCTTCCAAACAATCCTTCAGATATCCCCAGCCAATTGTATTATAAGCTTTATAAAGATCAATCTTTAATGCACAGCTCTTGATCTTTTTATTAGTATGATATTCTCCCAACAAGTCTTTCAACATCAATATATTATCCCCAATGCTTCTTGAAGGAAGAAAAGCCCCTTGTGCTTTATTTACCACCTCAGCCAACACTACTTTCAATTTGTCTACCAAAAGAGACGCTATAATTTTATACACTGTTGTGCAGCACGAAATGGGAAGATAGTCTGTAATCATTTCTGGTCTCTCCTTCTTAGGAATTAAACATTTTGAAATTCCCAAGAGAGCATGTACCAGTATAGATATCACATATCATCATTTGAGAGTTTTTAACTACAAGGTATTTAGACATGTACCCAAGGGTCAGAAATAGAAGCTTAACTCAAAGGCTATACTTTAAATTTTTGTTGGATATAATGGTGATCAGTTTGGCTTCATACTCTATGACCCAGAGAAGCAAAAGGTGGTTAGGAGCAAAGAGTATTCTATGAGCACAAGAGAGGTGTTGATCTTTTGAAAGGAGATAAGCCATCACACAGTAGCTCATCATATGACATGGTTAATTCTTAGCCAATTTCTTCTACTATTGAGCAGTCTACAGGTGAAGGAGATGAAGTATATGACCAAACACATGTTGATGATGATCAAATATAGCTTAGTAATAATGAGCTACATAAACCACATCTGGGTAATGCTAAAGATAAGAAGAATTCCTTGGGAATCCTATAAGATCTATTAGTTCTTTTTTCTCTGACAGATGGTCAGAACTTCATCTGGGTTTGAATCCCACTGAGAGGTCCACTAGAGATTAGAAATTGTTGAAGAAAGAACAAGATGTTTCTTTTATCCCTTAGATAAACGACTGGATTAGGACCTGATATTCCCATAAGCAAATAGGACTGGATATGCTAATCTCCATACTTTCTTTCCTTTGAATCATAAAGAAAGTAGAGCTTACCTTCGGACCAAATTGGTTATTGGGTAGTAAAAATTGTAACAGGTGTGCCGGAAGCTATTCCTGTAATAGGATCACCTCTGAATCACATCGATTCGTTTTTGAATCTCTATATATGCAATTCCCTCAAGACCGGGAATGTCAATGCATCTGGGAAAAATGATTGATCTCTATCAATAGACCCACTAAAGACCTGAACCATAGAGTACTTATTCCCACTGCTTAACTTTCAATTTGCCTCTGACCATCAATTTTTGACAAAAATAGGCAAGGGAAGCAACTGGATTCAACAACTAATGATATACATATACGCAGGTTGA
This sequence comes from Erythroxylum flavicans, assembly GCA_027576715.1. Lineage (NCBI taxonomy): Eukaryota > Viridiplantae > Streptophyta > Magnoliopsida > Malpighiales > Erythroxylaceae > Erythroxylum > Erythroxylum flavicans. The sequence continues at coordinate 3,020,734 of JANZXP010000001.1, forward strand.
TAAAGGAGAAAAGGCCTTCTACAAGATATCTAAGTTCATAATACCTATTGGTTACTATTGAGGAGCAGCCTGAGAATGTGCAAAAGGTTGCATCTTTTGTTGAAAAAGATCTCTGACTCACAGCTATGAAGGAAAAGATGATTTCTTTAAAGAAGAATGATATATATGAGCTTTGGAAGCTTTCAAAAGGCAAAAAGGCACTAAAAATAAGTAGGTGTTTAAGATAAAGAAAGATGGTGACAAGCTGGTAAAGCACAAGGCAAGGCTAGTGGTGAAAGGGTTCAGTCAAAATAAGGGTATAGATTTTAATGAAATCTTCTCACCAGTAGTCAAGATGACCTCAATTCGAACAATTTTGAGTCTAGCTGCCAGTTTAGAACTTGAACTCAAACAAATAGATGTTAAAACAAACTTCTTTTATGGAGATTTGGAAGAAGAGATATATATGGAGCAACTAGATAGTTTCAAAACTAAACACAAGAAAAATCTGATCTATAAGTTAAAGAAAAGTCTATCTCTTCCAGGGCAGTAGTATCAATAGTTCAATTCTTTTATGATGGATCATGGTTACAAACAAACTTATGTTGATGATTGTGTGTATTTCAAGAAGTTCACATGTGATAACTTCATCATTCTTCTTCTATATGTTGATTATGGGTAAAGATGTTGGGAGAATCCAAAAGTTGCAGTATTTGTCTAAATCTTTTGATGTGAATGATTTGTGACCTGCAAAGCAGATTTTAAGTATGGACTCGGGATAGGAAGAGTAGGAGATAATGGTTCTCTCAGGAGAGATATATTAAACAGGTGCTAGAAAGGTTCAATCTAAGGCATGTCAAGCTAGTTAGCATGCCACTAGAACCTCACTTCAAGCTGAGTAAGCATGCATATCCCTCAATAAAAAAGGAGAAAGAGGACATTTACTCATCTATATTAGGGTCTTTGTTGTATGCAATAGTGTGCACAAGGTCAGATATTGCATAGGATACTGGGATAATGAGTAGATTCTTGTCAAATCCAAGGTAGGTTCACTAAGAATCTGTTAATGGATTTTGAGATACTTGAGAGGTACGTCAAAGTGGAGTTTGTGTTTTAGTGATAGTGAGCCAACTCTAGAAGGTTTGCAGATGTAAATATGGCTAGAGATCTTAATGGAAGAAATTCCACTTTAAGTTTTTTGTTCAAGTTAGCAGGGGGAATCATCTTATGGCAATCCAAGCTACAAAAGTGTGCGGCTTTATCTATGACTTAAATAGACTTTATAGCTACAGTGGAAGCTTGTAAGGAGATGCTCAGGTTGAAAAGGTTCCTTTAAAAGTTGGATGTGAAGCAAGAAGACAATGTAGTATTTTGTGATAGTCAAAATACCATCGACTAAGCAATAATACTATATAACATTCTTATTCAAAGCATATAGATGTCATATATCATTGGATGAGGTCTGTGATTGGGGAGCAACAATTGATGTTGAAGAATATTCATATAGATATGAATGGTGTTGATATGTTAACTAAAGTTATTCCTGTAAACAAACATAAGCTATGTAGTAAGCTTGTCAGGATGTTTCTCTAATAGATGTTGAAGAATAATGTGTTTTTCCCATTATTTGGCTAGAGGGGGAGATTATTAAGTGTCCATCCCTATTTTGAGACTTTCGGTGATCATAGACACATTTATGGTTTGTGGGGATGACTAACAAGTGAAGACAATATAGATGAAGCTTTTCTAGGGGGAGACACGACAATGTAGAGTACTACACGTTCATATCATTAACTTACACAACTGTGTATATCAACTGTGTAAGCACACATGCCTGTATTCTCCACTTAAATGATCATGTGGATCAACCATGTAAGTCTCTAGAACCGTGTGAAGAAGGAATGAAGAGTGAAGACATACATGGTCATGCACACGCCCGTATTCATGACATACACAACCATGTGTGATGATCGTGTATCTTTCTATGACCGTGTACATCTGCTAGTGAGTCTATGTCGCAGATACATGGTCACTTACACAACTGTGTATGTGACCATGTACAGTACAGAAAAACCTAATTCGTAATATAAGAGAGAAAAATACATAGGTTTTGCATGTGAGTGAGACTATAACATCCAAAAGTGAAAGACAAAGAGACGACAAGTCTCATCCCTTTTTTATTGTTTTTAGGATTAGTTTGAGAGTTTGTTGACTGTTACATCAACTTTCATTTCAATCCTGAAACTTTGTGGGATAACTTGTTGTTGTGGCGTCAAAGATTAAACTTTGTAAATCCTTATTTGAATTTAGTGGATTTGCTTATCGATTTAGCTTATGGTTTTTCCCTCTACACTAAAGGGTTTTCATGTAAATCTTGGTGTTTGTTTCATTATTAAGTTTCTTATTCCCGTACCAATTTACTGGTTAAAGTTAAAGAGTATTCTATTTGTTGATATTTGATTGATCTTTTAAAGAGTTATATTATTATTTCCCAACACGAAGTCCCTTATAATTTGTATTTCAGATAAAGAAGAAAAAGATATTTCATGTTTTCCTTGAAAGTGAGTGATCAAATTCCTCCAATCCTAACCAAACACAACGAAAGCAAAATTTTTCAAGTTGAACTTCATCCCAAGTGTCGATTCCTTTAATAATATTGACAAAGTAAAGTGAAAAGAAAAAGAAGATAACATGCATAAAGAAAATAAACTCTTCTAACCTTCTACTATGAAAAAATCATTTGTAAATGTTAATGGACATTTTGAGGGGCTCTTTAGGACTTAATTCAGATTCGTTTATGCTCATTTTATGTTCATCTATAGCGGGTTTATCATGTTTTAGTAT
>JANZXP010000001.1:3035526-3050061 GCA_027576715.1 Erythroxylum flavicans
CACAAACTGATGGACACTGAGGTTACTATCGAGAGCAGAAGGAGGGGTGGTAGCCTGGTGAATGAGGGGTCCCACTCTCGTAATCCAAGGGTCCAACCAGAATCTGGTACGGATCTCATCGCCAAGCACCCATTTAATATTGTAAATTACTATGTGCCAAGTCGACTTAATACTCTTCCAAACCATCGAATTTTATATTACCCATAATTGCCGATAATTTTAAAACCCAAATCGGACTGGCCCATTTGGTGGGATTATCCTTGAACCGACTTAATTTTCAGTTCGATTTTTATTATTAGCAGTATAAATGAAAACCGGCTAGTTTATTGTTAAACTGACCTGTTAAATTTGAATCGTGAAGAACCGTAAATACAGTTCTTCTTTTTCTTCACGATGGGTCACCGATAGACCCATGTCGTGAAATTTTCCCTAATACGTAAAATTGCAGATTAGATCAAGGATATAAAAGGATCCTTCGTAACATACAAAGAGAAATTGCAAAACCTAGAGAGTACAAAGATAGAAAACAAAAAAAACACCAAAGCGGAGAAGAGAACCACTTGTGTTTATTGAAAAGTCTCTCAAATTTTCCAGTAGATCGTAGAACAAACAAAACAATGAAACACCCAAGGTTCAAAGAAGAGAAGAACTATCGCAAAACAGACCCAAGGTCAAGTAGAGAAGAGCCATCGCAGAACAAAAAAGCCACCCAAGTTTTTTTTTTAAAAACTATCTTAGAACAAATCCAAGGTCAAGTAGAGAAGAGTCATTGTTGAACAAACAAAACACCCAAAAGACTTCTCTGACCATTGCTTGCCACCAATAAAAGATTGACATTGCTTATTGAATACTTGAAGCATTGGGAGAAGCTATTACTATTTCTTCTTGAATACTTGAAGCATTGAGACAAACTATTACTCCAGAGATGTGAAAGAAAATGAGGTTTATTTGTTAGTTTTGTCTTCTTGAACTGTCACATTTACGATGATAAAAAAGTGGAGTAGATTAGTAATGAAAATAAAAAATAAATCGTAATTATTTTGTGGCAGATTAAAATTTATTATGTTATATTTTATATCACATTTAAAAGAAATAGTAAGCTTTAAAAATAAGAAAAAAATAATTTTGAATTATTTTGAGACATTAAGAATATTACTATTTGTCAATCAAAATAAAACAGAGTTTTATTTAAATTTTAAAAAAGTATATTATGAAAATACTAAAAATTTTATTATTAGTAATTTAATATAAATAAAGAAATTTTTTAAGATAAATTTAAAATATTTTAATAAATAATATTTAAACTTTAATTAGTTCTTTATATAATAATATTCATTAGTATATTTTTATTTCAATTAAATATTTCATTTTTATTTATTTTTATAATTTTTACTTCTTGTTTATTAAATACGGTTGAACCTTTAAACCTTAAACCTTTCCTTTGACTAATTCGATAACTAGTCCGATTTTTAAAACATGCTTTAGAAAATAAATGTATAGAAAGTAAAGATATTCACATATTTGGATACTTACAAGAATTCTGATAGGAAAGTTGAGTGAATTCTTATTATAGTGTTTGGTATGCAATAGTATTCTATGAAATGTAATCTAAGTTTGACTTATGTTTCTATTTATATCCTTACAGACCGAATAAAAATTGAAATCGTTAAATAATTTTAATTTTTAATACAAGTTATTAATAATAATAATTATTATTATTATTATTATTATTATTACTACTACTACTACTTCTTCTTCTTTTCTAATTATTCTTATTATAATTAATTTATAATTAATTTTATTTATTAATTTATTATTATTATTATTAGCTTTATTATTCTTACTAATTTTATTATTTGTAATAATAATAATAATAATTGTTAATTTTCTACTATTATTAATTTTATTATATTTATATTTATATATAACAATTATTATTATTATTATTATTATTATTGATTTTATTATTCTTATTAATTTTATTATTATTAAATTCCTTATTATTATAAAAGAGTTGTCATAGAGTTGAGAGAGAAGGAATGGTTAAATTGACTAGTACATTTTTTAAATTAAATTCCTGAGGAAAGTAATCTAAATACCAAGCGGATGGTGAGATTTAGAATCCAAGAAAAGTGCTATTACTTTTCCTAAATTTGGAAAGTTTTTACTTTCCTAACTACTTAAAAAAATGAACCAAACATAATAATGTAAATTTTAGGAAAAAGATTGCAAGAATCCATGCCAACCAAACAAGACCTTATGGCTATATAATTGCTGAAATATTTTATACATAAAAGACACGATATGTATGCTTCTTGAACAAACAAGATTCTTTGATACAATATGTATAATGCTGCACAACGTAGTATCCCTATTTTTCCCGAATTTTGCAACAATGTTAAACTATTAGTATACAAATGAATCTATCGCGTATAATGACACATCTGTACCGAGGATAAATACCTTATCCCCACCCTTCTACTTCACCCGCCAACAATTCTATCGTATGCCGGGTAAATATTGCTATAATACCAAACAACTTTCACTGAAGGCTCATGGCCAATCAGCCGTTTTGAACCTCTCTACTCCCAGTGTTCTTCGAGTTCCTTGCAGATTAACTATTTCCGGACACTTTCTGATCAGCTTTTATGTACTTAAAAATAGATGACACCTATATGAATGAATTATAAAAATAGGTGACACCTATATGAATGAATTATAATGATGCTTCCCAGACCCTGTAATCTCTTCCCTCGGAAGCCGAAGACCACTTTCTGGGTCCACTTGGTGGTTCGTAATAACCTGGTCCAATTTTCATCGCTACTTTCTCGTCGATGATGGCCGCATAGACATCCCTTTCTGCCTTGACTATTTTAACCTTTCAAAATAGCATATTAATATTAGCAAGTCCATGCTTGCTGTTAAAAAATTGGTCCATTCTTGTTGTGAATAGGATTTAAGTTGTCAAGGGTAGGAAGCAATTTCAGATCTGACTATTTAAAATAAAAACAAATAGATTGCTACTTACCTTGCTCCGACAGTGGATTTTGTTCCTTTTTCTAAGAGCGATAAGAGCTGAAATCTCAGATCGGTGATGAGAGAAAATGTGGTCAAAAAAGACAGCTGGTGTCCCTGGATGAGTCAAGATGTATGCATATCCTTGCATTTCCTTCCCACCAGGGAATCTCCAATGGCCCTTTATGAAGAAATATCTTGGGTCAACTATCATCATAATACCAGTCTTATTGGCAACGCAGAAACAAAACTGTATTCCATTTAATCTCCTAAAGAGGCTAACGGTTTAGCTGAGGTCATTGCTCGTATATGTTTCCAACAAAGTAAGGCTTGAATGATGTCCTCTAATTGTTTCCTCTATTGGTCTCCTTTTCGTATTCTAAGAATTACTCAATTTCTGGAACTAATGATTCGCCTTCTTTTACCTTTTCTCCTATTCCATGATTTTTTTCATTATTTTCTTTTGTTCTGCACCTAAGAACTAGAATATCTACTTTGTGTCCATGCAGCTTCCTTCTTAACCAATATTCTTCTCGTTACAGAAACATATTCGGAATCCCATGTCTTTGTAACTACTTTAGTTTAAGTCTTTGATCAATTTCCTTCCTCTAGAAGAATCAAATGTAAAGCAGATAAAACCTGAGTAGAGCCAGTGTCATGATTCTCTATGAAGGTAACAGCACGAGATGGCCACCACCCAACAACCCCAGGAGGCTTTCCCTTTCGGTCTGATAATCGCCAGTACTCACATCTTTCCAGCACCTACACAAAGTTAATAGCATCCTATCAATGCAGTAACCTTATAACAAGTTGTTTTAATTATGTAATAACAGGAAGATAGGACAAGAAAATGGTTCATCAAGAGCAACACAGAAAGATCTATTTTCCCTGTCCTTATTCTTCGAGTTAAACAATTAGGCTTTCATAAAGATGCCTGATCAGAATAATGAAAGAACCAAGTTTTGGCATTACTCTCAATTTCATGAAGCCTTTCCAATTACGTTAAAATTGTTCATGATATTCTGATCATTACCGAATGAAGAATGCCCTTAGTGGTGACATCAAAAGCACCAGCAGTTCCACCAGTCGCATTGATCCAGTCAATAATTCTCTGCCGATGAGCATCTTGATTATAATTCATTTCACCATATGTGTAACTGAGAGAATCCCAATACTCGCCAACTGCAAAATAAGGTTCACTTGCATCCAGGTACTCTTTGACGTAGCCTCCCCAGAAACCTCGGGCAAAATCAAGCCTCCATCCATCATACCCAATTTCTTTTCTACAGATCAAACATGATCATAAATTAAGCAGATATAGAATAATCCCTTCATCTAAACATCGGCGCATGTTAAGCACAGAAAGCCTACCTGTGCAGTAGGAAGCGCTTCTAACTAATTCAAACAACTAAAGATATGAATAACAACAGAACATGGGGATAAAATGATTATCTACTCGCCTTAGCTTGGATCTTAAATGATAGAATCCAGAGCAAGGAAGCTTTACACGAGATGAATTTCAGGCATGTTTCAATTAATGATGTCAAGCACTATCAAATTCAAATTCAGTTTGTCCTCAAATCATCAACCAATGACATAACAAGAAAACAAGCACAGGCAAGCAACAAATAGAATCAATCAACAAGATTTTAAAGACAATACCGAGGGAAAACATGATTTATGACTAAGCTTTTTTTCAGATTTTTATCTTTTTAAGATATTTTGTACCCTTGTAACTAGGATGATAGTTTCCTATTTAGTTAGGATATCCCAAAATTATGGGATCTAATTATTTTTGTTTTCCTATTTAGTTAGGATATTTTATGATCGTCAAATCTAATTGTTTTTGTTTCTCTTTTTATTGATGGGTAACTTGTATATAATTGACCTTCTTCACACTTGTAAACAACTTAATGCAGAAAATATTCTCTCAATCTCAAGTACTCTCATGGTACTAGAGCTGTAAAGCTTTGAATTCCTAGAGAAAATCGATCTGAGTGTTAAGCCTTCATTGCCGATATTCTAGTGATTCTGACCAACTTTTATTGCTAGTGACTTTTTTTCCTTTAAGCAATCAACCTTCATTGTCTAAAGCTCCTTTATTTTGTGTGTGTGTGAAGAAGTCAGAGGCAGTAGAGACAACTACTACAACACAATTGGAGGAGACAGCTCACTCTCAACATCTCAATTAATTGCAAAATATCCAAATTGCATGCATTTTCAACAAAAATTTTACCTTAATGGGCTTAACTCGTTTGCAACTTACTAAAACGGAAACTAAAGATCAGTCATCTTACATATACAAGGCCAAAACCAAGGATCCTCAATTTGAAGCAGGAGATGAAGAAGATTCCATAATTAAGGAATGACTATAGAACTCTATGCCACTTGAGATTATTGATACACTATGTTCTTTGTCACTGCCAAGGATATTTGAGATGCACTCCAATAAATGTATTATAAGGCTAGCACAATCTAAATGTACTAAGTCAAGGTAAAGACCACGACTACAAAACAAGGGAATAGGACGATTACTGAATATGCCAATCAATTAAAATCCTTGTGGCAAGGGCATAACTATTATAGGAGTCAAAAACTAAATGTACTGAAGATGAAGCTATTTTAAAAGACTTTATTAAGGAAGATAGAGCCTATAATTCTTTTGTTATACTTAATTTGGAATTTGACCATGTGAGAATCGGGATGCATGAAGTTCCATATTTTAATGAGGTTGTGAACTAGTTTGTCAAGAAGAAAGAAGAAGAAACCTAATGCTTGAACCAAAAAACACGGCCAACTCTGCTATGGTAGCTAAAGGTGGCAATAATTCAACTACAAATTTTGATGAAACTCCAAAGCAGTGCTAACCTGTGGCATACTTACTGTAAGAAGGTATGTCATACCTATAAAAAGTGCTGGAAGTTTCATGGAAAGTCTCCAACCCAAGAATGGGAAAAAGAGGAGATCAATCAAGAAAAGATGGTCAAGCTCACGTTGTTGCAATTCAACAAAATGAAGTAACACCTCAGGAATTGGGTGGTCTCAACCAAGAAGAGGTCCAGAGGATAAGATCTCTTATTAATAACCTCGACAGACATTCAGGTACTTGTTCTTTGACATATTTAGGTGAGTTTCCAGTATCTGTTAGATTAAACGTTGGGAAAAACCTTTGCCAATGCCTAATGGATCAAGAGCTATTGACCACATCACCCACTCATCAACCCTTTTTTCACATATTTCCCATGTCCAAGCAATAGAAAATAGCCACACAAATCGTCCATTGACCACTGTAGCAGGCATAGGAAATGTAAAGATTAGTCCATTACTGATTACAAAAAAGTTCCATATCCTTAGGTTATCCACAAACCTGAACCTTATCAACAAAGTGACTCAATATTTGAACTTCTATGGGATTTTTTATCATAATTATTATGTATTTAGGACAAGGATTCAAGGAAGACAATTGAACATGCTAGTGTATGGGATGATCTCTACTGCCCTGAAGAACTGAACCTGTCAAGAAAGAGTAAGGGCAATTTACCTCAATCCTTTCTTTTAGAATCTTTTTCATCCAAAAAAGACACCATCACCAACTTGGACATCCATTCTTTATATTCATTAAAATTCTATTTCCTTCTCTATTTAAAGGTCTACATGTTGATGACATTCATTGTAAAGTTTGTGCACTTGCCAACCATAAATGTGCATCTTTTTCAAATATTAATCAAACAAATTCTATCCGTTTTTATCTCATTTATAGTGATATTTAGGGTCCTTCTCCTATTTTTGATATTTTTGGGGCAAAATGTTTATTTCTTTCATTGATGATTGTACCCGTAGTAATTGGACACTTTTACTACAAACACAAATCTCTTATCAGCAATGTCCTCACAAGTTTTTATTCCAGGATTAAAAATCAATATGGGGTCAATACCAAAAGGTTTAGATTTGATCATGCTCAAAATTATTTCAATTAAGTCCATCTTGTGTTAATACCCTATAACAAAATAGAGTGACAAAAAGAAAAAAAGTCACTTCCTTATTATCCCGAGCCTTCTTTTTTCAAAAGAAATGTACCTAAATCCTTTTAAGGGGAAGCAGCATTCTATCATACTCTACAAACTACATATAACCTTGTTCCTAAGGTATTTGGTTGTGTCATCTGTCCATGCTCATGGAGAAAATCATGAAGAGTTAGATCCAAAGGCACTAAAATGTGTCTTTGAGGCTACTCTTCAACCCAAAAAGGGTATAAGTATTATCATCTTCTATCAAAATATCTGAACGGATGTCACTTTTAGTGAATATGAGTCTTATTTCACCACTCCTTATCTTTATGGTAAGAATTAAACAATAGAAGATTGGGATAGGAGGGAGCTGAGGGATTTCTTCTTGTTTGACCTACCATCTTCATCTAAGTTTATGTCTAAATCTATACCTCATAATCAACAAGAAAAGACATTTTATCTTTAAGCATGTGAGATTTGGTAAAGTGCATTCAAAGAAAAAGATGATTACTCTTGGATCTACAAAAGCCCAAACCTCTAACCCGAATCTTGAGAATGATGTAACAATTTCTGAACCTTCTTTTCATAGTTAAATTGAATTTTAGACGAACAATAATGATCAGGATCTTCCCATTGCAATTAGAAAAGGGATTAAGGAATGCACCAAGCGGCTACTATATCCTCTTACTTATTTCCTTTCTTTCAAAAATTTTTCACCATCTCATAGAGCCTTTCTTTGTCAGCCTAAACACCATTGTCATCCCTAAAACCCTATCTAAGGCTTTAACCAATGAAAAATAAACAAGCTATGAATGCAAAATTGGAGGCATTGGGAAAAAATAAAACTTGGGAGTTGGTGAAGCTATCGATTGGGAAGAAACTTGTGGGCTATTAATGGCTTTACATAGTGAAGTATAGGGCAGATGAATCAATTGAAAAATATAAAGCAAAATTAGTGGCTAAAGGTTATATCCAAACTTATGAAATCAACTACCTAGGGACTTTTTATCCAGTTGTAAAGATGAATGATGTTAAAGTACTCTTATCTTTGGCAGCTAATTACGGTTGAGAATTGCAGCAATTTGATGTCAACAATGCATTTTTGCATGGAGAACTCAAGAAAGAAAACTACATAAAAGTGCTACCAAATTGTAGGAATAATTTGGCTACTCAAACTGTTTGTAAGAAGTAAGACCTTATATGGACTGAAACAATCGTCATAAGAATGATTTGAGAGATTTGCAAGGGTAATGATGGCTATAAGGGTATAGATAAAATGAATCACATATTGTTCATCAAACACTCACCTTCAGGGAAGTCACAACATTTAGTGTATGTTGACGACATAACAGTGACAGGGGATGGACAAGGAAAGACAATCTATAAGTCAATTTTTTGCTAATGAATTCGAGATCAAGGAGTTAGGAAGGCTGAAGTATTTCCTCAGCATTAAAGTAGCTCACTCTAGTAAAGTTATTTTTATCTCACAACAAAATTGTTATTGATCTCATAAGAGAAACACGCAAGACAACTTGCAAACCAAGTACTATAATAGACCTGAACTTTAAACATGAAAAGGTAAAGGAGGATGTTGCAATAAAGAACGCGACTAGATAGAGCACATGCAATAAGTGTGACAAGTCAATTCATGCATAGTCCAAAAAGAAGTTTATTTGCAAGCAACTCACCGAGTATTGTAATATTCCAAGAGGACACCACGACAAGGTATCTGGTTTAAGAGAAATGGAGGTCTAGTAATTAAGACATATGCGAATGATTATGTAGGATGGATTGTTAAAAGCAGATCAACTTCGAGAAATTTCACCTTTCTTGATGAGAACCTGGTCATGTGAAGTGTGAATATTAGCTAATTCTCTATAATTAATTAGTTGATATTCTATTAATTAGTAGCTGAATTAATAGGATTTTATTGCTTAGAGAATAAATAGATTCTCCTTGATTTAAGGAGGTGATTATGACTGCATTGTCAATTATATTTCTTGTAATATTCATTAAAAAACTAAGGAAAATTTACTTTTCCCTCATTCTCCATGGTATCAGGGCCACGACTCTTTCACAATATTTTTTTCCTTCTTCATTCAAATCAGTCATAAATGGACTATCGTTGAACGATGACTCACAAGCAGAGAATCCTCCAATGATGATTTCAACAGTTCTTGTGTGACTAATCTGGGCATTGTAATGGAAAATGTACAATGTAGTTCTGATCTTCTTGGCTCAAACTTGCCTTTTCAATTGACGAATCACAAGTTGAATGGCCAGAGTTACCCAGAATGGTCTAAACAATAAAGCTGTCCATTGATGATAGAGGAAAAGTCAGATATTTGAGTGGAGAGATAACAAGGCTGACTTTGGATGATCCAAATATGGCAATATAGAGGTTCAAAAATTCTTTGATCACAACTTGGTTGATGAATTCCATGGAACTTATAATCGGAAAACCCCCTATGTTTTTGCCAACAGCAAAAGATGTATAGGATGTGAATTGCGAGATGTATTTTGATATTGAGAACTCTTCTCAAATTTTTAAACTAAAAATCACAGAAGTGGGAAGTGGAAGGCCAAGCAAGAAGACCGTGACGTTACTTTGTTTTTAACGAACTTGTAACCTTGTGGCAGAGGCTGAACGTTTTGGAAATAGAGGCTGAAGGAGAGAGGAAAAACAACAAAAAGTTGTGATCACTTTAAACACGATTCACACACACGCAAAACATGTTGGAAAATTCATAGGAAGCCAAAAATTTAGAATAACAAACAATTCTGAGGCAATAGTACGTCCCAAGCCAACACTATTGAAATTGGGCCCAAAATATTTGCTGGCACACAGCCTTTCACAAAAGAATAGATAGAGAAGATCTGTAAAATTCTTCAGTCTCAAAATTTCTCCAGTTCAAATCGTACATGTTCTTTTGTTCAGGAAGGTAATTATTTAGCTGACTCTTATTTCAGTGTCAATTCAAATTCTTGGATAATTATTATGGGGCAACAGATTATATGACTGGGTCCTCTAAATTGTTTTCTTCCTATAGTCTTCTGCAGGAAATTAGAGTAAAAATAGCAAATGGTTCCTACTCAGCAATTGCTGGGAAAGGATCAGTTGTTCTTTCCCATGACCTTACACTCCAAAATGTTCTTCAAGTTCCTAAATTGTCCTAAAACTTGTTGTTAGTCAATAAAATAACTATTGATCAAAATTATGGAGCTAATTTTTCTTCATCTGATTGTAAATTTCAAGATTTGAACACGGGAAAGATGATTGACAATGCTAAACAAGTTGGAGGTCTCTATTTCTTCTAAAATGGATATGACTCAAACAGGCAATCCCAGAGAACTTGTCGCAATTATATTTAAATACTCCGTGAGAATAAAATTATGTTATGGTATTTTAGATTTAAACATCCAAGTTTTCATTATCTGAAACATTTGTTTCTGAAGTTTTTTGCAAATAAGGATCTAGCTTCATTTCAGTGTAAAATTTGACAAATTGCTAAACATCATCAAACATCTTTCCCAGCACAACCTTACAAAGCCACAAAACCCTTCACTATAATCCATAGTGATATTTGTGGACCTTCAAGAATACAAACAATAAATGGAAAAAGATGGTCCATAACTTTCAATGATGACCATACTAGAATTACTTGTTATTTTTACTCAATAAGAAGCCAGTGTATTACAAAACTTTTATAACATGATCTAAACAAAATTTCAAACTAGAAGTCAAGTTTTTAGAAGTGACAATGGAAAAGAATATTTCAACAACGTTTTAAGGAATTTTTGTGCTGAAAAAGGTATTGTTCATTGAAGCTAATGTACTGATACCCCACAACAAAATAGAATAGCAAAAAGAAAAAATAAACATCTATTAGATATTGTAAGATCTCTAATATTTTCAGCTAATACTCCTAAGTACTTATAGGGTGAGGCTATCCTAACAGTGACATATTCGATCAATAGGATGTCTTCAAAAGCTTTAAAATTTCGAACACCTCTTAACTGTTTTAATAAATGTTTTCCTTCATCTCGATTATCACATGATCTCCCTCTTAAGTTTGGGTGTATTGCATTTGTTCATATTCATGACAACAGTCGAGAAAAACTTAATCCTAAAGCACAAAAATGTGTTTTTGGTAGTTATCCTTCTACTCAAAAAAAGGTACAAGTGCTTTGATCCAATAACCAAAAGATTTTTTATTTCCATGAATGTCACCTTTTTTGAAGATAGACCTTTTTTTTCTCTCACATCATCTTCAGGGGGAGACACGTAGCAAAGATTCATTTTTTGATATTTGTAAGGAAAATGAGACTAAGGTCAACACTGACAATGATATAGATATTTTCTATAATCCCATTTCAAACAATGATGGTGTATCAAATAATGAAAATAAGGATTCAGCTTCGATGCCTTTACAAATTCAATCTCAAGAAAAGAATGAAATGTGTGCAAAGACGAGATAGAAATCGTTTTAAAGGAAATGTCTTTTTGAGAAAATATTCAAAATGACAAAAGAAACATAGACAACTTACAGCATAGTCAAGAGTCTAATTGCAAACAAATCTAGAAATTGGAGAACAATCAGGTAAATCTTAGTTTAAGTTTATTAATATTGATTCAATGTCACCTAAACCAATAACTATTTTAAAATCGGAGGAAACCTTAGATTTACCCATTGCTCTTAGGAAAGGTTCTAGAACTTGTACCATATATCTTTTGTATAACTTATTATTATTATCAAAGTCTATCTCCATCATTTCAAGCATTAAATTCTAAATTTTTAAATGTTTCCTTTCCTAAGAAATACAAGGGATTCTAAATATTCCTGAGTGGAGGGATGCAGTCCTAAAGGAGATGAGAGCTTTGGAGAAGAATAGAACATGGGAGGAAGTTGATCTTTTGAGAGGGAAAACACTGATCGGATGTAAGTGGGGTGTTCACTATCAAGTACAATTTTGATGGATCACTTGAAGGATATAAAATTCGTCTTGTTGCTAATAGGTTTACTCAAACTCATGGCATTGAATATTCATAAACCTTTTCAGCTGCTGCTAAGTTAAATATTGTGAGAGAGTTCAACTAATCCAGATTGGACTCTACGTCAGTTGGATGTAAAAAATGTCTTCCCAAATGGAGATTTAGATGAAGAGGTGTACATAGCACTTCCAACAGGATTTAGTGAAAGCTTTAGAACAACGATATGCAAGCTTAAAAAAAATCTTAATATGGGTTAAAACAATCAGCAAAGGCCTAGTTTGACAGATTCGCAAGATTTGTGAATTCTCTTCTTACAGGGGCAATATGACCATACTCTATTCATAAAAACTTTTGCAAAAAGAAAGACTGCGGTTCCAATTGTGTATGTAAACAACATTATTCTCACTAGCAATAATTTTGAGGAAATTGAAAATATTAAAAAGAATCACTTAAAGGTGTTTGAAATCAAAGACTTAGAGTCTCTCAGATAGTTCCTAGGAATGGAAATTGTTGGATCTAAGGAAATAGTAGTCACCCCATGGACGTATATCCTGGACCTTTCCGAAGAAACTGAGATGTGTGGATATAGACCATCGGACACTGCAATGGAATTCAACTCAAAGCTGGGTAAAGTTAAGGAAAGAGTTCCAATAGATACAGGTCGATAACAACAACTGGAGGGAAAGCTAATCTATTTATCTCATACCAGAGCAAATATTTCCTTTGTCGTCAGTATACTAAGCCAGTTTATGCATAATTTCTATAAAGAACAGTAGGAAGTAGTCTACAAAATCTTAAGATATTTAAAAGGAGCTCCAAGTAAAGGATTATTCTTCAAGAAAAGTGATCAACAAAAAGTTGAAGTCTACATTGATGCAGACAGAGCAGGGTCTCTTACTAACAAAAGATCAACTTCTAAATATTGCACATATTTGTAGGGAAATCAAGTAAACTAGAACGTAAAAAAAACAAAATGTGATAGCTAGAAATAGTGCAGAAGCAAAACATAGGGCAATGGCTCAAAGAATTTGTAAAATAATCTAGCTTAAAAGAGTAATGGAAGAACTTAAGAAATCAGTGGAGCACCCAAAGAAGTTGTTTTGTGATAAAAAAGTAGCTATCGATATTGCCAACAAACCATTTCAATATGGACGAAGCATGTGGAGATTGACAGACATTTTATAAAAGAAAAACTTAAAAGTGGACTCAATTTCATAGCATTTGTACCTAAAATACAAGTTATTGATGTCTTCACCAAAGGGCTACTAAGAGAGAATTTTGAGTTCTTTGTAAGCAAGTTGGGAGTGATCAATATCTATGCACCAACTTGAGGGGGAGTGTTAATAGTAGTTGATTCTCTATAGATAATTAGTTGATATTATATTAATTAGTAGTTGAATTAATGGGATTTTATTGCTTAGAAAATAATAGATTCTCCTTGATTTAAAGAGGTAATTAGGGGAGGAAGAAATATTTTTCCCTCTTTCTTCAATGTAAGAAGCAAAATGTGGTAGCATGACCTAGAATAAAGACAGAATTTTGAGCAATGGTTCAAGGTGTTTGTGAACTACTTTCATCAAAAATTATACTAGAAGACTTGAAAATTAAGTGATCTGACCCAATAAGACTCTACTTTGATAATAAATTTGTCATCAATATAGCTCATAACTCGGTACAACATGATCAATGAAGCACGTTATATTTGACAAACACTTCATAAAAGGAAAACTAAAGAGTGATTTGATTTGTACACCTTATGTGATTACAAAGAACCAACTTGTCGATGTGCTTACCAAGGGGTTAAGTAGTTTAAGTTTTAATTATATTATATCTAAGCTAAGAATGAAGAATACCAATTCATCAACTTGAGGAAGAATGTGGGAAAACAAGATTTGTGACTAAGTTAGCTATTTTAAGATTCTTGTATCTTTTAGGACATTTTGTATCGTTCTAATTAGGTTGGTAGTTTCTTATTTAATTAGGATATGTCATATCATCTTTTTTTTTTTCAATCTCAAGTTCTGTCAAATGTCAAAGCTTATTAAAGAACACCACAAGAATTCATGCAACAATATGGTCAAGGATAGAAGCCTAGAACAACGTTATGGGTTTCGTACCGTACCGGCCAAAAAATAATACGAAACCATGTTTAAAGGTATCAGTCGTCAGTACCATTCGATACCGGCAATTTCGCATGGTACCGGCCAGTATTTAAAATATCGGCCAAATACCGGCCAGTATCAACAATTTCGCATGGTACCGACCAGTATTTAAATAGGGGGCTACTTAGCAAAATTTTCAAATGTTTTTAAAAAATTTTCCCCCCTCCTTTCTCCCCCACCCCCTTTTTCAAAATTTTTTTTTAATTAGCTATTTACTTATTCAGTTCAAATTTTATTTTGATTGCTTAATTTATATTTTTAAAATAAAATAAATATTTTTATTACTAATAATAATTATAAATAAAATAAAATTTAAAAATAAATTATTTTATTTAAATTTATTTTAATCTTTTATATA
>JANZXP010000001.1:3050161-3064277 GCA_027576715.1 Erythroxylum flavicans
TAAATTATTTTATTTAAATTTATTTTAATCTTTTATATAATATTTATTAATAAATTATTAATAAAAATATTTTATTTTTAAAATAAATAATTTAAAAATTATTATTTATAAACTAATATTTATTTTTAGATATATTTTAATTATTAAATCAAAATTTTATTGGAAATTTATATATTTTAAAAATATTTTTAAATTTAATTATATTTATTAATAATTATTAAAATAATTTTATAAATTAAGTTATTTATATTAATTATTATTTATATTTTAGTAATAATTAATTTTAATTAATTAAATATATAATATTAAATTAAATTGTTTAAATTTTTATTAATAATAAATATGTTAAATAATATATATTTAATTGATAGTAAATTAAATAATATATGTTTTTGTTTAAAGTTTCACTTTTAGTTGGTCATTTCCTCATCACGAACTTTTGTTGTAAATTGTAATAGGATGTTTATTGTTCTTTTTATTTGATGTTTTGATGTAATTATTATTTATTATATGATGAAATTGTAATATTTCAAATAACTTGTATTGTTCTTAATTTTATACTTGAATGATGATTAAATGATATTTTTTGTATGTTAATTGTAGTTATCATTTATATATGAAATGTGAAAATTAATGTTAATAAAAATAAATAAATTGTTATTTTAAATTCTTATTATTATGATTTTTGGAGAAATGGTTGATATAAATTATAAAGTATACAGTATAATATACCAATAGACTATTTTATAATTTTTAAAAAATTCAGGGACTATTTCATAAATTTAAAACATTATCCGAAACGATACCTGGTATTAACCGGTACCGGTACAGTACCGTGTCAGAATTCAATCCGGTACAGTATTCATAACATTGGCATAGAATCAATCATATTCACCATCCTATTTTAACAGGATTCAAACTACTTTACCATATAAAGGAATAACAGTTGTAAATTCAAAACATATTAGCATTTGGTCCATTAGATAGGGCTAAACACTTCGTATGGACAAAGAGCAATGGAATTTTAGGTCAGGCACATATCACACATCAATTCCATAATTAGTTTGGAACTTGCATGACTCTTTTGACATGTAATGTTCATATGGCATATGGAACTTTTTCATCCAAACAAAAGAATTGTTACTAAAGTTCAAGTTGAACTCTAAAGTTCCTTCAGTCCAACACTAAGTTTCTATTTCTTTTGTATTTCAAATGAAAAGTAAGCACTAACTGGTAAATAAAGGGGACTCAAAAAGAAATTTAGAGAAGGAAAAGATAAAACAATAACCTTAACCAGTTCAGCCATTCTTTAATATCTTTCCGCACAAAATCTTGCGAATGATCAATGTTTGGGGCAGCATGGAAAATGTCTCCACTACTCTTGTTGCCCCTACCCTGCATTAGAGAAACTAAAAACTTTGAAGATCTAGAGTATAATAGATTGAATGTAGGTATTGCTCTTTCATACATTTCTAATTAAAATAGTGGAAAGTACTCCAGCAAGATGCAAGTTCAAAACATTTGCATGAGACAATGAGTTATGAACATTCAAGGATAATGACAGAACACATGCACCATCATAATGCTCAGATAAGTCAACTTGTCATCTTGCTACCACCGAAGTAACAATTGCTTTTACTACTTAACTGCACTGCCTAGTTTCTAGGATAGTTCATAAGTATTCATTCAAGATCATAGTACATAGAAAATGATGCTTGAAAACACTTGAACAAAGACATGAAATTCCTAAATAATCGAATAATATGACTTAAATTTAAAGATCAAGCTAAATAGGAACATGATAGCAATGAGGAATCTTAAGTGCTACGAAACTAACTATCAAACAATGGATCCTCAAAGCTTAAGTACCTGAAAATGAGGATCATCAGCAACAATCGCCCGGTCGTCCCAATTTAAACGGCCTCCAAAAATATTCCATACACCATTTTGATTTTGATAGTGTGCACAACGATGATTTAAGACAACATCTCCAAGAACTTTAACGTCTACGTCATGGAGATTTCTCACAAGATCCTTCAATTGATCAATATTCCCATATCTAATAGAAAAAGAAAATTAGAAGTATCACGAAATCAGTTTAACATTTTGGTATTATCCATCTCAAGGACTAGAAAACCACTCTAAATGAACACTCTTTAGAAAGGTTGGCTGGTTGTCACAATAATTAAAGACAACAAATCTCAAGGCACACTAAAAAGTAATGAACATGCAAGTAAACTTCCAAAAATACTACAACCTAGAACAAAAAAATGGTTGTTATAATGTTTGCTTTAATCAGCTTGAATGATTTCCAAAACTAAGACAAATAATCATTCAAGTCCCGAATGATAATGTCTCTAATAAACTTGGAAAAACTACCTAGAATTCAGATTATACAAATCCTTCGGCATGTATCCTTCAGGTGACACAGATTCTGTTGGTGGGGGTAACCAAATCACAGTAAATCCAAGTGAAGCTATTTCTGTGGCCTTTTCTTTAAGCTCCATGTACCATCTTCTGGATTTATGGGATTCCCAGTTAAAGCCTTGGAGCAATATCTCGTACCCTGTCCCTGTCCCCGGGGCTATTTTAGGAGGAGCTTTTTGTTCCTCATACTTCAAAGTAGTTTCTTTTGAGAATGTAGCAATAGAACTTTTGAAGAAGTTGTAGGCTTCAGCAGCCAATTTTTCAATTTCTTGGAGAATACTTTCTTGTGTTTTTTTTGTTTTTCCCTTCCTACCACTCTGTGAGGAAATTTCACCCGCTAAGTTTCTTATTTCATCAATACTCCCATCAGTATCAGCAGTACCAGAATTTTCTTGATTTGATTCAACAGCCTCTCCAGACACTAGTGCACTTACAGGTGCTTCTGGCCTAGGTTGAGCTGTTTGAGCAGTCAAGCTATTTGAACTTGAAAGGGGAATGAAGAAGTCATTTCTTTCAGGTTTCAGCCAATTATTCTCATCCAGCTTGAGAACAAAAAGAAATCCCATAAGATCGTCGTCCAAAGTAAATGACCCTGAACACCCATTGCCATCCTCTTTTCGCTGGAAGAAATTACACCATAAAAATGATAAATAATAACAAGAAATATTCAACATTAATGCAAAAAGCACATGCCTTAAGATCATCCTCCTAAGATGTAATTCCATAAATAGACAAACAATCCACATTGATCAGATTTAACAAAAACTCCACAACTAATTGTACCTTAAGAACTGATTAAATGTGCCAAATAAAGTATATTGTAGAATTAGCTACACAAGCTAAAAAAGAGATAAGAAGCAAAGTGTTTTCAACATGACCTCACATCTTATGTCAACGTGAACGAACATGAATTTTGAATACACTCCTAAATAGACTTGATTACTAGACAAGATCATAAACCATATAGTAAAGATATTGATACATATTAAACTATAGATACATATATATATATATATATATATATATATATATATATATGTATGTATGTATGTATAGATGTAACCAGTTATTATAGCTTGACATTGTCAAAGTCTAATCAAGTCCAATCAAAAGAAGAGGGGGGTACCTCTATAAGTGATCAATTAAGAAACAATTACCCTATGATATGCAAGCAATTCCTAAAAAAGAGTATAGTTGAGCCTATAGGTAATTGGGGAATGTATATTTAACAACAATAGGAAACTGTGCTATCCACATTTGAACAACTAAAACTGAAACAAAATTTATAAACACGAATATTAACAAATAACAAAACCAAAATGTAAAAGCAAAGTTCTAGTTAATTTAGCATCCTCGTAAAAGACTGAAAGAACTAAAGTTTCATAATTAGATAAACCAGCGTCATTACATAGATCCCCTCAGAGAACAGATTTCGTCTTGCACCTGCAATAAAGTTCTCAAGGCCTTGTTCTTGTATAAAGTGGTTCCTGGTGGATGTGGAGCTGGTGGAATCTCCCAATTTTTATCACCACCTCTGCAAACTCCCCAATGAACAACTACTTGAGGCAGATCAGTTTCTAGATATAGAAGAAACTTAGCTGTGTTTGGGCACTTTCTAACTGAAACAGTCACTGAGTTCGCAATAACAATGCGCTTAGCAATAGGTTGCTCTTCATAAAAAGCTTCCAACTGCCTACTTCCTTGTTTGAAATCTTTGGACTCACTGTTGTTATCTTCATTTTTTGAAGGCAATGCTTCTGCCTTGTGAAATATGTTAGATAACAGAGCCCCTGTGATTAAGAGCACCAAAACAGCCAATTCGTCAGTTAATACAATACAACAAAGCAGTAGGTACACCAAAGAACAAATTGAAATGACAAGCCACCAACTCATGACCCACCTCATTAGTATCAGTAAGCATGAGTTGGATCTACAACTTAGCCAGAAGCAGGTCACCTGCTTCAATTTCAACATTTATTTGAAACTTGACCATAAATGTTGAAACAGGTTTCGGTAACAAATAATAAGCCAAAGATTAACAGATTAATTACTCATCATAAGAAGTATGCAAGAGAAAGAGGGAACAAAAGACTAGGCAATACATCATTAGACTAACAACCCAAAGAGTGTTGATTGTTGTCTGATTATGCTAAACGACAAAAGCCATCCAAATTATGTGACAGATAACTTTGTCACTAACACACCATAAATCTTGCATTATTAAGGCAACTAATTAAAATTACGAATCACACCATGAAACACAGAGAGGAAAATAGGTAATAGTCAGCATAGGACTTATGATATATATACCTGGCCATATATTGAAGCCCCATTTTGCCCCAACTACTTTGTTATCATGTACAAGGTAGTCGACAAGAGGCACCTTAAAATCTCTTCCCTTATGCTGATAACAAGCTCCTGTTTCTTCATCCTAGACCACCACAATCCCAAGAATACCAGAAGAATTAGTAGCAAATGGATGCACATTGAATAACAAACAAAATATTATGATTCTGGACCATTAAATTTCAAAAATCAGAACCTTCAAGACAAAATTTATTACTGCAATAGCACTATTGGAATCAATATTAATCATCACTTCATGAAATATATCTCCTTCTGAAGGTTTCTTTAGTGGTGTCTCTATTGCATAGTCCTGTAAAATGCAAAAACAGAGTATGGGCATGAGCTCAAAAAAGTGATGCAGCTATATTGCTAAAATTTTAGAATCAAACAGTAAATTACTTTTATAGCAATTGAACCAGGTGGTCTCATGTTCTTAGGAGGCTGATCCCATTCGCTGCAAAATTTGAAAATTTGTCAATAATATATCAATAAGTAACTTTGATAGTCTTTGCACGTGACAAGGAGCAAATGAATGTGAACAAATCTTAGAAATAGAACAAAGATCAAGAGCATAACGGAAAAAGTGTAAAACATAAAATAAGTTCAAGTTATGACCTGCCATTATCATCAACATAAGTAACTCCCCAGTGAAGTATCCATTTCCCAGGAAGACTACAACCTACAGTAAGCTGCCAATTCTTTTGATCCCTGGCCTGATCCAATCTGACAAAAATCTTTCCCTCAACCTACCGTCAGAAATCAAGCAAATCAATCTCTATGTCAAATTACGACATATTAAAGGTCATCAAAACGAGCAGAAGCTTAATCCTTTCTATTCGTACAAACTCTACAGTCCAATTTCCAGTAAAAGTGAAACATTCCACTGAATTGAACCAAATAATCCTTCGCATCCTCAGATTACAACTGTTTTGTCGGCTATTAACAATAAGACAAAACAAGAAAACACACCCAAGAAAAAACAACGGGCCTTAAACTTGCCAAGGTATCCTCTTATCAATCAAGGAACTAACCAGCATCAACACTTCCATAACCGTTTTCCTTTTTCCCTCGGCTTTCTCAGCAAGTAACCAGAAGAAAAAAAAAAGAAAACACGCAAACAAATACAAACCGAGTTGCATTTCACATTACCGTTTCAGAACGAGGGAGACGGAAGGTCTCTCGAAAGCATACACCATCGCTAGTGGATCCTTCAAGAGTCTCGGCAAGAGCCGTATCGCCGGAGGAGCTAGCTCGAACAGCGTGAGTCGTACTACTAAGCCTCAAGCTGCAGAAACTGGCGCGAACAGGTGAGAGCTTCGTCAGAGAGCAACAATTGACAGAGCAAGGACTCGGAATCTTCGGTCTACACCGGACTCCGGGTCTCTCTCGCCGGGAGTACCTTAGAAGCGGCTCAATCGCAACCGTCGACATGGATTTGACGGTATTTGTCTATAGTTACGGAATTTGAATGGAAAAGATAGATGACTGAGAAATTTAAAGAAGAAAAGCTTTCGTATCGGAGCAGATGGTTCCCTGATGTATCATATATGATGGCTGCTAGTGTAAATAAACAGTATAGTTCCCTGATGCATCATATATGATGGCTGCTAGTGTAAACAAACAGTGAATATAACCTTTTTCTGAATCTGATGACGGTACTTTGCGGTAATCACAAGGGTCGAATCATAAAAAGGACAAAAGACTCAACAGTTACACATTTGCTTAAATTTTAATTTGAAAAGGATAAATATTGTTCTCAGCATCCTCCATTTTCTCACTTCGACGGTCCTAAATTTTCTTCCCAGGACAAATCTTACCCGAGAAGTAAGGAGTTTGCGCGTTTAAAGCATGGAGTATAGAAAGTCAGTGTTCCAATCGGGGATTGACATTGAAACCCTTTCATCAGTTTCTTCCTCCAAAATCACTATCCTAGAGACTTTTACTGGACAATCAACGCCACGTTTGCGCTTGAGTGTGGATTATTAAAATCCATAATCATTACATGTCAAATTTATGCCTAAGAATCTGTATAATCATTACATAATTCCTCTCTTATTCTAGAAGAATGTTATTTATCAAATTTATGCTCAAGAATCTATATATCCATTGGTTATGTCATTTATATCAGAAGAAGAAGATAATCTCCTCTACCTAGATCACAACTCCAAAAGATTCACAAATTCCTCTTTTCTTAATATGCTAAGGATGGAAGAGCCAAAAACCATATAGTGGCATTTGAATTAGTTCAGTTGCAACTCTCCTAAAGCTTCCTTCATTCTTTATCTAGTAATCAAGAATAGTCTTAAAATTCTAGATAGGCCAAAGGTGTCTCTGTGCACAACAATCTTTATGTCCTATATAAAAGGGAACCTGAGAGGCTGAGACCCATAACTATCTTTTATCTAATTGTAATTACTCCAGCTCATTTTGGAACCAGATACTCTCCTTATATAAACTAAAACTCAATGCAGGTGGATAGTCTAATTTTGTAAGTTAGGCTACTCAAGTTCATTTCACTCACTAAGGTAATCAAAAGGTCTTCAAGCGAGTAATAGGATATAGAACATACTCTCTATGGAAAGAAAGGAACATAAGGATTTTCCAAAATTTACAAAAATCTCGGCAAGTCTTAACTACTATCACGATTGGTTGAATAAGACAACACATTCTTGCTAAAGGAATCCCATCTTGTATGAGCTCTACTCTAAGCACTTCCTGATATGCCAATTAATGATCATTATATTATTTGGCTGAGTTATTGAGTTCCTATATCTTTTAACACCTCAACTTGATGAGATGCTCATTCCTATTTCAACTATGGCTTGAGATCCATAACTGATTTTGTTCTCTCTATCTTAGTCTGAAGGGACAACTGGTTTTTTTCTATGCTGATTTTAGCTATTAGAACTCTCTTTTGTAGTTTTGAATTATATAAAGAGAGGAAGAATATAGTTATATTTACTATAATTTAATAAATAACAAGTTATAGAGAAAGTAACTCCAACTTTAAATTTTTATATTAACTTAAAAAATAAAGTCTTTATTATAATAAATATCTATTTAAAAATTAATTTTAACTTTGCTATCTCAATTTTTAATTTAAAACCTATATACATCTTTAGATTTATTAATTAAATACTTAGATGCTTCTTTAAGTTTCTCAATTTAATTTTCAATTCAAACCTTAGATACCTCTTTATGTTTGTAGATTAAATATCTAGATACTTCTTTTGGTCTCCCTTCTTATTTTTAGTTCAAATTCTAGATATCTCTTTAGATTCATAGACTAATTATTTGTAATGACTGATGGTATTTTTATAAATAGATATGATATAAGATGTATAAAGTCCTCGTATAGTTTGTATTTAGGTATGATATTTTTTATACTCAACAATGGTATTCCTATATTAAAGTCAATGTGTTACTCATTTTTAATGAGTGATGGTAGATTTGTATATAGACATGATATTAATATATTGAATCCTAATATACTTTGTATTGATGCATAATATTCTTTGTATTCAGTCATGATATTCTCATTTTATAGTATATGTGTTACTTATCTTTAATAAGTGATGATATTTTTTGACTATATGTGGTATTAGATTTATATGAGTCCTAGTATAGTTTGTATTGAGGCAAGATATCCTTTGTACTAAATGATGGTATTTTCATATGGAAGTGGTGATGTTATTTATCTAAAATGAGTGATGGTATGGTTTGTATTGGTAATGGTGAGTTTTTTTTATAATATTTTAGTTTTTGCAACCTAGAGACACGATATTTAAACATTTGGATCAAGGTCCTTTAATTCTTTTTATTAGTTGCAATATTTAATTGGGAAAATTATATTAGTGGAGATGGATGATAACATTATAAAATTTCCTAAGCACTGTCCTTTTAAATTGTTCTCAAAATGAGAACCTTATAATGGACTATAACAAAAATGGAATATTTGACAGTTAATTCCATAATTCAATTATCTTAGTGCTCCCAACAACCTTATCTCTAACGACTTTCAATTAACAAATTAGTATAAAATGCTATAGTAATCCTTATATTAATTATTAAGCAACAATCCAAAATATAATCATTACATTATAGGCAATTATTGAATGGTATTTTATCTACGTGTATTTATTCAAAGTTTTACTATATGAGGCATGTATTGATGGTGCAAAGAGTTGAAATCACTTGACATCACCCGATTGTAAAGGTCTTTCCAAATCTCAATCAACTCCTTTCATTATAAGTCATATATGTCAATAATAATTTATTGCATATTCAAGGTGTTCACAACTTATAAATATGAACCTATAATAATCTATAATTTGTGTGACTAATCCCCATACCAAGATTCCAAGGCGTAAAGCAGGTAAATCCACTGTTGTAGCTTTGTTCAACAATATACCTATTACTTAAAATGTAAGTTAATCTTTATTGATTCAACTTAGTAACAGTATGTAACTAGAAAACCCAATTCATTCAAACAAAGATAAACATAATATTTATCTTACTTGTTCTTTTACCTTAAGAATTATCTTGCATAAGAGATAGAAAATATAGACTAAGAAACTTTATCATCGCATTATAGACTGAAAGGCATCATTACCTACCATAAGATATGTGCCTATAGCCTGAAACCAACATGTCGTTACATAAGGAAAATCTAATGAGATCTTATATTGTCACATACAGTATAAGTAACAAGATGCAACCCACTAATGCTTCGTTCAGGTCCTTTTAAGCCACCCTAAGTATGATTGGAGCCGAATATCATAGTCTCCTCTACTTCCATTGAAATTTAGAGCATTAGTAATGATCATTATGAAGTATCCAAATCATTGACAATATTTCTTATAAACATGGAAATAATATGTAAGAAATCAATAGATGAAAAGGAATTGTTCACGTTTCCTCAAACACTTGGTTTACATCCATTTAATAACATTACAACATTAAATTCAATTCCAACACAATATTTATTATTCTTCTTTTCATAACCAAAGATGCCAATATTATTCACAGAAAATATTGATTCCGATATGTATCAACCTAGATGAACTCTATGATCTATAGTCTCAAGCAATAAAATTGATGAAAAGTCTCTAACAATTTTTCAGGTACTTATACCATAATATATACATAAAAATCACAATATTGTAAAGAAAATTTTATATTATTTTCTTTATTTAATTTACATAGTGTAACCCACCATATCATATGTGTAATTCCTAGGCTTAGAACATGAAAGGACGTTGCCCAATGTCAGACCAAATCGATCAATATTAAACAATGCCACTATGTACAAAATTGCTAAAACATTTCAACTAAAAATATATTAATGTTAAATATATATAACATCAAATGCGTCAACATTAATTTTATTTTAATAAAGTAACCATGTTACCTTATTTTTAAATTAGCTTTTTTAAGGAGGTGCTTAACATATATAGATTCAAAAGTTAAGTTCTCCTACAAGACATAGATGTCTTCTCTGATGGCACTCACTTTGTGTGTGTTCTTTCATTCTTATAACCCCACCATTTAGATGCATACATAAATAAGAAAGTAAAGATGAGTGGACTACATAGCATTAAAGCATCCCAAAATGTGATCATTGATGATAATCATGACTTAGATGCATTAACGTATGAGAGTGAAACATTGAAAAAATATGTAGATTATTCATTATCCAAGTTTACAAAGGGATGTGAAAAAATAAAGAACATGCTCGAAGCTCAAAATAATTTTAACAATAGGCATAGAATATGATACAATCACAAAAGTGAAGCCAAATCTAAAATCACTATTGTCAAAGAAAAAAGTTTGAATAGTAAAGAACCATTGCCTAAAGTGAAAAATGAGTATAGAGCATCCACTTCTAAACATATACAAACACATGTCACAATCTCTATAACTGATTCTAAAAGCAAGCATTATACTTTTATATATGGCTCATAACATAGGCATAGAGTTTAATACTATCAAGAGAACAATAGGCATAAATTCTATAATGACAAGCAAATTCACTCACACCCTTTTAAGCCTAAAAAAAGCATACATCAATCTTGCATTCATAGTAGATATCATACATATAATCATAGTAGCTCATTTCATTATTGTAGGAAATCGTTCAACACCTTTAGTGTCTAAAGGAAGTTTTCTCATTATGCATACACATGTAGTAATGCATTTACGCATCATGATCTCCAATAAACATGGTATGTCACTTTTGTGGTAAGTTTGGACATGCCGATAGATTTTGTTTCTCAAACAAAAAATGGGAAACAAACCTTTAAAAGCATGGGTCAGAAAGAAGAACCTAACATTCAAGGAACTAAGCTTATTTGGATACCTAAAACATATTGATTAGCTTATTTTGTAGATTTCTTAAAGAGAAAATTATATGCAGTAGAGATGGTAGTTATTGAATTGAGTATTATTTTTTAAGAGTTTATATTTTTTATCTTAACGAATCTAAACTTCTTATGTCCACATTTGAAGAGTTTATATAGAATATGGAGAAGTTTGTCCTTAAAAAGAGCAAGAATGATTAAAGACTCTTCAAAAGAAATAATTGTTAAACTAAGTGAGGATGATAATAAGGATGAGATGCCTCTAATAGGTTGTAAACTCAAGAAGAATCTTCATTTAAATAATTCATAGGTGATGTTAAACAAAAGGTAACTATTAATTCGTACGTTAGAAATTTGTCACATATTGCTCTTATTTATCTATTTAAGTATAAATCCTTAGTGTTGATTTTTTTTTGTTTGAATTATGAATAAGGTTTTTAATAGTTCTTTTTTATAGTGTGAACCTTAGTACTTATACTTAGAGATTATATACAAAACAAGGTTATTAAGTTAGAATTTATATCAATTAGGTAATAATTTCTTTAAAACATTAAATAATAATAGATTTTGCACAATTAAAAGAGAATTAGTTATATTCATTCTTAATATTCAATTGAATGATTATGTGCTTTTAACCTTTTTCTATTTGAGTTTTGAGATTATTTCCAAGCCTTTTAAAACACACTAGTTGATCAGTGTTATTATGGTCAACACCTATTATGGTCAACTGGTATTATTATGGTTGACCAATGTATCTAAAAATCATATTTTCTACCTTTCCAATGAGTTTGTTATATATCTAGTTATTTGTTAGGTCACCCATATAGACACATTAGTCGGCCAATGCCCTCCTATGGTGGACAAATATCCCTATATCTGACATTATCTTTCTAGTAAGCTCTTAAGGATTTTGGTTACTCATTTGGACGAATATTTATACACATTGGTCAACTAATGTCTTTGAGTATTAGACCAGTATCTCCTTGACTAAGAATTTATTTCACTCCTGTGAGTTTGTGACTTGTTTGGTTGATTGAATGGTCAATCACACACTAACACTGGTTGCCCAGACGAGTCATATGGTCAACCAATCATCCTAGTTTGACCTCTTTTCCTCTATTTTTCATCTTAGTTGGTTATATCTTCCAAAATCCTAAATAATTAACCATTTTCTTTGAAAATTTTCCTTCTTTTATTTCATAAAAATCTCATTAAACTGCATTAAATTAAAATTTTTTCATTCTTAGATTTCAAATTTAGGGATTTTTAGAATTTCCCTTTATTAAGAGTTATCTTTTCAATTTATGCTTTCGTAATAAACTTGTAAAAGGAGTTAAGGTTGTTTCCCCTTTAATTATAAATCTTTAATTTTGTCCAATTTTGGTATTCTATGCACTTTTCATATTTTTATTTTTTAATTTTTTAATTTATACAACTTTTAAAATTGATTGTTAGATATTACAATTATGCTTATATTTGTTACAATTTCAATCCCTAATTTTTTCAAAACTTGTCCTTGTTGCTTAATTAAATTTTTAACTTAGGACCAATACTGAAATTAGGGTTTTTTCAACATTAGACATAACTAGGAATGTTTCTTTCAAAATTGAGCAATTACTTTAACTCCTTAAATATTTAACAGCCTTCTTTCTTGAATAAGCTTACCATTATCAAACAAATTTGTTTTGATCTTTTAACCAAGTTAGTTTGACATATGATATTTTATATTATGCATTCATGGATAAAATGATTTGTTTTTCATGATTCCAAAAAGTGGAAAAGTAGTGATATTTGATTTAGTGGAAGTGATGAAATTCAAGGAGAGTGATTTCTTTATTATTTTTGTATTCCTTGCATTTCATGTGATATGCTTAAGCAAATTTATGTTACCTACGTGTATGAATATTTCTTTGATATTAAATATCTCCTTTTCTTGATATTAAATTATGTCTTATGTATGAATTAAAGGAAAGCTAATCATTATCTTGATAGTTGCTTATGTGTTTAATTTTATTATTCTTTAATATCACAAATATTTTATAATTATTGAAAAAGGGGGATATTATTTAACCAAGGAAAGTTCTAATTAATGTTTTTATGATAATAAAACTGTAACAGCCCGGACCACTCGTTCACAGATATTGTCCGCTTTGGGCCTCGACCCAGTCAAGCCCTCACGGTTTTGCTCTTCCCATCCCTTGAAAAAACGTGTGTATGAGGGAGATGTTTCTATAGCCTTATAAGACCTACTTCATTCCCTCTCCAATCGATATGGAAATCTAACGTTCCACCCCTTGAAGGCCTAACGTCCTTGCTGGCCCACAAGCCTAGATCCACCCCTTTGAAGGCCCAGCATCTTCGTTGACATACCGATCTGGGTACTAGCTCTGATATCATTTGTAACAGCCCAGATCACTCACTCACAGATATTGTTCGCTTTGAGCCTTGGCCCAGCCAAGCTCTCACGGTTTTGCTCTTCCCACCTTTGGAAAAACGCGTCTTTGAGGGAGAAGTTTTCATACCCTTATAAGGCATACTTCGTTCCCCTTTCTAATAGATATGGGATCTTACATTCCACTCCCTTGAAGGCTCAGCGTCCTCACTGGCCCCCAGGCTTGGATCCACCCCTTTGGAGGCCCAACGTTCTTGCTGGTACACAGATTTGGATCCATCCACTTGGAGGCCCAACATTCGAGTTTTCCCAAGGGTGAGAAGAACAAAATCGTGAGGGCTTAGCTGGATCAAGGCCCAAGCAGACAATATCTGTGAGCAGGATAGTCCGGGCTGTTACAAATGGTATCAGAGCCAGTACTCGGGCCGATGTGCCAGCAAGGACGCTGGACCTCCAAGGGGCTGAATCCAGGTCTGTGTGCCAGCAATGACGCTGGGTCTCCAAGGGGGTGGATTCAAAATTATTCAAATTTCACATAATCAGAAATACCACACTAATCACAATGCACAAGTCACACAGTACAAGGCATTAA
>JANZXP010000001.1:3064377-3086720 GCA_027576715.1 Erythroxylum flavicans
ATATGAAAATCTAACATTTCACTCCCTTCGAGACCCAGCGTCCTTGCTGACATACCGATCCAGGTACTGGCTCTGATATCATTTGTAATAGCCCTGACCACTCGCTTGCAGATATTGTCCGCTTTGAGCCTTCACCCAACCAAGCTCTCACTGGTTTGCTCTTCCCACCCTTGGGAAAACGCGTCTTTGAGGGAGAAGTTTCCATACCCTT
This sequence comes from Erythroxylum flavicans, assembly GCA_027576715.1. Taxonomy (NCBI): domain Eukaryota; kingdom Viridiplantae; phylum Streptophyta; class Magnoliopsida; order Malpighiales; family Erythroxylaceae; genus Erythroxylum; species Erythroxylum flavicans. The sequence continues at coordinate 3,064,589 of JANZXP010000001.1, forward strand.
ATAAGGTGTACTTCGTTTCCCTCTCCAATCGATATGGGATCTCACATTCTACCCCCTTGAGGCCTAGCGGCCCGCAAGCCTGGATCCACCCCTTTAGAGGCCCAGCATCTAAGTTTTCCCAAGGGTGGGAAGAGCAAAAATTGAGGGCTTGCCTGGGTCAAGGTCTAAAATGGACAATATTTGTAAGCGGGGTGATCCGGGTTGTTACAAATGGTATCAGAGCCAATACCCGGGCCGATGTGCCAGCAAGGACATTGGGCCTCCAAGGGGGTGAATTCAGGCCTGTGTGCCAGCAAGGATACTGGGCCTCTAAGGGGGGTGGATCCAAGCCTGTGGGCTAACGAGGACGTTAGGCCTCCAAAAGAGGTGGAATGTTAGATTCTCATATCGATTGGAGAGGGGAACGAAGTAGGCCTTATAAGGCTATAGAAACCTCTCCCTTATAGACGCGTTTTTCCAAATGGTAGGAAGAGTAAAGCCGTGAAGGCTTAGCTAGGCCAAGGCCTAAAGCGGACAATATCTATGAGCGGGATGGTCCGAGTTGTTACAAAAAGATAATGGCTACCAATGAGTTTATTATTTTGATAAAAATCAATATAAGAATAAGATGAAGTTATAAACTTATGAAGATAGCTTATGAAGTTGATAAAGAGAAGCTGAAGTTTTGCAACAATCAAAATGAAGACTAAATAAGTACAAAAGTAGATTAGGTTTATTAGGGTAATTTTTTACATTATAATGTTATTTAACCACTTGGATGTTCTAGAAGGCCCACTATATATAAACATTTTATTTCACTTCATTACATGAGTCTCTCCATTCATCAATAGGTGTTAATGCTTTCGATATTAATATAAAAGCCTCTCAATCTTGCAATCAAACTTTAAGGAACATTTTGGAAAGTTTCTAAATTATAATTGCATTAAACAAATTGAATTTGAGCATTTAAAGTTGTTAAAATAATGTTTTGGGGTGATTAGTTGACTTATATGAGTTTGAGCATTTAACAACTTTGATGTTCTAAAAGGCTTACTGTGTATAAACATTTCATTTCACTTCATTACATTAGTCTCTCCATTCATCAAGAGGCATTAAAGCTTTTGTAGTAATATAAAAGCCTCTTGATCTTTTAAAAAACTTTAAGGAACATTTGGGAAATATCTAAATCGTAATTGTATTAAACAAATTGAGTTTGAGCATTTAAAGTTATTAAAATCATATTTTTGGGGTGATTAGTTAACTTATATGGGCTAGTGATATAGGCTAAAGTTATTAAATTTGATGTACTATGAGTTTGTTGTAATATTGATTGGCATATTGGTTCACCAATATACCATAGTGGTCAACTAGTATCCCAACGACTAGTGAATATGGTACTTTTAACATCGAAAAATATTTGGATTTATTCTATGTATGTTTCTAAGTGTTTTTCAATTATATGAGCATCATTATTACATATTTGTGTAAGTGAGCCTCTTTAAACTTATCAAGTTTTAAAGTGAGGTATTTTGAGTTATAATATTTCGTTGGGGCATCATATTATTATACTTAGGGGTGATCCAAGTGAGATTAAGGTTCCTCTTCACCTTGGAAGAAGATTGTAAAAGGATTCCTCTTCACTTAGAAAGATTGTATAAAGGATATTCTTCGCCTTGAAACACTAATTATAGTAGAATTCCAAGGACAATTTTGGAAGTGGACTTAAGAAAGGGTTGTTTGCTAAACCATTATAAATCAGTTTGCGTTCTCTTTTTCCTATCATTTTAAAATTATTATTCAATTATTTGATTAATATATATTAAGCAATTTCTTCATCCTTATTTATATTGATTGTTACATTGGTTATAAAAGATTGTTAAATTTTTCAAAAACACCCAATTCAGCCCCTAAATTTTTAAAAACACCCAATTCAGCCCCTCTCTTGGGTGCCATTAGGGACTAACAAACATCTTTAAGCTTCTTAAGAAGAAGCTTCTCTAGTTTCTCAGAGGAATTATTACACAGTCACTTATGATATTTTATGTGGCTTGTGTTAATAGGATTACTGGTTTAGTTTTCTAGTTATTTTTTGCATTATGATAGATAAATGGTTTGGTATGTCAATAAACCATAATTTTCTGATTGCCTTAAGAAGTAATGCAACATTACACTTTTGCTTCCATATTACTATTTTTTATTTTGTAGATATGTGTATACATTTATAATAAGCTCTATGCTTTCCTTTGTATCCACATTTTGGTATAGATATTTGGCATTGCTTCTTAGATCCACGCTACCACCCAAATCCTTATTTTCCCCTAATTAACTAAAAGTCTATCGAGAATTGTGACTTAACAAATGCACCTAAAACGTTTGTAAGTTTTAACTCTCATTTCCAGCTAGAGAATAAATTAGGCAATATACGTACAATACTTAAGCATATGTGACTATGATCAATCAAGCTTGAAGCATCTTGTGGGCCAAAAGTGACATGTTGTCATTCTTACTAGGTAGGAAATTTGATGATAAGTTTTAAAGCCAAAGCCTCTTACAAGACTTAACTGAGCCAAGTTCATATGACACTCTAAAAAGAATGATAATTACTACAGATGACATAGATAGGGTTACTATAAATCTATTGGCATAAAGATGCAACTGCTGCGATTCTATACTATTAAAGTTATGTTCCTATAACTACTATAACTATTAGCTTTACTATTTGAGCTTGTTGTATCATCTCATCGCCTTTCTATAACTTACGAAATTTAAGGAGGAATAGATGTAACCTTATTTGTAAAAAGAGCATAGGTCTATGGATCACCTTAAAGTTGAAAGTTTCTTCAGAAAATAGGCACAAATGAAAGCAAGACTATTTTCTCTCTCTAATAACTCTCTAAATATGGAAAAGGCAAGTCATCTTGCATATCATGTACCTTATATAAAGGAATGGATAGTTAAGATTGTTTTGGATTAATTAATAATATTTGATTGATGTTTTCTCCACTATCCTCGTATAATACTATATGCAAGTAGATCTATCATATTATATTGGCCAAGAGATAAGTAGAGGTTAATACTATGAGGAAAGTATAATTACTATCATATGGTCAATAATAAAGAGAGTAGTTGATTAATCTAAAGTTAGCTTAAACTAGAGTACTATATGCAAGTGGATCTATCATATTATATTAGCTAAGAGATAAGTAGAGGTTAATACTATGAGGAAAGTATAATTATAATCATATGGTCAATAATAAAGAGAGTAGTTGATTAATCTAAAGTTGGCTTAAACTAGATAGAGCAACTTACCATTGAATTAATACAAACAAGTAAATAATCAATGATAGGAAAACAAATATGATATAAAACCTAAACTAAAATTTCCCCAAGCATTATCTTGTATTTTTAATTCAATTATTTAGATATTTTATAATTTGTACGAGAAAAATTCTCCTAGTATAATGAATTATCACCTATCGATGTATAACCACCTATCTATTGATTAATTAATAAATGTATCTTTCTAATTAACATATCTAAGAATGCACTATATTTTGTGAAACTATATAAAAGGTCACCTAAATACCATAAGCATCATTTTAATACCTCATTCAATCCTCAATATAAGTTCCTATATTAATCTACAAGCATGTTTTCTTTAACAATGACCACATGCAAAATCAAATCAGGTTTAAGCTTTCTCTTGTATCTAATCAACATTAATATTAATACAAATATTAAACAAAAATAGAACTATTTCTATATAAAGTTGATTCAATCTATACAAGAATAAACTAAGGCTCCTTCTAATTTAGATTTACATAAAACAAGACAAAAATCATCTTGAACCAACAAAAAACAAACAAAAGAATTGAAGATTCATAAAAAAGGTTTCCTAACTTAAAATTAAACTCAAACTAGTAAGCCTCATTTAGCTAGGGTTTTCACATATTTAAATAGGCATTCCCACTAAGAACATGGTATGTGAAACAGCTCCAATCCATGTACTTATTGTTTCTCTTAAAACTTCAAGCAAGAAGATTTTAAAGCACTTCCTAAGCTTTTTGTAGCATTTTAAATCATCTCAATCAAAGGTAATGCGAAAGTTATCTGTAATTTAAGAAGTATTGTTAAAATAGTATAAAATTGTCCAATTATCTTCATTTTGCTCTTAACACCTCAATTTGCATCAGTCTATCATATACTTTAATATTTTTCCAATTTTTCTACTAGAGAAGAACACGAGCAATATCACTTTTATGTTGTACGTCATGTATCACACGATATCTCTACCTTATATGACATAAGCTCTAACTCGACCATATAGAAAGTTGTGTTCTACACCAAAGTTCTAGTGAGGAATAAGCCTCAGCATATAACTATATATCATGCCATTTTTAATCTTCTCACTTTATGTTTTTGTTCAGAGAGGGACACGCATTAGTATATGGTTATGTGTTAGATTGTTTCAACCAATAATGAGTTTTCTTCTTATTTTACCTTATAAATCCTTGACTAATATAGTTCCCATAAAGCATCTCCTTAATTACATAAAATGTGGTATAAAACCAATTAAATCAAGGTAATTTAATTGGAAAACATAGTAAAATACTAAGTAAAATATATGTACATTACATATACATTAAGATTAACAACACTTTGCTTCCTTGTGGGGGGCATGAACATTTCTATGATAGTTGTATTTTTACAAGAAATATTCCTATTAAGGCTTTTGAAAGACAATTCTTTCCAAATCATTAGCATGCCTCATAGAGGCCTGCTAAAGAGAAGTCAAAGATGAATTGTCAAAGATGGTTATCAATATGTCATAAGTAGACTTACTTAAAGTGGCTTGAAATGAGTGTGGGTTATTGTTATCTTTGTGTCTGCCTCCATTAGGCTAATTAATTATTTATCATTGGCTTTTAAAAACTAAATTAGAGTAAATTAGACTAATTATTATAAATCTATAGTATATATATGAGTGAGTGATTAACATATGATCAATGAGAGTAATTTCAATATATTTGCATACCTTAATACTAAAAGTTTCTTTCTCAATCCAAGTTTTGATAAGAAACTAAGGGATAATTAATACACACCTAATTATCATAACTGGTTAGTCTTCTTATAAGTCCAATGAGCCTTCCAAAATAACTCTTAAAGTGCCCTTTAAAGCTTATTCTCTATTTTGATGTAATACAAGAGGTTAATAGCCTATTTTAATGATAAGCTCAAGTAGGCAGCCTTGAACTGCGTAAATTATAAATGGTTAAATATGTTGTTAAGGGCATTAAAGTTGTGAGTTTACCTATAACATGAAGAGTTTATATACATATTGATCATGAACCACTAGTACACCTCAGGGGGGAAACTAAGTTGAAGAAATGTCATATCAGGTGGATGAAATACATTGAAACATTCTCATATCTCATTAAGCATAAACAAGGTAAGGATGTGGTGGTCTCATAGGTATGTTCTTCTCACTTCTTTAAATGCAAGGTTAACAGTATTTGAATATATAAAGAATTTATACGCTAATGACAATGAATTTGGTAATATTTATTTGACCTGTGAAAGGGGTGCGTTTGAGAAATTTTATAGGTATGATGGTTATTTATTTCATGAAAATAAACTTTGGGTGTTACGTGTTATATGTGTGAGATGTTTATGAGTCATACATATGATAGAGGTTTGATGGATCACTTTAGCACTAAAAAGACCTTGGATATGTTAAACGAGCATTTTTATTAGTCTAAAATGAGATATGATGTAGAACGGGTGTGTGGTAGGTGCATCACTTGTAGGTAGGCTAAATATAAGGTTTTACCATACAATTTATACATGCCTTTTCATATACCTAGTGAACTATGGGTCAATATTGGTATGAATTTTGCAATAATTTTGCCTAGCTCGAAGAATAGGAAGGACTATACTTTTGGAGATTAATAAGTTTTCTAAGATGGCATTTTATTTATTGTGACAAAATTGATGATGCAACCGATATTGTTCACTTGTTTTTTAAGGAAATAGTATGAACACATGGAGCTCTTATGAGTATAGTGAGTGAACAAGATGTTAAGTTCCTTAGTTACTTTTGGAGAGTTTTGTGGAAAAATTAAAGTAATTCTAATATTATTTTTCCTCAAACTAATGGTCAAAATAAAGTCATAAATAGGTCTTTAAATACAATACTTCATGCTATCATTTAAAGGAACTTAAAGAATTTTGCTTACTGATTATTAAGTTTGTATATAAGGAGTGTGCATCCATCCACTGATTATTCACCATCTAAAGTTGTTTATGGGTTTAATCCATTAGCTCATTTTTATTTATTACTTTTACCTCTTGATAAAAGAGCTAGTTTAGATGGAACAGAGAAGGCTTAAATGGAGATATAAATTCATAAATGTATAGGGCAACATATTAAAAAGAAGAATGAGTATTATGCAACCAAATAGGTAGAAGATGAGTTATATTTGCTGGGTTAGATGTATGTAAGGAAGGAATGATTCTCATTATAGAGGCAGTATAAGTTACAACTAAGAGGGGATAGTCTATTCCAATTCATTGAGAAGATCAATGATAATACTTACAAAGTAGAGCTTCAAGGTGAGTATAATATCAGTGTTATTTTTAATGTCGTTAATCTTTCTCATTTTGATGTAGGTGATGATTCAAGGTCGAATCTTTTGAAGAGACAAGGAATGATGTGATTGCAATAGCTAAGATTCGAGGGATTTATTACTTATACATAGTGAACCGGTTACAAATGTTAAGAGTAAGAAGGTTAAAGACGCTTTAAATAAGATGATTTCAGACATATATTTCAATTAAGTTTTAAAAGGCACTTCAAGAATTATTTTGGGATACTTGTTGGACCTATAAGAAGACCAACCATTGGTTAACTTGATTTAGGCTAAGATTAGAGAAGACTTAGACGCGAACATGACTTTAGACATGATTTTGTTATAGCATGTGTAACTCACAAGAATCAACTATTGAATATCACAACTTAACATACGACTATGTACCTAATTTATGTCCTTGTCAAAACTGTAGAAGTGAAGTTATGGTGAGTTACCCTACCTCTAACATAACTGTGTACCAGCCTGTATAACTTCTTGAAGAAATAAGTTATGAAGATATCATCTCTAGCACAATCATGTCCTACACTGATGCTAAAGTTTTTATAATAAGTACGACCTAAGGCACAATTGTGTCTCAAGCTATGTCTAACATTAAAATGATAAATTTTTTCATAACTAAGGAATGTTTCTATTCAAATTTCGGAGTTTATTTGACATCATTCTTATTGAGAGACACGAGTGCTTCTTTTCCTTATTCTTTATTGAACTTTAAACTTATCAAATAATTATTTCTTTTTGGTGTTTAATTACTTAATGAATTTGGTTCTTAATTCTTTATAATAAATGGGTCAATTCTTTATATATCTTTAACTTTTTTTTAGTTTTAGTCAATTTTGTTCGTGGGTTCTCTAAAATTTGTTCCCAGGTGGGTTTGCATTATTGAGCTTTATGCATATATAAAGAAGTTACAAAAAGATCATTTCAAAATTGACGTCATCTATCGTTATCATAGTTCAAAATATTTCAAGAATTAGAACTATGATAATCTTATTAATATAACGATGGTAGGTTTTAAGATCTGCAAAAAGGTCTCACAGAAGAAGTTCCCATACATGTCTTTTACAAATCTGGACATTAGTGATGCTGCAACGAAACCTAAGCCAACCTAAAATTAAGGAGCCTAATTATATTTATGGTTTTGACTGGGGACATTACGATCATTAGCTTTATTGATATAATAAATAATAATAATCCACCCTTGATTGCTCCAACCTTGCATCATCTGACAATACACCTCTCTCTATATAAACCCCTTATGTTTTTTTCCTTCTATTTCTCTATTTTGCTTTCCCCTTCCATACATTTGCACCCTTATATACTCGAGAACATTTAGCCCATTTCTTTTTCTTCTTATGAAATATCACTTTCTTTAATGTTTTTCAAACCTTGCTTTTATTATATAATTGAATAACTCTTATGAAATATATTTGAACTTTTTAGCAAGCCTATAAATTCTAATTGTAACGATGTAATCAAATTTTGGAATGGAAATGAATATTACAGGCCTGTGGAGTTTAGCTCTAATATCTTAATCAAAATTTTGAAGTGTAAATGACTATGTTAGGTTAGTAGAGTCCAACCCGATATCTTAATCAAAATTTCGAAATTTTAAACATGATTTTAACATGTTTGATGAGTCTACCTCCCTTACCTTAACAAATATTAAATAATGAGATGCAAGAGAAAGCAGTTTTTATTTACAATTTAAGAAAATAAAATTGAAGAAAAATGTTTGAATTATAAAAATCATAATTAATATTTTTTAGAATTAAACCATAATTAATATTATAACTACAAAAATTATACAATTTTATTTATTAGTAGGAAAATAAGAGTAATCTTTAACGCAAGTTCTAGAATCACAGAGATTGAGGATTTAGTTGGGTAGGCTTGGCAATTAGGTCCGAGCCAAGGCCTAGGGCAAAGCTCGATTAGGCCTAGGAATGACAAAATCAGCTCGGTCTGCTTTTGGCTCAGGTTGACCAGGGCACGAGTTTATCATGATCAGCTTTTGGAAGGTTTTAGCTTAAAAAAATAAAAAGCGAGTCGGGCAGGCCGACTTGTCCGTGCCATTGACATTTCTAGTTAGGCCTAAGGCTCTAAATGGCAAGTTGCCCAAAGTCTAATAGAGAATAATCAAATTTAATTTTGTTATTTTAAAATTTTAAAATGGTACCTTTTTTTCACAAACGACGTTGTTTGAATAAAAATTTTCAACTTCGGCCTAAGTTCTAGCCCGACTTGAAGCCTAAAATTTTTTAAAAAAGTTCAAAGTTTGATCAACTCACATTAGGCCAGTATATCTCAGACCAGGCCAAATCAGGCCAGCCAAGCTGAGAGTCGTCATCATCATCATCACACCTAATCCGAAGTCCCGTAATAAAGTGAAGTTTGACAGTACATAGTTTACTTCTATATAATAGAGAGGTTATTTCTGGTAAATCCACATGCAGATATGACAAAAAAAGAATAATGCAGGTTAAAGAGTAAATAAGTAAAACTGGCACGCTAAAAGATTATGTAAATAAAATTACAATAAATACATAAATAAATAAAAAATAAAAATAAAAAATAACTAACGAATATACTTGAGATCGTGTCCAAATCTGCTATTACCTGAAAAATAAAAAATAAACAAAGGATATACTTGATATGGTGTCCATGTCTACTAATATCTGATAAGCTGCAAAGTTCGGCTCTTCTTATCTCTAGTCAAGCTAAGAGTTCTTGCTCAAAAATCCTGAAGGTATAACAATCCTACGTTTTCAGATGACTTTGCGGGATTTTTTTCCATACACTTGTCCTGAAAAGGTTAAATTGTAGACCCGAAAGTCTTGTTTAAGACTTACAATTAGAAAAAACAGAAAGGACATTAAGTTAGATTTCCTACTTGGTAACTACATAATGCGAGCGTTAAAGCTGACACTTTCAAATAACTAACTCAACTATTTTGGTGAAGTTTAAAAAGTACAAAAATCTTAAAAGGCCAAAGATATGGCCTCCCAAAAAACACGTTGTAAAAAACAAAATTGCGAAGGCAAATATGCCCTCAAGTCCCAACCATTTTGATTCTTGAGGTCGCAAGCAACAACAAAAGTTGAAAGAACTTCTCTTAGATATGAGGGCTTTTCAATTTACAAGTTTTCAGCTTAAAAGACTTCTCCTAAACCGAGGCTTTCAAGCCAACAAATGATATATCTTGAACTAGGGAGTTTGTACATACGAATTTATTTTGGACTTATTTTAATTATAATACTTCTTTGGATGAGTATTTGGTAATCTACTTTAGTTGTTTTGATCCTATGATAACTTCATTGAACTTGATTGTTTACCTGTTACTTAAATCTTTGACAAATTAATTTACGAAGATTAACTTACTAATATCACTAAATATAAAAACATTATTAATACTAATATGTTTTGTTATCATATTAAAATTACGAATTAAAACCTTATTTAGTACAATAATTTAAATCTTATGAATGTTTATATTAATTTAATTTATTTTGTTATAAATTATTAGTATTATTATTTTGAGTTTATTTTTAGTTTGAAACAATTTTATAGATTTTTATTTATAAATAATTCAATTATATTTTATATAATTATTTAAAAAGCTTTAAATTTAGTTAAGTTTGGATGTAAGAAAGACTCGTTAGAAGGAGAAACTTAAAAATCTTTTTAAATTATGAGTGAAGTTTTTCCTAAACTTGATCCAATCTAAGCCACCCAACCCAACCTATATATTTAATTATATACAATTTATAAAATAAAAGTCTTGCTTATTACAAACTAGACATTACAATTGCAAAATTTAGAAAACTAGCATCTCATGTAATTAGATAAATATGTGATCAAAATATTAAATTATAGTTGTTATTTACAATTTAAGAAAATTATAATTAATATTTTTGAGAATTAGACCATAATTAATATTGTAAGTACATAAATTATACAATTTAATATATGAGTACGAATGGAATAAAAAAGATTTGAGGGTTCAATTGGGGAATAAGGAAAGATCGAGGGTTACAAAAAAAAAATAACGGAAGATACCTCCCTTAACCTTGACTTGAACCCGTTGGTGGAAAACAGAACCGCGAAGGCGAATATGCCCACAGGCCACGAGTGCCAACTATTCCGATTCCCGAGGTCGCAAGCAACAACCAACGCCCTCGTCCAAATTAACGGCCAGCAATGCGAATACGTATCCCACTTGAGATCCAACGGCCCAAATCACAGGCTTCTGTCGTTTACTCGCTTGATTTTAAGAAGATTTCACTCGGGATTATTCAGGGCCTAGATATATCAGTTTGAAGGTTCTAGAAAATTTCCCCCAAAGCTCAAAGCTCTCGTTTTCTTTCCCATTTTCCTTCTCCATCTCCTCGGGAAAATCATGGGAATAGGCCCTGGTCTCTACACCGATATTGGCAAGAGAGCTAGAGGTAGTTCTGATTTTCTTTTCTTTTCTTTTTCGGTGCATTTGATTGATTAGTTACTAGTTAGTGCTTCGGGTTTTGAATCGTCGTCTAGTGATCTTCTTTCTTTTTGGCAATTTTCAGATCTTCTTTACAAGGATTACCAGGTTGACCAGAAGTTTACTGTCACTACCTATACCTCCACTGGAGTCGTAAGTTTCTTTGTTCTGTTCTTTAACTCTTGGCTTTTTTTTCTTTGTTCTCGAGTACTATGCTCCGTTTGATTTTGTTTGTAAGATTAATGTAGCTTTTTGGATGAATAGAAGATAAAGGTAAATCGCAGAGAAAATTTTGACTGAATTGCTTTTGAAAGATTAAGGGTGGTTTTATGCATGTATTCATGGGACTTTGTTTTACAATCGTTATCGATGCCCTTCCAGAGTATCTAATTCATGAAGAAAACCGTGTTTATAGGCTATGGTACTGTGAGATTATTTGTATGAGAAATAGATATCTGACTGTATCGTGTAGATTTCTACAGTTGGTTGTATCAGATATGGAATATTTCCAAGTACTTGTGACATGTTTTATCTTGTTCTTTTGTGGAGATTTAATGTATTTATCTTTTTCAGGCAATCACTTCAAGTGGCATAAGAAAGGATGAGCTGTTTTTGGCTGACGTGAGCACTAAACTGAAGAACAAGAACATAACAACTGATGTAAAAGTGGACACAAACTCCAATGTAGGTAGCAAAAACCTGATTAGAAACTTGATTTATCTTATATTCGTCATTGAAGCGACAAAATCAATTTAGTTATTCTTTTCCTTTTTTAGCTTAAATTTAAATATGTTTAGCTATTCTTTTCCTTTTTTATTCTTGTACTGCACGTTGATATCATACAGCTTTTGTTAATTTAAATAGTGGGATAACGAGGCTTTGTCTATCTGTAGCTTTTCACAACCATCACAGTTGATGAACCAGCCCCTGGATTGAAGACAATCTTTAGTTTTAAAGTTCCTGATCAGAGGTCTGGAAAGGTAACAGCCTTTTGGATCTCTATGCTTAATTAACTTTTTGTTGCTGGAAGCAGTTTGATCTGCATTCAGGTCTGAGAGATTCGTGTATTAATCATTGCTTTGCTTCTCTTTGGTCTGATATATGTTTGTGACGACAGGTTGAGCTCCAGTATCAGCATGAGTATGCTGGAATAAGCACTGGCATTGGATTGACTGCGAATCCCATCATTAACTTCTCAGGTGTTGTTGGGAACAGTGGTCTTGCTCTTGGAACTGATATCTCATTTGACACTGCCTCTGGGAACTTTACAAAATTAAGTGCGGGTTTGGGTTACACTGATGCGGACCTTACTGCTTCTGTTACATTGTGAGTGTTCTTTTTGTTGGTAGAAAGGAAGTTACTTTGATCCTTTTTAAGAAATGTCGTAGCGAATTTGATAGCTGACGCCTGACACTTCCGGGATGGTGAGAATTTGTTACTTATCTTTGCATACGTTTGGCTTGTGAGAAATCTTTTCCTATTTTGTTTTGGGATGAGGTTGATATAGGTAGACTAAGAGTCCCATCATTGCACTCTTTGTTTTCATTTTTTATATATAACTAAAGAGTTGGATAATTTCTGTTTAGCTTATGTTTTTTGAGTTATTGACTCTCTTGTCACTGATGAAGTGAATTTTGATGATTGCTACAGGAATGATAAAGGAGATTCTCTTACTGCTTCGTATTACCACTTAGTTAACCCATCATATGATACAGCTGTTGGAGCTGAGCTGACTCATAGCTTTTCGACCAATGAAAACACACTGACAGTCGGAACTCAGCATTCCCTCGACCCATTAACCACACTAAAGGCCCGGGTGAACAACTATGGCAAAGCCAGTGCCCTCATCCAGCATGAATGGCGACGCAGTTCTTTTTTCACCATCTCAGGAGAAGTGGACACAAGGGCAATTGAAAAGAGCGCTAAGATTGGTCTTGCATTGGCCCTCAAACCATAGACCAAGTAACGTCTTGGTGTGTCAGGAAGGCTGGGGTTTTAGCAGCAGAGGACTATGGTGGAAGGTAGGCTGATGGACTTTACCTTGTTCAGAACGTTCCGTCCATCTGGGTTGTAGGGTTTTTCACATGATTTGGTAGTTTATGCTGTAGAAAATATAAACTTAGCTGGTGTCGAGAATCATAAGTCGTCAATTTGTTCTTTGAATTTCGCACCTGCCCTTAAATTCAAGGGTATTATACATGCTCCTCAGAATATACTGCACATTTAATCTTTAATATATATTCAGTATTCTCTCCAGGTTGGACGGGTTTGGTTTGGTTTGTAGCTGCTTTATCATCATTGCGTTATCTAGGGCAATTTCGCCGGGTTATGTATAATAGTCAATAGTCAAATCTTTGATTTGTTTAATCGTTCGAGTTGCGTGCACGTCTAGTCTAAGCCAAGTCTTTTGTTTATCATGCACACGCATTTGGATTGCAATTTTTCGATTAGTTGGATTTTTTGGGCAAAGTTGTCAAAATGTTCTATTAATTTTCTTTATGCATGCAAAACGAGAAAAATGAATTTTGCATCTTTTCTCCTAAAGCTTCATATATGGCACAAGATCTCTATAACATGAAAAAACTAGTATAATACGCTTATTGTATTGAGTAGTTTAGTTACCTTGAAGTAAATATCAAATTAAGGGAGCGTTACAACAGCTCAATAATGGCTACCAAGAAAGTTTGCGATAGTAATGAAGACGTTGAACTTGTGCAAACCTTCCATTAAAGTGTATGTTATATGTAATAGAAACCAACACCGTAGTCAAGTTCAAACCTATTCCTACGAACAAGCAATAATAGAAACTTTCCAAGCATTTACTACACACTTTTCACTCCTTCAAAGCACTATAACCGTATGTAGAATGTTTACAATAGCTTATTATTTCTTCGCAGATCATCCGATATTAATGTGTTGTATTGGCCTGAAGAAGACCATCTCTGATCTGACTAGCAATGTCTCTCACTGCTCCAGGTCCGTGAGGGATGAAAACAGAGTTAGACTTGGAAGATGCACCAATTTCTTTCATTGTGTCAAAGTATTGGGTCACTAAAACCATGTCCATGACGTCCTTCGATGTTGTACCAGGTACATTAACAGAGAAGGCCAGTACACTGTCTCTCAGTCCATCTACAATGGCTTGACGCTGCCTTGCTATACCAAGACCAGCCAGATACTTCGATTCTGCATCTCCTTCGGCTCTTTTAATCTGTAAAATCTTCTCAGCTTCAGCTTTCTCGTTGGCAGCGACCCTCAATCTAGCAGCTGTTAGCACAGTTAAAGAGTAAGTCAACCAATTATACATACAAACTTAGGTAGGCATATAACAACCAAGTGAGATGGATTTCTGGAAGCATCTGAAATTGATCAGTAATCCAAGATGTCATATAAAACCCATTTATCAATATAATCACTGTGAATCAATATTGCTACACAAGAGAAAAGGCCTTGATAAAAAAAAAAAATCACTAAACTATTAAGCTTATCAGTGAGGAAATAACAAAAATCAGGCTAAACAAAGAAACATGCATACCTGCATTAATCTCATTCATTGCCCTCTTGACATGCTCATCCGGCTCAATGTCCACAATAAGAGTCTGAACTATTTCATATCCATAATGAGACATGGCCTACATATTGACAGTCAAAAGGGAAAAGTAAGATTGAATGAGTGATGTGGTTCGCTCAGCTATGAACCAAGTATAGAAGACTGCATTCTACCTTTTCAAGTTCATCTTCAACGGCTTTTGCAATCTCATTTTTCTGTTCAAAGGCAGCATCAAGCTCCAATTTTGGAACGCTTGCCCTAATAACTAAAATATTGAGGAAAAATGAATTCCAGCGACAACGTTTAGACACTGATAAAGTACAAACTAAAAGTAAAGAACTCAAGTCTCCTCAAATATTAGATACCAAGATGCACAATCTTATATTTATGTTTCTAACCATAGAATTTCCTACAAGTTACGACACATAGCAGTGATTATAATGGGCAGTCCACCAAATACATCCTACCATTGTAAAAACCTTTACCAAATCCTACTTCATTGAAAGGAAAATAATAAATAACAATGGAGTATTGCAATGTTTTTATTCATGATAGTGCTTAAATATGATTAAAACTCACAAAAAGAAAGGTGCATAAATGATGTATGAATGATCAATTTGTTCTTTAGTAACCACTAAGGTTTTCCAGTAGCAAGAAAGCATAAGAATGGGGCTCAATGTAATAACTCCTGATTAATGTAGTTTAGAATTGAGGATCACCAACTAAATGAACCGATGCAATGAATATGATGAATGAACTCTTGGTGTCCAAAGTTACGATAGTTGAATGCTGATATGATATACACAAGATTGCAAGAATTCCGCTCCTCAAACTAAAACAGATGCACTAAACTAACAAAAATATGACATCCAAAACAAGTCCAACGAAGATAAGAGTGACAACTATCTACAAATTTTGGGAATTCCAACAATAGCTAAGTGCCATACCATCAAAGACATAAGCTTGAATCTGTGCTCTGGTATTGCTGAGCTTATAGAAAGCATCTTGAGCACTTTCGGCCAGGGCTCTGTATTGCACAGATGCCACAACAGTGACAAACACATTGTCCTGAAGAGGAAACATAAAAAAGATCACAGCCTGCCATGCATGGAACTTTGATGTACAAAAACTACCACTGCAACTATTATGATGGAATCAAATAAGAAGCTTGCAATCAATACGATTTAATGTCTTCAAATTGTTATTCATGACTTATATCAAGCCCTCAATCCTGCAATATGCTTACATGGCAAAACAAAAGAAGGTAAACTAATTTTATGTCATAGAAATAACATGAAAGAACCTTGGTTTTGGTTTCACATCGAACATCCAGCTGTTGCACACGCAAAGAAAGGTGACCGGCTATTTGGCTTCCAATACACCAGGGTACACAGTGACAACCCGGCTGAAGGACATCACCAAACTTGCCAAAATTCTCCTTGACAGCTACAGTTGACTGATCCACTTGAATACAACCCAGAACCTGTCCCATTTCCTGAGGATAATCAATAACATAAGATCAATAGCAATCCACAGAAATTACCAAAAACTAAATCATTGCTAGAAAATAAGAAGCATATCCCCGTAAACTTACCTGACACAAAAACACATCAAGTTACAGTTTTCATACCTTAGAAAGACTCAAAATCCATCAAAAGGTGAAGTGTAAGACTTCTTTTGATAGAAAAAAACAGAACATGTTAACAAAACTAAATTCCAGCGGTCAGTCACCCAAACCCAACCATGGACATCACCTCTGATTCTTGTCAAGATCATTGCATGATATAAACCGTTCAATTTTATTACTCACCAAGCACTTCTTTCTCTAGCGAGAACAAACACTAAACTCCGTAATAAACATCTTGAGAACACCCCATGGCTGTCTTAAATACCCCAGGTTTAATAATGGAATATGATGATTGAAAACTGCACAGAATATCGGCTGCTAGATTAGGAGAATACTATCCAATAACAAAAATTTCAAATTGTTCACAATTTTATGAATGCAGTAGCGTGAGAACTACAAAAATGATCGACTGCAATTATATACAACCGTTTCCACAAAGCATTAGATGAGATACAACCAGAAGTGTATTGATCACTCTCACAGTTAAACATAAAAAATAAAAAGGAATACGATTGACCCAAGAGATTACT
This sequence comes from Erythroxylum flavicans, assembly GCA_027576715.1. Classification (NCBI taxonomy): domain Eukaryota; kingdom Viridiplantae; phylum Streptophyta; class Magnoliopsida; order Malpighiales; family Erythroxylaceae; genus Erythroxylum; species Erythroxylum flavicans. The sequence continues at coordinate 3,081,402 of JANZXP010000001.1, forward strand.
ACTCCAGAGAAATCTGAGAAGAAGTAGTCACCTTCTAACCGGAAATTTGAAATCAGCTTTGCACTAGCAAGCACCGGAACAAAGAAAAACTGGGATCTTATTGGGATATAATTGGAGAAAACTTGAAAGAAAGGATGGCTATTGGTGGAAACTAAAGTTGACAATGACAAGCCAAGTCTAGAACAAATGTGGGGAACAGAGAACCTAAGGAAAAAAATAAAAGAACTGATAATTTCAACGACTTATTGGTCAATGCGGGACATTTTAACAAATATCTCCGACTCACTTTCCACTCTATATATATCAAATTAACGATAACAACAATAATCTTGACTATTTCACACTTCTCCCAACTCAGAACCACAAGCATACAGCTGATTTATATACACTCATAACTGGATAAGAATTGACATCTTAAGTGCAAGCTAGAATATGAAACTAATTCTTAAATGGGTCAGCCTCCATTTGTGATGATCTTATCGAAGTGGCCAATTTTGAAAGCCAAAAACAAAAAAAGAAAAACATCATTATAGTTAAGAAAATTCAAACAACAACTGCAACAAAGGTGATTCCTTTGCGTTTTCCTACACTAAGTAACTGACGGCCGAACATAAATCATACTAAATACAAGTCGCCGATTTCCAAATAAGATAGGGAAAACAGAAAGAAGATAGAAAGAAGCGTTAAAGTTGGCAACTTGAAAAGAAAACCCGTTCCTGTCAATTCTGTAAAGAACCCATCAAACAGAAGATAAGAACAACAATGGCCGTTTACCTGTTAGTATTTGAGCAGAGGAATTGGAAGATGTCGAGAGAAGACTGTGACAGAAGAATATGAAGAAGATGCAATGACACAGAGGCGGGATTGCGCCGATATTTATATAATTGTGTACAATGTACAAAAAATGAAATTAAAAAAACAAAATATTTAATGACAAAGCGATCGACTTGCCTCGTATTTTCCAGGAAACCATTTTTGGAATCGAAAACTTCGTAAAAAGTGGAGTAACAACATTATGATTATTATTATTGTTATGCGTGAGGGTGAGGTACATGGGATTATGTCATAAGTATTCGAATATTGAAAGAAATAGGAACAAAGAAGAGGTAAATAACATAGGCAATAATAAATATAAAATTCTAAATACCTAAATATAATGTTTTAAAAATCATACCCAAAATTAAAAGCTTGTAATATATAAAGTTTAAGATTTAAAATATTCAACTAATTTATATAAGACGGTCAAAAAATTGACTAAAAATTAAATAAAATTAAAAAATTTAAAATATGATTGAAAGAGATTGTCATTACTTATTGAAAAATTTAAAGTTTAATTAAAAAAGATTATTAAATGAAAATTAATTGATTTATTTTGTTTATAAGACTATTAATTAATAAAAATTTACCTATTAATTAATAAATTGATCGACTTTTAACAACAAAAGTTATTAAAATAAATCGAATCGGAAAGTTACAAAACGAATCAAAAAATTAGATGATTCAAGATTTTTACATCTGGCTAGTTATGCTTTTTAATCATTTCCTAAATATATCATATTATTAAATGCTTAAATTCTTAGTTTAATTAAAAGCAAAATTTGAAGTTTCTCCAAGTATGGCTGACCACTAGCTTGAGCCTTCCTTGTAAAGGGCAAATTAATTTTCTAGGTCTTCTGAACAATTCTTCCAATGAATTGAATAGTAATTTATAGGTCCAATTTAAATACAATAATTATTAAAATATACATTTTGGGCTTGTAAGTAGCTGTTTGTTATCTGATAGCGATGATTTCAATTGAACCATTCTTGTTTTCCCGGTTTTACAAGAAAGGCAATCTTACGTCTTTACATTACACAACTTTTCTTAACATCAAAAATAAGAAATAAAAAAATAGTTTTTTTTCATCCTTATCCAATAAACTTCAAATTCACAAAACATTGACACGGTTCTTTGACCATTCTTGGAATGGAAAATCAAGTTTGTCTGATTGCATTACATTCCATCCACATGGTAATCAACAAGAAAGACAGCTATAATGTCTCAGCCAATTTCCTTGTAAAGAAGGAGTTGATGATGTGTGGTGCAAAAGAATATTAAAAGACTAAGTCGTCGTACCCTCTGTCTGGTCCCAACTCCCCCGAGGTCGGATTTATATTCCAAAGCCAATATTGACTTGGTATAGTATAGGAACTATATTCATCCTTATCCTCACTTAGGCCCGAACCCCCAAATTTCATTCATAATGTCAACCTTCATTTGGCATATGAACTTTCAATTTTCTTTTAGAAATGTATGTGACATTTCTTTATTTCGATAAGCCGTCTACAACCACCAATATATCAACTCTCAAATCTTAAAAATAAGTATTGCATGATATGCAGAAGATGGATGTAGCAGCACCACTCACGCATGTCTCATCATTTCATCAACCAGAGTATCAACACAAGGCCCTGTTGCAAATTTCTGATGTAGGCCACGTTCACATTTTTTTATATGATAATTTCATTAAGTGGCCGTATATTTTGATTTAATCATTTAAGTATATTAAATCTTATTAGTAATTTAAATAAGAGATAATGTGATATATTTACGTTGATGGAAGGTAAACAATAAAAATAAAATAAAGATAATGAAAAGATGTGTCGTTTGAATTTCAAATAGATAATTACTACCTCTCTCTCGCTTTACCTATTAAGTTTTTCACGTATCTCTCCATTAGATAATATATAGAAAATAACGAATTATTAGATATTTAGTTACCATAATATTACATAATAATGTGGCCAAATTAGAAAGTTTTGTAAATATCAAATTAAAATAGATATTTAGTTACCTATAATAATGTGATGCTTATGATTGCAATGACATAATGATATATTTAATGAGTATACTAAAATTCATTGATACTAAAATATTTAAGAATCACCCAAAAGTTGATTAGTTAATTTTATATCAATGAGTATAAACGTGATTAATTAGTATACTTGATTAGATATATTTAGTATATCCAAAGATAACTAATATATCTAATTAGAGTATGCATGATTATCAATTATGTAAATATTACTAAGCACCAATTTATGTGTTTAATATATTGTTGTTTTACCCAAAGGAAAACCACAACATATGTTTTGATATATTTGTTATTTAATTTTAATTACGTGTTTAAATTATGATTCAAAGCATTAATGTAGAGTATTTCTTATATAAATTTTGCATTATTCAATTATGTTGCTATCCAATCGTAAGCTTCGTCTATTATAAAGTTTAATGGGCTTAACTTTAATGAATGGTGCGAACAAGTTCAGTTCAACCTACGAATCCTAGGTCTTGACTTAACACTCCAAACTGATAAGCCCATTGCGCTTACTAATAATAGCAGTGTTGAAGAACAATCTTTTTATGAACGTTGGGAAAGATCAAATAGACTGAGTTTAATGTTTATGCGAATGACTGTGGCTAGCAACATTAAGGCTACAATTCCCAAAACTAACAATACTAAGGAGTATCTTAAGCTTGTTGAAGATATTTCATAGTCTGATTCTGCTGATAAGTCTCTTGCTGGAACCTTAATGGGTATGTTAATCACCATAAAGTTCGATGGTTCTCGTACTATGCATGAGCATGTTACTAAAATGATAAATACAATAGCAAGATTAAGATCCATAGGAATGGAAGTGAGTGAAAGTTTCCTTGCGTAATTTATTATTAATTCCTTACCTCCTGAATATGGTCCAATCTAAATGAGTTACAATACTATTAAAGACGAATGGAATGTGAATGAACTGCAAAGTATGCTCATTCAAGAGGAAGCAAGGCTTAAGAAATAAGGAATTCACTCCATTAATCTTGTGGGTAATCAAAGAGCTAGAAAGAAGTTTAAAAAGGAGAAAAGAAAGGGAAAGGATGTATTACATAAGGGTAATGCATCAATTGCAATCTCTAAGAAGGAACCAAGGAATGATAGATGTCATTTTTGTAGGAAAACTGGACACTATCAAAATGACTGTCTGAAACGTAAGGCATGGTTCGAAAGGAAAGGTAAGCCTAGTGCTTTCGTATGTTTCGAATCTAATTTAGCAGAAGTTCCTTATAATACTTGTGGATTGATTCTGGATGTACCACTCATGTTGCTAATATGATATAGGGATTCCTTTCAATCCAAACCATAAACCTAAATGAAATATTTGTCTTCATGGGAAATCAAGTCAAAGCTGTAGTTGAAGCCATTAGAACTTACCGTTTGATTTTAGACACAAGACATCATTTAGATCTTTTCAAAACCCTTTATGTTCCTACAATTTCTCAAAAATTAGTTTCTTTATCAAAACTTGATATTGTTGGATATTCCTTCAAATTTGGTAATGGATGTTTTAGTTTGTTCAAACATAATTTCCTTATTGGTTCTGGTATACTCCGTGATGGTTGTACAAATTAAAGCTTGATAACCTTTTTATTGAAACCCTGTTGACTTTGCATCATAATGTTGGTGCTAAAAGAAGTTTTATAAATGAAACTTCAGCTTACTTATAGCATAAACATTTGGATCATATATCGAAAGATAGAATGACCATATTAGTAAAGAATGAAATTCTTCGAGAATTAGATTTTATTGATCTTGGAATTTGTGTGAATTGTATTAAGGGAAAACATACAAAACACACAATTAAAAAGAAGCCACAAGAAGTGCACAGCTCCTTAAAATTATACACACTGATATATATGGGCCTTTTGATGTTCCATTATTTAGTGGAGATAAGTTTTTCATCACTTTCATTGATGATTTTCACGTTATGGGTATATTTATTTTCTTTATGAAAAATCTCAGTCAATAAATGCTTTAGAAGTATTTATCAATGAGGTAGAAAGGCAATTAGATAAAAAAGTGAAAATTTTCTGATCTGATAGAGGTGGTGAATATTATGGAAGATATAGTGAAAGTGGACAATGTCCTAGCCCATTTGCTAAATTTCTTGAAAAGTGTGGTATATGTGCTCAATACATAATGCCAGGTACACCATAACAAAATGGTGTAGCAAAATGGCGCAATCATACCTTAATGGATATGGTTAGGAGTATGATGAGTCATTATTCTCTACCATCATCATTGTGGATGTAAGCATTAAAAACTACCATGTATCTATTAAATAGTGTTAGAACCTGAATTTTTCTTATAATTTATTTTATTAAATTATCAAGCATGAATATAAGTTAGAACTCATGAATTAGCTATTTTGGAGTTTTAATTAGATATATTATGAATCTCGTGTGGTTGCATGAATTAAAAGAAAGAGTTAGAATTAAGTTAAGGAGTTAGA
>JANZXP010000001.1:3091807-3114522 GCA_027576715.1 Erythroxylum flavicans
CGACAGTCTTGTTACCTCATGGATCACCAATACCATCTGCAAAGAATTAAAGGATGCTTTCCTGTCTGCGCCATCCGGCGTAAAAAATGCCACAAAAATTTTTGTAACGAGTACGTTGGGCTCACATAGATGGCCGTGAATTCAAACGAATGGTGATCCCACTCAATATTGACATGCACAAATTGGCAATGAGCGAGCAAAATGTGAACTGCAAAATCAGCATGCCAGAGAAGCCAGATACTGCCGGAGTAGCCTTCAGTTTCCACTCTGAAGGAGTGGTCAAAACCCAGACTGTGAATGACTTTCAAGGCGCGGTCCCCACTGATACGGGGTTCCACCAACACTACCAGTTTCGGGTGATGTAGGCGGATGTAATTTTTGATAACTGGCTTGAAGGTTTGACTCCCAGCCCCTTGGCAATTCCAGATAAAAATAGACATAGACAAAGGAATAAGAAAGAGAGTGGACCTAGTCTGTCGGGACTGAATGGTCAGTCTGCTCCGGCCTCTGTAAAATCATAGGCGCTTGGTTATGCTCCTCCATCGAAATGTCGGTTCCGACGGAAGGTGCAGGAACGAAGGCTAGATCAACAAGTGATTCTGGCGGTCACGACTGGGGTAGGAATTGGGTATGAGTGGACTCGTACGAGTCCCTCGGGTCAATAAGGACATTGGCGTCGTCCTTTATGTCTCAAAAGCCCGAGTCGTCCGGGGTGGATAGGGAGATAGAAGGGTCATAGATGATAACCTCGGTGTGGGATGGGATTGAAAGGGCTGAATGGGCTGGGGGCGGGCTGGAGACCAGGAGAGTGGTGGGCTGCTTCTGCCCAGTCTGGCGGGCTGGGTCTGCTTGGGTCAGGGGCTGGGTGGGGCGGGTAAGGGGTTGGGGCTGGGCCTGGGTTTGGACAATAGGAAGCGACATCGTCTGTGCCATGTGGAAGGAGGAATCTTCTGGAGGGTGCTTAACCGACGCACGTTTAGTGCGTTGGCTAGATGAAGGAAACGATTTGGATACTTTTATTCGGTTAGAACTGGACTTAGACGCAGCGTGAGAGTCGAGGATGGGAGCAGAGGCTGACCGATGGGAGGGAGCTATTGGGGGATCTGACATCTCCAGTCCCGTCAAAGTAGAGAAGTGGGAACCGTGGGGGTTCACTGAGCCGGAGGGAGTGTCCTTGGCTTGCCAGAATGACGCTATGGGTGATGGGGGTCGACGCTATCTTCTTGGTACTTGCATCCATGGGCCAATGTCTTACTGGCGGTTGTCCTCAGGAGGAGCTACGTCATGGCTTGCGGAACTATGGGCAGTGGGTGACCATCGGCGATGGAAGTTGGGTTGGGTGGAGCTGCGGGTCGGGATGGGCATGTCGGAGCTCCGTGTCCAACCCGACCACAAGTAAAGCAGATTTCAGGTAACCCCTTATAGGCGACCTTTATTGGTTCTCCATCCAATTCGACGATGGCTTTGAGTGGAGCACTTAGGTCCAGATCGACTGCCACACAGGCAAACTTTTGGGGTGAGTGTATTATGTGTTGCTGTCTATTTTTACAGTCCGACCCACTAAGTTGCCAGGCTCTTTGAGGATTGTAGGATGATAACGGGCTACAAAGAGTTCCAGAAAGTGAACCCAGGCCACGACATGGGTAATTTTTCCAGTGAATGGGCAGAATTCGGGATACCAAGGCTGCACAGACAGGGCGTGGCCAAGGATGATCCATGGGCCTTGGTTAAAGTACGGATGTAATCCTCTTCTTCCATGAATTTAATCAGGAAATACTCATTCTCTAAGTCAACCATTTTGATAGGTCCCTTAGGTTTCCAAAGTGAGTGTAATCGAGTCTTGATCAAGTTAAATCCAATCGGTCTACCCAGCAATTTGATGACAACTGCTTGTGTCCAGGCTTGATCAAGTTTCTGTTTGAATGTGGGGGACAGTTCGAGACCCAGTCCATAGGTCCCTTGGATGATAGATATGTCTCCATCCGTTAGTTCAATGTCGTCTTCCTTAGGCCAATCCAGTTCTCTGCCTCCTGAACTCGGATCTGAATTCCTAGAGACCACGGCACTGTAGCTTGGAGGATTAGGAGGGACAGTCGGTGTTGGAGGCGGGGGGTCCTCTTCCCGCTCTCGAATGCGAACTTTCTTCATAGCATGGCCTTTGATTCTAGCACTTTGTTGGTTGATTATCGTCATGTTACCCAGTTTCCTTGGTTCCAGATTCTTTGGATTGTATTGAGGACTTTTAACAAACAAGTAAAAGACAAGGTGAATATATGAAGGAAAGAGTTGTAGAGAGATATTAGAGCATCTCTCTCTAACAGCGAGTCTTCTTGATAACTTTAATGAACGGTGTGAACAAGTTCAGTTTAACAAGTTCAGTTCAGTCTCGGGAGGACAACGAAAGTAGGAGATTGGAGGGGTGATGAGAGAGGCGACCTTCTTTAAGTATTGCTACAGTGATGAGTGAGTTAACAAAGGATAGGGTTTTTGTCGTTGAAACAACGTCATAAACATTATGCTAAAAAACGACGTTGTTTTGTTAATTAAAACTAACATTATCCGAATTTAGACTGAGCCCAATCAAAAGATCGGAGTTTGAACCCAACTTGAAATTAACAAAAAACTTGCGCCCAAACCTTAGTTTCAAAGATAATCTTACAATTCAATTTGCCAAATTCCAAATTAATTGTAAAGTAATTTACTTTTCTGCCCTCACAAGCATCAATTAACACTATCTGATCGGACGTAAGAAAGAAAGTGATAGAAACTCTCGTCTCTTTATGGAATAAAAAATATCAGAAGGACCGCACTGTTCAATAGGTGAAACTAAAGCAACTTCTTAATACGACTGTTCTCGATGATGTCTTCTCTTTTCTCATCAACGATCAAAACCGCCAATTCCAGCTCTTTAGCTTTCGCTCCTTACCGGCCTCATTTTCTGCAAACCACGTCAAGGAACTTTGTTTTCTTGAAGAAGTCGTGTTTTCCACCAAATTCAATCTGTACCCAGAAACGATCTCTTTCTATCTCATCGGCTTCTATGTCTGAATATGAATCTGGACCATCTTTTCAGGTTAAAGTCTGCATCTTTGATATATAGTGTCATACCTGAGGTGTTTGCGGTGATAATTTATTGTTTCGGTGTCATATTATGAATCAACGAACTGAGACGTGTATTCACAGGGAACTGATTCGTTTTTAAGGAATGTGTTGGCAAGTATGGAGATGGTCTATTTGGACAGGAATCCCACTGCAAAAGCAATCCTGGAACTAGTACATTCAGCTGACGGTGGACAAATAGCCTATGATCATTTCGCCTTCAGGACATTTGGGGTATATCTTACCAAAGTTTATAACCTTATTGTCATTTCTTCAACAATTTACTGTACATACTGTGGAAAAGATTTCGTCTGAGTTTGTCGTTTTCCACATAATGATTCTATAGCTCCCTATCATTTATGTTGGTTTCGTTCCATTTAGATTGAGGAGTGTAATGCAGTGATGGTTAAGTGGTTCTTCTGATTGATGAATTGTAGGTGAGTGGCCACGGCATTGACTCCTTGGCTAGTTTTTTTATGGATTATGGCTACACGCAAAGGGAGGAGCTAAGATTTCCCGTTAAAAAGATTAAAGCTCTGTGGTTTTCTCCTCCATCTACTCCTTTGGACCTTGCTGGAGGGGGTGTTAATGGTCCTTTGCCTCGAGTTTTTATATCCGAGCTTCTTGTCGATGAGTTGAGCCCAGAAGCTCAAGTTAGTACCAAAATCCACGACATAGTTATTTTCACACTTTACTCTTAAGGATGTTGTATTGATTGCATTTTTACTTGTTTGTTTTTGCTACTAAATGTTTGATGGCGACAGTTCAGGTTGTTAATCTTGTTCCGTTCATCTATCTTTTGTTACAATCCCTGGCACTCTTGTTTGTTTGGTGAAAGAACTTTCCTTGAATCTTTGATGTTGATGGAGAAGAAGAGCTACTTTATAACTCATAATCAATTGTACCATTTGACACGTCTTTTATTTTTCTATGACCTTATTTTCTATTTCCCCTTGAATACCGTCGCATCATGGTTCAAATGTTACTTACAGGAAATTATTAAGAAGTACATAAATGTATCTGGTAGAGGATATAGACATGCAGCTCTTGCCAGTTCTGTGGGATCCTTAACATGGGAGAAACCCTTATATTCTGAGTTTCAGCAATTGGCTAGGTAAATACTCCACCTTTGTGTGTGATCTCCGTTAAGTTATATTATTCTGTCTCTACGAATATTACATATATTTGCAATTTGTAATATATGCTGATATAGTAAATTATTGCTGTGCTTTCTGGAAGCAATACACTTAAATAATCTTTAAGATCCGAGAATTTTCACTTTTATTGAGTTACTCCAACTTGTCAATGCCCAGGGAGAGTGAATATGCTGCCTGGACCCTTGTCAATGGTTACGCACTGAACCATGTCACTATTTCCACGCACCAGCTCAAATCTCACTTGAGAAATATAAATGGCCTCAATCAGTTTGTTGAAGAAAAGGGGTTCAAGTTGAATTCTGAAGGAGGTGTTCTTAAAGGTTTGTTATCTCCTGCTAACTGTTGTCTTTTCACTTCTGAGTGTACTGATTATACTGGAAAATGATCGCGGCTGCTCCATTTTGATGGTAGCCATCTTTCTCAAATGATTAAGAGGACTAGTTGTGGTGATGACTTGTAGATTCTCAATAGGATATATAGACGTGGAACTTGGATCCCTTGTCAAATTGATGATTTACAGGTCTGACTTAAATAGAAATATAGGTTGTTGCAAAGTCCCTTCAATCTGAATGTTCTTCCAACCTTTGGAATTCATCCTTGAATTGCTTCATGAGCTAGGAGATGCTTTGTTTCAAATTCACTTCATGCATGAAAATGCATTACCGAAATTGAATACATTTTAGATTCCCACGGAGGCTATAGGATCGGCAATTCAACTTGGTCACATAGATATGGTAAAATGAAAACTACATTGTTCGTACACATTTTTGCTTTATCTACTCTATAAAGCATCAATCATTGTGACTGGCTATTCAAAAATTGGACCTCGAGCTCTTATGACTTAGTGTACTCTGCTGTCAGTGAGTCCTGATGGCCTTCTTCTGCAAAGTTCAACAGTAGCGGATTCTATTTCCTTTAAATTTGCAGATGGCACCACTGAATCAATTCCCTGTTCATACATTGAATTTGCTGAACGGCTTGTGTTGCCACAATACAAGGATCTACCAGCCGAAGAGGTATCTAGTTCTAGTGCTTGCAGATTAAATTTTATTTTTCTACGTTGATCTTTCTGTATTTATTCGAATGATAAAAAAATGTGACTATTTACATGATATTTACGTATTTGGCAGATTAAGGAGTTCCACAGGCGTGATGGATTTGAGGTTGGAAATGCTGATAAGATCTTTGAGAGCACATATAAAGAGCAGTTGACAAGGAGAGTTGCCTAAGATGCAGAAAGATATGTGAACACAGTGGATGCGTGCAGCCAGAAGCTCCCTGAAAAAGGTTCCTTAAATCTGAGATGCTGGTGTAAATAGTTCTACATTATCCAAATGGTTTTATTTAATGAAAATAAAATGCTACAGCTTTCATTCGAGTGAGAGGCCACTTGTGATCTGAATCATCTGTTATGTTGTCTTAACACCTTGAATGCCCTTTGCCATACCTTCTTTTACTGTTAACTACTGAGTAGCTGCTTTAACCAGTAATTATTTGAGGGATTATTAACCAAGGGATTATAAGAGGTCGAAACCTGTTGTTAACTCCAATTCCTTGCTTATTAGGTTCTGATATCTGTCTCCACATGGAAAAGTCACATCTGGATGACACGTCTAAAAGCCTTATGAAACTTCTCATTTTCAATCTCAAAACATTTTTCACAAATGACCAGACCTAATTATGAGAGAAACCTCAAACATATGAACTCATCAACAGCCGGAAAAAAAAAACCAAGTGGCTCAGGACAGGCAAATATTTCAAGATTATTGCAACTTTCAAGTACATTGACAAGTAATCTGTTTGCTTCTGTATGGCTGATTGAAGGGTGGTATGAACCTGCCATGATCTCGACCAAACTCTATGTCCGACAAAAGCTCTTACCAAACTTTCCTCCACATCCATCGAAAGGGCACTTTGTCTGGTTTTCACCAAGTGCCTCGAACTTTATCAAACATCAACTGATTCTAACCACTATATCATCTCTCCACAAAGTTGACTACGAAGGCCACCTTAGAAATATGATAAATGAACATGATGCAAGAAGCTAATAATCTTTTCATAACATACTGCACTAACACATAACTGTTGACAGACATTTTCCTCTGTAGCTTGACCTTCCCTGAGATGCTCTCCCCATCTGGGATCTTTCAGTTTAACAAAAAAAAAAGTAGACTGTTCCTCTATTGCTTGTCAGCAGTCCAATAACAAGTGCTTTTACAGAAAATACAACTATACCATGAACTAGGGGTTGAAGAGGAGAGAAAAATCGAATGGAATAAAATAGATAATTACTGACACTCTGCTATGCTTTACCATTTGGCTTTGGTGATTGATGGGGATATTGATGATGGTAAGGAGAAGCGTAGGAGCCATTTGGTATTGACAGGCTTCTCTGTTGGCCATTCCTAGATAGTAATCCCATCTGTGTGCGAATACCATTTTTGCCATTAGGGCTGGAACCAACACGGTCAGCTTGCAAGGTCTGAAAATAGTACGCTGAGCTGGCCATGTCCTTAAGGTTAGGCAATGGTTTTAGTGCCTCGACAACTTCACTCATTAAGGGCCTGGCTTTTGGATCCCGGCTAAGGCAGTGAGCAGCCAGTTGTGCAGCTTTCTGGGCTCCTTTTATAGAAAAGTGACCTTCAAGCCGGGGGTCAATCAATCTGTAGAATCTTCTTTTCTCTCCTAGATGTGGCCGAGCCCATTCTACCAAGTTATGTTCTCCATTGGGTCGGTTCTTGTCCATGGATCTTCTGCCAGTAATCATCTCAAGCAAAACCACACCAAAACTGTATACATCACTCCTTGATGTAAGATGTCCTGACGCAACAAATTGTTCAACAGATGAGAATTGACATAACAACAATGATAATCCTTTTTACAGGTTTAGTGTTAATCATTGTCTCAACCAACTAATCTGAAGAAGCTTAGGACCAAGAATGGAGTAGGGTTAGTGAGAATCTGACCTTGTAAATTACCAAATTGACCTGCAACCCTCTTAAGCCTTTACCGAAACTAACAGTTCAGACCAATAATATGAATTATGAGGTTTTACACAAGGAGATATGCTCTTGGTTAAGTCGTGAGCACGTAATGGATAGAAAAATCTTAGTTCAACATCTTACATCTATATGGCAGGATATAATTTATACAACTGCCATGAACCAGCATTACTCAAGACTCTAAAGGAGCCACATGAGTCAACGTAAAAAGATGCAAGTACAATAGCCCACAAGACAAATGTTTCAACCTTCCTATAACTAGAGGTAGAAGTATCAACATTATGTATCCACCAGGACATTCACTTGGAGAGTAAATGGCACGGGAAAACTTTTACATGAGAAACCCATTGTTAGTCATCAATTATGTTTAGGTTGTCAAAAATGGTATCCCAAAAGGAATGGAACTTTTACATGAGAGACGCATTGTTAAAGTACACATGTAAGGTATGTTGTCAAGTATGAACGGCAGGGAGTATTTACCGGTCATTACATATTCTGGTGCTGCATATCCATAGGTCCCCATCACACGGGTTGACACATGAGTCTTATCTCCCTCAGGACCATCCTTGGCAAGCCCAAAATCTGAAAGCTTGGCATTGTAGTCCTGAATAGCAAATTATTAGAATGCATAAAATAAAAAGGAAAAAACTTGATGAGTAAGCTACTCACTGCATCTAATAGGATATTTGAAGTTTTGAAATCACGATATATGACTGGCCTTTCTGCTTCTTCATGAAGAAAAGCAAGACCCTTTGCAGCACCTAGTGCAATTTTCATCCTTATGGACCATGGAAGTGGAAGTGACCCTATATAATAGTAGCGTTAAAAGGAACATCAGATTGTGAAACGAAAGAGAACATGCTGTATGAAGGAAAGCTACAAAGGAACTCAATTAAAGTTAGATGTCAAAACCTATTTTAAAGTCTGAGTGAAGACTTGGAACTCAGATTCTAATCTAGTTTACTAGACAGTTCCATCATACGAATAAGCAGAAGTCAGATAGAAAAACTTTCCAAAGTTATAACCTAACTCAGTCAAGAGAGAAACTAGATAAACAAACTGGAGAAAATTTTCTGTATAACAGTATGCTTATCCCTTTTCGATGAAGGGTATAAATTTTTGCTTGTAACAGTAGGCTGCATCATATCAATATTGGTCAAGGGAAGCCATCTTAATCAAAATGAAAGACTCAAAATTCTAATTGTCTTCTTGCTCTTCTTACTGAAATCTCAACAATATTTAGATGAAAAAGAGCATCTACAAAGATAAAAAAGGCAGTTAAAATACTTCTAAACAGGTGATTCTCCAAGCTTCCTCGAGGCATGAATTCATAAACTAGAAGCCTTTGATCGTCTTCAATGCAATAACCTATCAGCTTAACCAAGTTTGGGTGAACAAGATCACCTAGAAAACTTACTTCAGCCTGCATGTAGAGGAGCCAACAATAAAAGAAACTCATCTGACTATTTGAAAACGACATCATTAAAAAGATAGCTAGAAAGGTAAAAAAATATTCATAAAAACTTGAGTAGTATAACATATTCATATAATTCTATACCAGCCATTCTTTATGACCTTGAAGCCCATCATGATTAAGAGTTTTAACAGCAACAGTAAGCCCTGTACCGGGTTTCACAGAAGCAGTTCCATTTTCTTCAATCCAACCCTTGAACACGCAACCAAAACCTCCTTCACCAAGAAGACTCTCAGGCCTAAAATTTCTTGTTGCAAACTTAAGGTCATTAAAAGAAAACTTCCGGAGTCGAGAAGCAACTTTGAGCTCCTCTTCAAGTTTGGAAGTAGATGAATTACTTTCTGCAATACTCGTGGCCGTAGATGAGTGTACTGGAGCAGCTGGTTGGTCTCTGCTTGTATCGTTTGTAGATTTACTTACTGTTGACATCAGATAATTTCCATGTTGAGGTGTCTGAAAGATTTAAAGGACATGTAGACATAGATTGCAAGTATTTGACAGAGCAACATTACAGTACAAGTACTTGCAAATGCAAATTAATCTGTGAGATTTCAATGCAATAAGATGGATCCCAATAATCCAAGTTTAAAGGAAAGAAATCATCTAAAAAAATCTATTCAAAGAAAGCTAAATTGAACAAATTGAACTTCAAATGGCTCCTCAATAACAACAGCACTCTAGTTATTTTACTATGTCTGGAGAGCAACTATCAAGACTAGTTTAGACAGCAATAATCAAGAGTAATCCACAAATAGTTTGCTCAGATGCAGTTAAAGTTACGTCCACCTAACATCTATTATGGGAATTCAGCATATTCAAGTTTATCTTCTACTTGGAAAGGTTTATTTCCATTCCATCGACTATTCAGATCGTTTGTGGAACCCAATTTAAGCTACATTCTGACCTTTCAACAATTGATATTTATATACAAATCTAGAAAAACAATAAAGAAGAAAGAAAAGGTCTTCAGGCATTAAATTCGAGGAAAAACTATTGTGAAGTTTAGACACGTAAAAAAGGTTCCTATAGAAACAAATTGCTCAATGTTAAAAAGAAGTTGACTGGGAACACAGTCCAGCAGGTGTGTAGATAAGAAGTCAACCAATGAGGACAGGAAGTCTTATGGTGAATCTCAATATAACTTGATGAAATGAATGCTTGCCCAAAGTAATGCATAAGCACGTACCAACTCGTAGTTTTACACATCCAATCTAAGCTAAAATTGACTGTTTAAGCACTTACGTAAATTCCAAAAGCAAAATTTGTTGACAAGATATCAAGTGATCATAATGATATTGAGTTTTTTATTCTACTGAGGACAGCTTTATTTATTCTAAATGTCTGAATTTTGAAGACAGTCTTGGTAAAGCGCAGCTTATTATGGGTATAGTGAAAGAAAACATTTCCTAATCTCGGTATCAATTGGCTTACTGCTAGTAACCGAGTAGTAACATACAAATTTCTTTCGCACTTTTGTCTTACACACAATTACTAACCATTTCCATAAAGTAGCCGACGCACGACGCCAGAAGAAAACAAAGTCTTAAGTAAAAATATCAACTTGTCAACAGAAAGATGTGAAACAGTGCCATGAAAGATATGGAAGTTACCGAAATGAGTACTGATCCCGCTAACAGAGCTATCAACTTTGGATCTTGAAGAAATGCAGCTTCCCATAAACCTCAACTTATACCAGCACCCTGTCTCCACTTCCTCTACACCATCACCATCGCTGTCGGAGCCGCCACCGCCAACTCTCTTTTTCTTCTTCCTCCCCTGTGATTTGCCCCCAGACAAAGAAGACCTAACTTTACCATCTTCACCACCTAATCCCATGTCAACCCAAAAACCCCTTCTCATCCACAAAGAAAAGGAAGCCCCAAAACCCACCTCTCAACCAAAAACTGCTCCAGACCCAGAACAGCAAACGAAACAAAGAACCCAAAAGGCACTAAAATATATCAATTTCTCCTCAACACCCACCAACCCAGTAGAGTAAATGAGCGGAAGGAGACCAAAAATGGCAAACCTTTGAAGTCATAAAACCAAACCAAGTTGAATAAACCGTCTGGAGGGACACCAAAAGTAAGTTTGGTTGTTGTTCACTTTTCCTTTTGTGTTTCCAATCTCTTTTGCTTTTTTCTATGTAACAAAGATAGAAACAACAAATCCCAGTTGAACCAGGAAATGTCTGTTCTATAGGGAGTAGAAAACCTCAAAAGGAACAAACTTCTTCACATACACTCAATGCTGACCAGTTTAGAACCAAAGAAATGGCACAAAATGGAAATTAAAAAAATAAATGATTTCCAAATAATCATTGAGTAAGACTCTCCCTTATCTTACTATTCTATTGTTGATTCCATTCCATCTTATTTTTGTCATATTGCTTTCTATTTATTTTATAATATGCTTGGCACTGGAGAAAAGCCAAATCAAGCTGCCCGGGAAATCGGGGAACGCAAGTGCGGGCTGCCCGAGTCTGCCCCATAAAGTGCTGCAGTTCGGGCCTTGATGAGAAGGAGAAATTGGGAGGTTCGGTCAGGAGAGATATTAAAAGAAACGTGGGACCCGCTGTGGGCAGGAGGACAATGAACTTGACGTGTCCAGCAGTGCCGTTAATATTTATGGTTAAATTTATTTTGATATATTATCATTGTACTTTAAATTTTTTAACATTAATAATTTTTTATAATTAAAAATTTTCTTATAAGTAATTTTTGTTAAAAATTTTAAAATGACATCATATAATAATAATATGTGTAGTGTCACGTAACAAAAACAATGTAATTTTAAAGTTTGCAATTATATTTTTTAATGAAAATTATCCATATAAGAGAACAAGTATTATAAAGTCAACATTATTTGAGAATTATTAATAATATTAAAAATATATATTAATAATATAACAATTCAAATTTATTAAATTTATCTCTGATTTTTATTCTTTATTTTATCTTATATATTTTTTATTTTCTTACATATAATTGTAGAAAAGAAAAGAAAAGTGAAGAAAGAAAACTGCTGAACAACTTTATTCATTTATAAATAGATATTATATGGACTCTACACTGCAACGGCACACAGCATGTCAGCCTATTATCTAAGATATTATCTAAACCATAACTGATGCAAGAGACTAGGTAAATGAAACAGAAAGTACTCTTATTTGCTCTTTAATCATAGGTAGTCACATGCCCTTAAGTCACTAACAGACTCAACAACATTTAAAATAATAATAATAATGTAATAACGACCCACTCCTTTATTTGTGAAGATCGGCATTCACATAGCGAGAAAGTTGGGGTTGTTATCTTCAACACCCCCCCTCAACCACAACTTCATTCTTCTTTAACACACCAAGTTGTTGACGGAAGTTCTCACATTTGCTGTTACTCAAGCCTTTTGTGAAAAGATCTGCAACTTGATTCTCTGTTTTGACATGGTGCAACTCAAATTCTTCTTGCAAAAACTTTCTCTCTAATAAAATGATAATGAATCTCCATATGCTTTATTCTTACATGAAACACTGGATTCTCTGGCAAACGTATCTCTGATAAATTATCACAATATAGAGAAGTTGGACCTTTTGTTGGCTGACACAAGTCTTCTAAAAGTTGCATAAGCTAAGTGCTTTTTTAAGTTGTCATCGCCGCTGCTCGATATTCTGCTTCTGTGGTTGACAGAGACACAGTTGGTTGTCTCTTACTGCACTAAGAGATTACTCCGGAACTAAGCATAAAAACATACCCTGTAGTGGAACATCGAGTATCACGATCCCCTGCATAGTCAGCATCACAATATCCAACCAACTTGCCATCTTCACCTTTCTTAAACATGATGCCATACCCGAGTGTGTTTTTGATATATCTCAAAATCCTTTGAACTACATCCAAATGGGGCTTCTTAGGACTTTGCATATAC
Source organism: Erythroxylum flavicans (assembly GCA_027576715.1). Lineage (NCBI taxonomy): Eukaryota > Viridiplantae > Streptophyta > Magnoliopsida > Malpighiales > Erythroxylaceae > Erythroxylum > Erythroxylum flavicans. Next base: position 3,104,464 of record JANZXP010000001.1, read on the forward strand.
CGACTCATCACACCAACTACATAAGAGACGTCAGGTCTCGTTAGAGTTAAGTATATTAAACTACCCACCAACTATCAATACATCATTGTATCCTTCAAGTCCTTTCCTTCGTGAGCATTCAATTTTGCATTTGATTCCATCGGTGTCAAGATAGGCTTACAATTCAGCATGCCAAACTTTTTCAACAAGTCTCTGGAATACTTTTGCTGATGGAGAAAAATCCCATCTGCACTACGGTCAACCTTCAACCCAAGAAAGTGATTGAGTTGCCCGAGCTCTTTCGTTAGGAAACGGACTGACATATTCTCTTTTGTTTAGAGAATTTCTTCTTCATAATTTCCTGTGAGAATTAAATCATCTGCATATACTAGTATAACAACTCGTTTGCTTCTAACTGCTTTAACAAAAAAACTAGAATCCAGTGGTGCCACAGAATAACCACTGTGAGTAAACTTCAGCAATTTTACCATACAATGCCCTTGGTGCCTGTTTTAGTCCATAAAGCGCCTTCCGAAAGGTACATACATACTCTGAATGATCTTGACTTTGGAAGCCCATTGGTTGACACATATAAATTTCCCCATCTAACTCTCCATGCATAAACGCATTATTTACGTCCATTTGCCATAGGTTCCAATTCTTCTTAGCTGCAAGTGCAAGTAAGACTCGAACAGTTGTGAGCTTGGCTATTGAGCTAAATGTTTCATCATAGTCTTGTCCATATTGCTGAGAGAACCCACGAGCTACCAGACGAGCCTTAAGTCTCTCAATTGAACCATATATATGACGCTTTATCTTATAAACCCATTTGCAGTAAATAAGTTTGACATCTATTGGCTTTGGCACTAGCTCCCAAGTTTGATTTCGTTCTAACGCTGCAACTTCCTCTTTCATAGCTTCAACCCACTTCGAATGCTGAGCTTCTTCTTCATATTTCTCAGGCTCTTTCTCATCTGTTTCTTCTATAATAGCAACGTTGGCATAATTGGGCTTTGGTTTTCTGACTCTTGTTGACCTTCTAAGTAGAGTTGGTGCATTAGGCTCACCTTCTTCGTCTGATCGTTGATAATCACCAATTTGCCAAGGATTCTGAGCCATGTCTTCTTCGACATTTCCTTTATCAATTGCATCTTCAGTTTCATCTAGACTTAAATGGATTTGAGAAGATTCTACTACTTTCTTAAAGCTATCTAAATCTGGTAACACTTCTTTATTTAAAGACCACCACAAAAATGCTTCATCGAACACCACATTCCGGGATGTATAACACTTCCCAGTCACTGGTTCACAACATCGCTATCCTTTTCTTTAACTGTCATACCTTACAAAGATACACCTAACAGCCTTCTTGTCCATCTTGCTACGTAAATGATCAGGTACAAACACATAGCATACACAGCCAAAGACTCATAAATAACTTACAATAGGCTTTGTGTTCCATAATTTTTCGAAGGTGAAAGAAAATTTAACCTTTGTTGGGGAAGTCTATTGATCACATATGCAGCCGTCCTCATTGCCTTTGCCCAAAAATGCCCAGGAACATTTTTAACATATAGCATACTTTGACATGCTTCTGCTAGATGTCTGTTCTTCCTTTCTGTAACACCGTTTTGTTGCGGAGTACTTGAGCATGTGAATTGATGTTGAATTTTGCACTCCTGAAGCAAATCTGAGAATTCTTCTAAGTTATACTCTCCTCCGTTATCAGTACGTAGACAACAAATTTTCATGTCAACTTTTGATTATGCTTCTACTACCTTCTTGAATTCTATAAACTTTAAGAAAGTCTCAAAATTTTCCTTCATAAAATAGACTCATACATACCTTGAGAAGTCATCAATGAAGGTCACCATATACTTCAGCCCACCAACGGAAGCTTGTCTAACTGGCCCAAACACATCAGAGTGTATTAACTCTAATGGTTTCTTCACCTTAAATTTGGACTCTTCGAATGACAACAGGTGCACTTTTTCATATTGACAACCTGCACACATTGTATCTATTCCTACCTCAATTTGAGGAAGTCCTTTCAGCATTGACTTCTTTATTATCACATCTAGCTTGTAGTTAACATGACTTAGCCGCATATGCCACAAATTTACAGTCTCATTTCTCTTCGCCTTGTCTACATATGCAGTTTCTGCTGACAACACATAGACTGATTCTAGCCTTTGTCCTTTCATCACCGATTCTTCAACAATCTCAAGGTGACGATATACCTTCACATCTTATGGACAAGACAAAATGGCGAGAAGACGTTAATTGTGCTACTGAGAGAAGATTTTTCTTCGTACCTGGGACATGATAGACGTGTTGTAGTGGCACCTATTTATTACTAGATCGAGGAGAAAAAGTAATACTACCAACGTGAGCTATTAGTAACTTCGAATTGTTTGTTGTCACCACCACACTCCTTTATAATCTGACAGATTCTGTAGCTTTTCCACGTCACCCGTCATGTGATTGAAGTAACCTAAGTCAACAATCCAATGTTTTTCATAATTAATTCGACTTGATGTAATGGTTGTAAAGGCAAAATCCTCCTCTTCAGCAGCAAATAATGCCTCAGCATCCCACTCCTCCTCATCCTTTGAAGTAGCAGCATTACTCTCTACAACCTTTTTCTTCAACCAACAATCTCTTGCCATATGTCCTTTCTTTCTGCAATTAAAGCACTCCTTTTTAAACTTCTTGCCGCGACTTCAGTTCCTTGAGTCTCTCCTTCACGAATACGTTCTTCGCTTTGATGACCTCCTATCTCTCATCATCATTCTTTTTAGACCCACCTATACCGTGCTGCTTAAAATTTCGTCCACCTTTATTGGCAAAAAGTGCTTCCTCTTAGCTCTTTGATGAAGCTCCTCCCATTTGCTTAGCTAGAGCTTCCTGGCCAACTAGCAAGTTTTTGAACTCTACAAGCGATAGCTGAACTTGCCACCCTTGTACAACAGCAACAAGGCCTATGTATTTAGGCCTCAGACCATAGATGATAATTTGTCTCATCCTTGTCTCTCCGATTGGGGCTTGTGGATCTAACTCTGATATTTCCTGCCACAACATCTTCACTTTGTTGAAGTATTGTGCGATTGTCATGTCATGTTGCGCCATCGAGAGTAATTCACTCTCTAATAACTGGAGCCAAGTGTCATTTTTCTTTGAGAATAACTTGGCGAATATATCCCAAGCTTGTTTTGAAGTTGTAGCATCTCAAATGTTTTCAAGCACATTTTCTTCAACTGTTGTTTTCAAGGCAAACATTGTATTGACTGCTTTTATCTTCCACTTTCGCAGCATACCATTTGTATCTTCAGCTTCTGGTTGCACCACTTCACTACCATCGATGACCTCCCACAAGTCTTGTCCTTGCATATATGACATTATGTAAGTTGGCTATGTCTTGTAGTTACTGTTGTTGAGTTTTTTCAGCCCACCGATAGCTTGAAGATCTACCATCGCTATCAGTTACACAACTCTCAAAAAGTTGTTAAACCTGGCTCTAATACCAAAATGTAGAAAAGAAAAGACAAGTGAAGAAAGAAAACTGCTGAACAACTTTATTCATTTGTAAATGAATATTATATAGACTCTACACTACAATGGCACACAACATGTCAACCTATTATCTAAGACCATTATCTAAACCATAACTAACGCAGGAGACCAAGTAAATGAAACAGAAAGTACTCTTACGTGCTCCTTAATCATAGGTAGTCACATGCCCACTAAGTCACTAACATACTCAACAACATTTAAAATAATAATATTAATTAAGTCACTAACAGACTCAACAACATTCAAAATAATAATATTAATATAATAAACGACCCACTCCTTTATTTGCGAAGATCAACATTAGCATAGCGAGAAAGCTGGGGTTGTTATCTTTAACAATAATTACATGTTTTTATCATACTTCTACTTGAAATTAATCTCATTTCTTTGTGTATCTTGAATTATTAGCTTTCATGGTAATTATATTATTTGTTTCATATCAAGTTATATCTTTTTTCTACTAACTTTATTAATATTTTAAATGGTAAATTATCTTTGAATTATGAAGAAATATCAAAACTTTCACAAATTTTATTTTTTAACAGATTTACAAAAATAAGCAAAAGGTGCGAATTCTCATTTAACTTTTTTTAATAATCTAAGTTAATCCCTACCATTAACTATGATATCACGTTACACTTTAATATTTATAAAAAAAAGTATTTGTGGCACCCTAAATCCCAATTGAATTAAGGTTTTTTTTGGCATATTTTAGTATAGCTTATGTCATGTCATTATGCAATTTAGACCTACTAAGCACTAATTTGATCTTAAAAATAATTTCTTTAAATATTTATTAAATATGTGATATTCACTTTAACATTTCACAAAAAAATATAATTAAGCTTTTTTCGTTATCTCTATTACGATTTTCAGGGTGCAATGAGTATTATTTTAGTATCGTTAGGATACAATGAGTACTATTTTAACAACGATAGAATGCAAAGTAGTATAAGAAATAACGGTAGAGACTTACTTAAACTTTGTATGAAACATTAAGGTGCAAATAACACCTTTGATAAAAAAATTATTTTCATATGCATTTTATTTAGTGAAAATTTTAAATATGTTAAACTTTTATTTTTGAAAATTTTAATACTTAGAATTTTAGCTTAAGATTTTGTAAAAGTGTTAATAATAATCTAATGTATATTTGGTAAAATTTTGAAAAAGAATTTAATGAGGAAATCTTTTAATAAATTTCAAAATGGTTAAAATTTAAAGTTCATAAAAATAAAGAACACGTTAAAATGTTGCCCAAAACTTTAAATTAGCTCAAAAAATATTTGAACATGATGATGAAATCTATATGAATAATATTAAGTTATATCATTAGCATCATTGTTATCATATTAATATGGAATAATAAATATATATTATTTTATAAATTGATATGTCTTACTATAAAAAGGAGATAGATTTAATAAATTATTAAAAGTTCAAAACATTCAAATATTTTATCTTATTTTAAAATAAAAATATTGTTTAATTACATTTAAACTATGATTTTAATTTAAAGTGATAAGCAATCTTAAAATGCCCAACTTTCTAAAATTTTTTCAATCCAGTGTCTAAACTTTTAAAATTTTTATTTGATTGACAACCTTTTAAAACCTTAACAGTTTAGTTGAAAATATTAGTTCCATTAATATTAAACTGTTAAGGTTTTTAAAAGTTGGTTATTCAATTAAAAAATTTAAAAGTTTGGATACTGAATTGAAAAAATCCCAAAAGATTAGATACTTTAATTTATAATTTAAATTATAAATTATATCATTCTTACTAAGACTTGATTACTTTAATGAGGCTCCTTATCAAATTAAATCTTATGGTCAAATATAAGAAATATATGTTAAGTAAAATATAAAATATAATAAATTATTTTAGAATTTTATTTGAAAATATTTTAAGCATTAGATTCAAAGAAATTAATTTTGTGTATAAGTTTAATTTGGTCAAGTTTAATTAAATTTCAGTTAATTTTAAAACATTTTAACACATATGTAATCTATTTATGCCTGTGGACCTTAACTTCAAATATGAATTCGATTTGTTGTAATATTTCAAACGTAAGCCTAGCCTTTAAACCTATAATCTTTAAAATTTCTTAGTTATTTATAAAATATAAATAATTCATTCAATTATTTATTATAAAAAATAAAATTAAAAATTAAAAAATATAATTATATGTTTTCCTTTAATCTAGCAGAATAATAGCCATCACAACAAAATAAAATAAGTTAAATAATTTTATAATTATCCTAAGATTCAAACAATACGTGAATCTTAATTAATTTCAATTAATTATTGAATGATAAAAATAAATTAAATTAATTATAAATTATTTACGAATATGAATATTGTTTTTTATGTTAAACTTAACCAATAGAAAGATTTACCCACAAGAAATTAGATAAAACGATTTGAGCCTAACTTTGTTTAAGGTATTCAAAATGTGATTTGAATGAAAATAATAAAAGAAATTTAAACAATTAATAAAACAAAACTACAAAGCAAAGAACAAATGAGCTGCCAAATTAATATTAGGGTTTGATCAAAGGATGAATGCTTAGGACTTATTCTTTCATTATTTTGTTTCCTTAACTATTATTAATCCAATTATGTTTTGATCTTAGAATTCCTAATGTATTGATTACTCTATCTCAAGACTTAATCAATTAACTCTAATTGAATTCAAAAATTCCAGAATTGCAACCTTTTGATTTACAAAACTTTTCCTGACATTTTCAATTAGATCTGAAGTAATCTATTGAATAATTAATTTCTCATATAAGACCTCTCTTCCAATGATTGTTAATTTGATAATTACGAGACTTATTAAACTGCAAATTCTCATTGCATAATCTCATATGATTACTTTGATCTCCCTTGTTTGATACTCTTTTTTGTGTTGGTTGCTATGTTTTTTTTAGTGTGTTTAATGTTTTTAAATAGTATATTAAGGTTTTGGGGTGTAACTAGGGGTGAGTACGGTTCGGTTCGGTCAGTTTTTAGTTGTTGAACCGAACCGAACCGGATAATCGGTTTTATAGAATAAGAAAACCGAATCGAACCAAATGTCAGATGAAACCCAAAATTCGGTTTGCCTTGCGGTTCGGTTCTGTTCGGTTACTTTAATCGGTTTGGGCCCTAATTTTGGGCCTTAAAATTTGGATCAATTTTAGTACATGTCCAACATTTTTATTTCATTTTAGGACCTATTGGGTGATTGTCATACTTGCAAAGTTGGAAACTTACATTATACACCTAGAGTTAGAAGTATAAAAAAATACAAACTTTTTTTATTTTTACTTGATCGGTTTGGTTCATGTTGGTTTGGAAAAAATTTTGCCTACACTGCACCCGAAAGGATATAGTCGGTTTTTCATTATACAAAACCGAACCGACCATCCATCACTCTCGATTTAGTTCAGTTTGGCCTGATTTCTTCGCTTTTTCGGGTTGGTTCGATTTGTCAGGTTTTTTGCCCAGTCTTAATCACAACTATATCCTTTAGTGTTTTAGTGAATGAAAACACAGCACAAGTGTTCAAGTTAGGGATATAAGTTAAAGAAGGAGATCCATTATCACCCTTTTTTTCTTAATTTATGTGTAACTATTGACCAGACGCACTGATTATAACATTAAAATGGATCCATCTTTCAAGTTATAAAAAAAATATGGCAAGTTTAGAATCTTTTTTTTTGGTAGATGACATGCTTATGTTTTATAGAGTTGATGCTAGCTCAATTAGAATTTTAATGAACTACTCTAGAAGTTTTGCAAATTCTTAGGCCTTAGCATTAACAAAGTCAAAAGCAATATGCTATAATCAATTATAGAAAATTCATAACCTCAATGACTCACAACTATCTGTAGTTTGAATATAAAAACCCTCCCATTAACATATTTAGGAATTCCTATCTCAACCAAAGGCCCAAATATGGTGATTTTTAAGCCTTATTTGTTATGGTGCATAGGATAATGACTTATGTAGGAAGGCAACAACTTTTGAAATCTATCTTAAGCTTCATGTCTTATTGATCTTGCATATTTTACAATCAAAGAACCTTGTAAAGGCGTTAGAGAAAATGGTGAGGAAATTTTTATAGAGAAGGGATGTTTATGAAAAAACCATATACCTAATTTAAATAGGCATATATTTAAGTGCTAAAAGAAAAGGAAGGACTAGGTTTATGGCCAATACAAATCACTAGCAAATTGTTACTTGATAAAACAATATGCAGGCTCCTTGCAAAAAAGGAAACTCTTTGGGTGCAATGGGTTCACTCTCATTAGATATAGAATTAACACTTATAAGAAATTAAACTGAGGTTAGCCTCTTTTTGGACTATGATTCAAATACTCTAGCTAAAGGAAAAGCTATATTAGGAAATTAAGCATATAATTACCATCTTGCCGTTGAGATAATATTTGAGGCATAAGATATTACTTAGGTAGCGTAGAGAATTTTTAAAATAATAAAAAGCTAATTATTTATTTAACTTTTGATTAGGGAAGATAGAACGTGAGATTAGTAAGTAGAACTTAAGATTAGAAAGGAACCAAATTTTATTGACATTCATTTGGATTGCATTTCAAATAATTTTCCCTATCCTTGAGATATTGAATTATTTATTTTTTTTATAATAGGGAACTATAAGATTTAAAATCTTCTATGAACCTTGATATCAAATTATTCTCTAAAAGCTTCAAATGATCATTATTTTGGTCTTTTTTACATTTCTTTTAAGTCTTATTTAGATAATTTCTAGCCTCATTAACAAAAGTCTCAAGATTGTTCATAAAATGAATGTTTAGAAGTTCTAGTTCCTCTATAGATTTTAGCTTCCTTTTGGATTTCAAAGCCTTAAAATTTATAACCTGAATGTTAAAGCTATCAGTAATTTGATAGCAGCGCATCGTAACTCTATGCAAAATAAACTAGATGTACTACTATAGAAGTGGTGAGTCTAGGTCGATCCCACAAAGAGTGTTCGATTAGCTTCTGAAATGAAATTAATTCGTGTTTAGGTTTTTTATGAGTTCCCTTAGGCCGTGTTTAATTAAGATACGATCGTTGATTAAACCTAACTACCAAATAACCTAAGATATTTTCTTTAGATTCAATTGGGTAGTCACATTACAAATCAGGAAAACTGATTAGTCTAAGCAACAACCACATAGGCTCAGGTTATTTAACCTAGGTTATGCTATCCTTAATGATTACGAACCATTAGTCACTACAAATGAATCTCAAATATAACAATTACAGATTATATTGAAATTCTAGCTATGGGTTCATACACAAATAATAGAAATATACGATAATACGATCATTCAAATACAAAACCCAAATCCATATGCATAGGATAACACAATCAATCCATAAGAAGAGAAAGAAACAACAAATACAAGGAAGGAATGCTTAACTGGGCTGTCGGAGTCGATGTCACCTTCAAACTAGTGTCGAGAAGTTATCCCTCCATCGGTCCCTCATAGTTGAGAGCTTCTTTTGCCCTCTTCATTCTCTCCTGAAGCTTTCTACTTTTCCCATACAGAAAACACCCAAAACCTTTCATTATCCTCGCTGTCACATGTTCTCTCGTTTTTACATTAATAAGTGTAAATTACATCATGTTTTAGGGCTTAGTTTAATATGTATTTAATTGTTAATTCAATTGTTTAGTATGTTTTTAGGTTAGAGTTGTGTTAGTTTATTAATTATTTGTGTTTAAGTGTTTTTTATGGGTTAGTACAAAGCTTTGAGCTTAAATATTATGTTTTTAAGGTACCTTGATGTATTTGTTAGTATTTTAAGGCTAACATCAAAAAACAGAGAAGTTTCAGAGATATTCGGGCTGAAACAATAGCCCACGATCTTGGCACAATAGGACACGATTGTGACAGAAGCACCAGAGCATGCCACGATCGTGACAGAAGCCCAGGACATGGCCTATGATCGTGGCCTGCATGCCACGACGGTGACAGAAGGCTCAGATGTGGCCCACGAGTGTCCCAAAAAAACCCTAAGGCTGCTTAAAACACAAAGGATATTTAAAGAATAAGAAAAAGAGGCAAAAAAGCTTTTGACAACAGCCACCTTGAAGAAACCCTAGAGAGAGTTCATCGAGATATTGAGAAAGAGAAGAAGGAAGAGAGAAGTGGAGAAGAAGTTGACTCAATGTACTTCACAGATAAGGAGTTTCTCAACATCGCTGCCTCCGATCATTCGTTCAGATCATATTTCCTGTTTATTTTCCATTTTTATTATTGTATAGAATTGGGAATAGAAGTTTGACAATATGATTTTGAATGTTGAGATGTTCTAAACTCACCTTCAGAGTTTTGTTTTTGAATTAATGAAATTTGATTGTTTATGTGTTATTGGATTTGTTGTGGTTTAATTCTAGACGTGCATAATTCGATAATAAACTAAGAGGGTGAATCGAATGAAAAATAATTAAATTGGGCTAATGAGAGTTAGGTGATTTAATAGAACAAGAA
>JANZXP010000001.1:3123927-3145139 GCA_027576715.1 Erythroxylum flavicans
AATTCGAATATTACAATTTGTAATAATTTTGGGAAAATGTAAATGAATGATAATGTTTGTATTTTGTAATTTGAAATGGGCCCAAGTGGCTAATAAAAGTTTATGTTGATTTCATTGTGTTATTTCAAATAATTATAAAACAAAGTGGAACATTTTGGTTATTGATTTTCGGTAATTTATGTTTATGGTTTTAAAAAAATATACCGACTTTTAATTGTTTAGTGATGTGATGTGGCACACCACCCTCGCAGGGCACGAATTCGGATATCACTATCAATATTGGGTTCGGGTCCAGCGGGAGTGAGGTGTTACATGAGGGTCTCCTGTGAGACTTCTAAAGCACAATTGATATTGGCATAATTGATAAAACCACAAAGAATGTTGATGTCTTTTATCCTATTCTTCAATTGCTTAATATTAATTAGTAACAAATATTTATGACTACCATAATGTGGTTGTTTCATAATCAATATTTAATTTGTATTTAGATGTTCCTCCATTGACCTAAAAGGCTATCTTAACTAAAACTACATGTTTGCATATATGAGAATTTAAAGTTTTATTTTCGTGTTAAGTTAAAAAAAGGGGAAAAAATGATACATTTTTAATAAAAACATGTCATAGGCATACAACCTATCTTATATAATTAGGTTTGAATCTTAAAAGCCCACAACTCTTATAATTTGACATATATAATTTGACATATAGAAACTCATCAATTTATAAGAGAATCTTCACTTATTAAATTAACTAATTCATTTATAAAGTTAATTAGACATTTAGTTAGTTCAAACATAACTATTTATCATAATTATGGTTTTATTTTTATGGTTCACCGTACCTTTTTTTTTATTAAGCTGAGAAATTTAATTTATGAAGGCATCAAAAGAAAATGTTAGCAATAATGAGGTTATGACTTGGTTGAGAGCTTTACAATCTTATAGACTTTGATATGTTTTATTGAAACTATTATTCAAATTATTTATAATGCAAATATTGGTACATTTTTAATTTCGTTGTAGTGATGTGCTAGAAAGAAATGGCAAGAAAAAATAAGATAGGGTCAATATCAAAAAGAAAAAGGATATGAGTATTGATGAACTTTAGTATGCGCTAATTAAAAAGGGTGTTGGACGATAAAGGACATCAAGGGGTATCTATTATTTATAAACTTTCTAAAGAATAAACAAAATTCTTAACAGAGTTGAGGTTACACCATAATATGGATGTATTGTCAATGCTTAACTGCATGCAAGAATTGATTATCACAATGTTCGAGTTTATTACGAGCATGGTTAAGAGAATCCTATAACATATGGTGCATCATATTATTCTGATGCAGGTAATGACAGTGAAACTAATACACAACAAAATGTGAGTGTGAATAAAGAAAGATTATTCCAAGTTCATGTGGATTAAGATGGTGAATATTTCTTTGTTATAAAGATGAGTGAATCTGAATATGATTCATTTAAAGACAAAATATATGCAACTAATTATGAAGAATATGTTATCGTAAGAGCAAATGAGAAGAAATGTGGAAAGAAGGTTTAGATGTGACAGTGTTTGAATTGGGGTTGGATGCAATAAAAGGATCGCAATAAAGAGGTAGCTTATTCAAAAAATTCATGAAGAGAAAAAGAGAGTTCACATAGTTGGTATATTGAATATGAGGGTAATGATGTTGAAGTTCAATCACCAATTTGTAGTGATGATGGATGGTGCAAAACACCCATCATAAAGAAGAAATAAATTATGTTTAATCCAAAAGTGGAAATGAAGGATATTCAATTTGAAATTGGCATGTTGTTTAAAGTCGAGAAGTAGTCTAAGGAATAAACAAAAATTATGCAATTACAAATACATATGATGTTTCAACGGAGATCTTTGGTGTGAGAATGGAAGCTGTTTGTAAGCCATAATGTCCTTTTAGGGTATATGTTAGTTGAATTGGAAATGAAAAAAATATTGATCCTAAATAGACTTAAAAAGGGCATATTTACAAGAAAGTAAGAAGAATAAGCAAGTTAGTAGAAAATGTATGGCAAATGAATATTTACACAAGTTTAGTAGGAACCTGAACTAGCCAATTAGTGAAATGATGAGGTAAATTCAAAGAAAGTAAACATTATAGGTGACTAAATCCCAATGATAATAATTCTAAATGGAACATATTATGATACTGTAAAAATTTATACAAGGTCATTATGTGAAATTATGATCTTAAAGACACGAATTATGATAGGTCAACGAAAAAGGGCAATTCATTATTCAAACAAAACTTAATGAAAATCTGGACAACCAATGTCAAGTATGATTTTCTTACTAGTTGTAGGAAAATAACTAGGCTGGATGGATTTTTTTTATGACATTCCTTGGAGTTACTTTATTAACTGTAGTTGGTCTTAATGGAAACAATCTTATGTTCCTTATATCTTAGGTTATGGTTGAGGGAGAGAATTATGATTAATCTTCTTCGAGACAATCTAAACATAAGCAAAAATGCACAGACTTTTGTAAGTGATCAACAAAAGGTGATCTCTAAGTATTCAAATTTGCTTATGTTCATTTCTATACAGGCTTTAAATTCTTCTACTTACATTAAATTTTTTGTTATTTCTTTTTTTGTTATTAGGGATTCGTAGGTGCATTAAAGAATCTCTTCTTAGAAGCTAAGTATAAAAGATGTGTTTGACCTGTTTATGCAAATTGGTCTAGTCTGCATAAAGGCCATATATGTAAGAGTTTATTTTGGCAAGTGGTGAATTGCACAACAAAAGTAGAATGCGATGAAATAATGAAGCAATTGAAAAATTTATCAAATAATACATACAATGACTTGAAAGTAAGGAAACTTGAGAATTTTGTGAATTAATTAGTAAGCGTAAGACTAAAGAATGAAATTGTTCATAATACCATATCAAAGACATTTAATGGATTTATTTGTGAAGCCTTTATAGAAAGCTTAGTCAATATGCTAGAAGATACTCAAATTGTCTTTATGACTTGGATTTATAAAAAATATATAATTATCAAATCTTATATAGGTTATAAAAGGATCCAAGGCACTGTATCACTAAGATTAATAGGAATTTGAAGTTCAAAGTCATGTATTTTATAGATGATTTACAAGCAAGTACCTGTCAATGTAGACTTTGGAATTTAACAAAGATCTTATGTAAGCATGTCGTGACTTATATATCATATCAAAGGAAGGATATTGATGGTTATGCGAGTTGATATTACAAGTGTAAATGTTTTTTTAAGAGTTATCAGCATGATATAGATTCTATCGGTGGTTTAAAAATTTTGCCAAAAAATAGAAACCTACAACCCATATTACCTCATGTAATTAAAAAGATACTTGGAAAACCCCAAAAAGCTAGAAAAGGGGATAAAGTTGAAGAACCAAAGAATCCAAACAAATTGAGCAAGGTAAGAGCAATTATTGCTAATATGTGCTAATTACATTATGTTTTTAGCATGATTTTAAGAATATTTAGCTTATATTTCTTTTTTTAATTTTAAATAAAGTATTTGATATGAGAATTTACATGGTATCATTTATTAATAGTTATGCTAAAGTGTGGTGTTACATTAGCAACTTTAATTATATATTAACGGACTACTTTTAACAACAGGTAAAGTTACTCCTTTTTTGCCAAAGAAATTACATGTTCGAGTAATGGAAACAGTTTCTTTTTAAAATATAAAGGAAATACTAGATATAATTGATGTCCTTCTCCGATTTTCGCTAAGCAGGGAGTCTTGTGCATTGATATTGTTATTGCTATTGTTGTTATTATTGTTAATATTAGTCTAATCACTAAACGATAGAATTTGTCTTTGAACTTTCCAAAAAAGAGATGCTTATATAAAACAAAAAAGATATTATATTTCCTTTTTTAATTTTAAGTAAAGTATTTGATATGCGAATTTACACGGGTATCATTTATTAATACTTATGCTAAAGTGGCGTGTTATATTAGCAACTTTATTATCTATTAACGGACTACTTTTAATGACAGGTAAAGTTACTCCTTTTTTGCCAAAGAAGTTCTAAGTTCGAGTCTCGGCAATAATTTCTTTGTAAAATATAGAGGAAATATTAGATATAATTGATGTCCTTTCTCGATTTTCACTAAGCAGGGAGTCTAGTGCATTGGTACTTTTATTGTTGTTTTTATTTCTGAAATTTTAAATATTTTTATTGTTTTTAATAATTCAAATTATTATTATATAATATTAAATAAGGTTGAAGATTTTAATTTTAATTGTAATTCACCAAAACCAAACTGGAGTGGTCTACTGATTTAATTGTAATTCACCAAAACCAAACTGGAGTGGTCTACTGACCTACGAAGCAACGGGGAACGCCCTTATTGTTTCTGATCCATTCTCCAACGAACTAAACCCAGAACCCTACCAAGAAAACTTCACTAATGGCGATCAAGAACCACTTTTTTCTCATATTTCCTTTTATTCTCTTTCTCTCGTTGCTCTGCTTGTCGAATCTAGCCCATGCAGGATCGTTTTTCTCTGCAGTAACAGGCGGAAACTGGGTTGTTCTCCAAGAAAGCATAGGCATCTCCGCCATGCACATGCAGCTCCTCAAAAACAGCAAGGTTATCATCTTTGATCGCACGGACTTCGGCCATTCCAACCTATCTCTCCCTGAAGGCAAATGCCGCTTTAACGACGATGCCGTGAAGCCAAAAGACTGCACGGCACATTCCATCCTCTACGACATTGTCGCCAACACATTCCGCCCCCTCACGCTTCACACCAACACTTTTTGCTCCTCCGGCACCGTAGACTCCTATGGCACCCTCGTCCAAACCGGCGGAGACCGCAGAGGGGAGCGAGTAATCCGCATGTTTACGACCTGCGACGACGATTCCTGCGACTGGGTGGAGCTCGTCAGCCCTCTCATGAATCGAAGATGGTACGCAACCGATCAGATATTACCCGATGGTCGCATCATTATAGTTGGAGGACGAAGAGTTTTCAGCTACGAGTTCTTTCCCAGGAACTCATTGAAATGGAGCAACAAGACATTGCCTTTCTTGGTGCAAACAAGAGACAGTTCTCAAGAAGAGAACAATCTTTATCCTTTCTTGCACTTATTGCCTGATGGGAACCTCTTCATCTTCGCAAATAACCGATCAATCTTGCTCGACTACATGGCGAACAGACTCATCAAAGAATACCCAGTTATGCCCGGTGGTGACCGGAGAAACTACCCCTCCACAGGTTCTTCGGTTCTGCTTCCTCTCCAGCTAGGAAGAGGAGTGGAAGCGGAGGTGATGATATGCGGTGGTGCACCGGCGAGAGCACATATAAAGGCCGTTGAAGAGCGGGTGTTCGTCGAAGCTTCGAGGACTTGTGGAAGGCTAAAGGTGACAGACCCGAGACCCGAATGGGTCATGGAGCTCATGCCCATGCCTCGAGTCATGGGTGATATGCTACTGTTACCCAGCGGTGACGTTCTAATAATCAACGGCGCTGCGCATGGAACAGCCGGTTGGGACGATGCCCGAGTGCCGGTTTACAACCCTGTTCTCTACCTTCCGGATGAGGATCCAACCCGGAGATTCGTTGTTCTCAACCAGTCAAAGATTGCAAGGATGTACCACTCCACGGCCGTGCTTTTGCCAGATGGCAGGATCTTAGTTGGTGGAAGCAACCCTCACCCAGTGTACAACTTCACGGCGTATCCCTACCCGACTGAGCTGAGCTTGGAGGCGTTTCATCCACATTACTTGGACCCCTATTATAACGATCTGAGACCGTCCATTTTGACGGTGGAGACGAAGGTAGGCAGGACGGTGTCGTTCAACGAGACGTTTTCTTTGACCTTTGTCTTGACGACGTATAGGCCGAGGTGGGGGGTTTCGGTTGTGTTGATAACGCCGTCATTCACGACGCACTCGTTTGGCATGAACCAGAGGATGTTGGTTTTGAATAGGTTGAGTGTGATGCAGTTGTCCACGTACGCTTACAAGATTAGCGTTCTTGGGCCCACTAATGCTAACGTGGCACCACCTGGATATTACATGTTGTATGTTGTCCACGTCGGAATTCCTAGTCAAGCTGTGTGGGTTCAAGTGCAGTGAGTCACTTCTTATCCAAGTCATGTTTTTGGTTGCAACTTGCAACAAAATCAGCTAAAGAAAACTATCTTCGTCCTTTAATAACAAAAAGAAAATTTTAATTGTCTGTGCTTGTTGGTAGCAACAAGAAAGATTGTTTGGAGAGCAGAAAAGGGTAACGTGGAGATGCGGGGTATCGATCCCCGTACCTCTCGCATGCTAAGCGAGCACTCTACCATCTGAGCTACATCCCCACATACAAATGGGTTTCTCAAATTGATAAAACTTTTTATATCTGTGATTTGCCACTGTCACTTCGCCATGTTTATATCAGGGAAAGCTAAGCTACTTTGCTTAATGGTTATTTTAATGCTAACCTTTGTACAAGGTAATTAAAAGACATGCTAACTCCGTCAACTTCATAAAAGATTGAACTAGCTTACTGTCTGGGCTATTCAATCTTCAAGACAACAGTTGTTTGCAAGCTTACTACTAAAAAACTCGTAAGATACTTTGCTCTGCCAAAGGAACTGGGTTCATTTTCAAATCATAGATCTCGAAAATTTCCTTATAATAGTAGTGATTGGCCAAGTAGGAGTTCATATACAGATGGAAAGTTGCTCGGTTTAAATACTTGATGTGACCATTTAATGATTTTATTAATGGCCAGTCTCTTATCCACAGGTTGGTTTGGGTAACAACTTTGGTCATTATGATCTGTACTTGTACCGATTGGCCCAGAAAAGGTAGTGCAAGAAATTCAAAGCACTCAGGACACAGAGCAGCCAGTAGAACCGTTCCAGGTGATAGTGATTGAAGTTGGATCCGGAGAGCCATGGTTTGTGCTTGGGATTACCTGTGACATGGTTAACTACTGATACAATTACCGTGCTCAGGTAATAGCCCATGGCTAAGGATGCCCAAGAGAGAGAAGTAGCCAAAGATCTCATGCTTGAAGGTGCCTGAGTGAAGAAAAATTCTAACAACCCTGCCAATGTGAAAAGATCTGCTGATCCCAGGAACAAGTACTGAAAAGCAATCCAGAAAAAGGTAATTGGCAATGGCTTGGCCGAATCGAGTAGTCCTGAATGCGTAGCGACTCTTTTCCGTTTAATCTCAACGAGAGCTGCCACTGCCATAGCTAGTATAGAAAGAAGTAATCCAATGCCAATTCTTTGCAGGTGCGTGATGCCCATTTCAGTTTTGGTCACTTTCCTAGAGAATGGAATGATAAAGTGGTCATAAACTGGTGCTAGGATCATAATGAAGACCACAGGGAAAATTGGTAGGGACGCTGGTGGTACCACCAATGAACCAAGCTTGGTGTCCATGGTTGAAGCTTGTTGAACAGAAAATGTTGTAAGTTGAGCTAGACAGCAATTGAGCATGATTGTGCAGGCAAATATTGGCAGGATTTTGAGCACAATTTTTACTTCCTCCACTTGCTGGGCTGTGCATTCCAAAGCTGAGTGCACCGGCTTATTAACTATTGCTCGATTAAGGCAGCCAAGGGTTTTTGTAAGGGTTTCAGTGGACTCCGTTGGTTTGGTCTGATCATTCACCGTCTTGTTAGTTTGGTTTGAATCAGAAGGGCTGGAAGACATGCTCACAATGGCATTGCTTGGACTTCTGCTAATATAAGTATTGATGAAAGCAGCAAGCAGAACCTGTTCAACAGAAAAAACCACTAGGTTGTCACCTCCATAATGTTAATGAAGTAATCCAATGTACAGGTGCATAACTAACTTACCTTGGAAATGGTGGTAAGAGGACTTCCAGATGGTATTTTGTTTCTGTAAGTGGCTGAGCCAGAGAGGAAGATAAGAAAAGAAATAAAAATCGCAATCGTAGAGATCCCAAAGCCCCATTCCCACCCTTTGTTGTCTTCAATCCAGACAACGAAGGTGACAGCTATGAGGCCTCCACAGGAGAGGCAAAACACGAAGTAATTGAAGAAGGTTGATCTCAGTTTCCTTCCCTGAGGAGTGCTATGGTCAAACTGTTCTGCACCATGTGATGGTAGCGAGCCCTTGATACCTCCAACGCCAAGTGCCACCAGGTAAAGACCTATGAACAGCATTGCGGATTTTGCACCATGGACTTCCTGGCATGGAAGGCTGGGATTGGCAGGATCACATTGTGGTGGCTTTAGCGAATCAGACCGAGCTTGCACGGTCAGTACGACCAACCCCTGTTACCAATATAACTCACATGAGACAGGTGTAGTTCCATTTTTGTTAGGATCTTTGTTTTGGGGAGGCTTTTGACAATATAATTGAGCTTAAACAAGGACAAAAGGAGCGTTGAGCAGTAGGGCCATATTCACATGTTTGATAACCACATCGACTCTTGCCCTTGGACTACAACATATATAGATGGAGACTGGTTTTGAAACGTCAACTACAAAAATGCTAAGCTCTCAATTGTCATGTACAATAACGGCTATATCCTTACTCTGGCTGTAACAACCAACTTAATCCACAGTTCAACTTATCATGTACGGTTAAAAATAGAAACAAACAGTAACATAGACAATGTCTAGGCCAAAGACCACCTGGTGACACCATTAGGAGTTGAGATACAGATACACGTGGTCTTATGACAGGGACATATGGGTATGGCATATTTCTCACGTCTTAGTGGGTGACACGGGAGACAAGGTACTCGATGAAGACAAATTAGATATTGCTACTGAACTGAAGTTGATTCAAGGAAGTTCATCATCTTGGTCCCACCAACACACTGTGGGCCCTATTCATCAAAGTAATTGCTAACGTTGCATGTATAAAATACGAGGGCACCCCGTCAACTATAATGACAACAATCGAAAACAAATGTAGTTTTAACTACCTTAATTCTGTCCTATACATATAAAAACATGACATAAATGTGATTTAAAAGCATAGCCATGCTCAAACTAATAAGGAAAAATTGAAAATAAAAGAGAAAAGAAAGGAATTTTTTATGAATACAATTAAAAGCGGTGTTATTTTCATAAAAGTAGCAATGCTCCCCGTTTTTAATTGTTTGTTAAAGATATTTTAAACTTGGGTCTATCTTAAATAATGAATTCGAAAAGCTACCAAATTGCAAGTTTTAGAAGGAAAAAAATCTAAACTTGGTGAGAGCAAGGATTGTTCCAATCATGACTTTGCCTTGTAGCTAAAGATCCTTTCATGGGCAAGTCTCTTGAGTTGAGCTGCGTTTCCATTGGCTACAATCCACTGTAATCTTCACATAAAGACCTACCTTTCCCTTTTCAGTTCTTTTTCGATGTCCGTGTTAAACAGAAAAAGCGTGTAAAGCAAAGAAAAAAGAAGAAGAAAAGATGTATAAACGAAATACACTTTCTTGCTGCAAAGTCAATGCAGCTGAAGGATACACACGTCATTCACACTTCAATGCTGGAGTGAGAGAGAGAGAGAGAGAGAGAGGGTTTAGTTTGTTTTTTCTTTTGTTCCTCCGTAGAACCAGTGAAGTGAGCGTGACGCAATACTTTCAGTTTCATTGGAATTGATGTATCAGGAAGCGTTAAGACAGAACACGAGTTTTATTACTGATCGTTTCCAACTTTTCCCTGGGGGAAGTAACTTGTTGAGACTCTGATCCTATGACGGGTTCAGGGTTTTACTTGGAAGGATTTGGTTTTGTAATCAGAATCTAAAGATTTCTTGTTTCAGGTCTCATCTAGCTCCCCAATTTAGTAGTGGCTAAGGAAACCAGGAAAAAAAAATATGTATCCAGATAAAATAGAAACTGGGAAATGAAAATTACCAGAAATTCAACAGCTGCACTTATCAGGTAGATTTGATAAGTTGTACAGAAAGCATCTGATAAGAAACCACCAAGAAGAGCCAAAAGAAAAGCAGTTCCCATGAAATTAGTGACATTGTTGGCAGATTTTGATGGAGATAGGTTCATGTACTCTGATAAATATATCACCAAATTGCTTGCATTTGCCAAGAAAGCCAAGTTCTCCAGTATCTCCACAACTACACCAAATTCACCAAACCATGTTACAGAGACAAAATCTCAGAAATCCCACTTTAAAATCAAGATTTCGATGCGAAAAATCACATAATTTGTCAAAAAGATTCAAACTTTGAACGCACCCAGGACAAAGGAAGCTGCATACATCCCTCCATGTTTTCCTTGAAGTGCAGGCCTGTTTCTCCAATCAACATAACCATCCCATCGCGTGAGTTGCTGTTCTTGATCCTACAGAAGAAGCTCATGATCATAAGGACTTAATCGCATATAGAAAGCAAACACAAAGATGCACCAATGAAGTCAACAACCAAAGAAAGACAGCTTGAAGAATGGAAAGGAGGGAAAAGAGAAATGAAAAGAGATAGAGGAAGCCATACCATTTGTAATCTGCTCTATTCTTTTTTTTTTCTCAACTTGTTTAAGGCGGGGTTTGGATCTTCGGCTTATAGAGGCGATTTATAGGTGGAGAGGGCTTCAAAGAGTTTGGAGAGCAAAAGGGCCAACTTGGGACAGAATGGTCTAGACCTAAGACAATGACTTCTAATCCTCTGTTCCTCACTACGTTACTAAGATTCTTCTTTTATTAACCAATTTCTCTTTTTGATCTTTATTTGGATTGTAGTGTTTCTTTCTTTACGTGCCAATAACAAAATGTCTTAGTCCCAATGGTAGGTTCTTTGTCCTTGATGCACTAAGACAACTATCTTAACAAAATAAAATTTATGAAAACCTGAAAAGGCCCAAAGAGAGGTAATAAAATGGTCATTTGACAAATTTCAAGACTGCTCCAATTAACAGAAGTTTACTCCCATCTATGTATCATACATCAGTTTTCATTTTCGCAATGTGAACACTATAAATGAATCCCAGCAACCAAAGAATTACAACACTTGGGATTTAAAACGCACTGGTTGCTGGTTTGCTCCAAATTGCATTTATTAGTTTTGTTTACAAGAGTAATAAAAAACCAAATTGCATTTATCGTCACCAAAGACTTAAATAACTACGTCCTCTTTCTGCCTCGATCCCTATATCTCAAAGAAACAATATAAACTATCTTAAGAGATCACACAAGTTTGAATCTAAAGAGAGTGAATACTTCTTTGTATAATAAATTAATTTTTGCAACTTTATATTATTTTCCTTAAAGCTTACGACTCGAGTGGTCAATAACTATAGAAAGTGAGTCAACAAAAGCTTTTTCAAGACATACCCGCCATTCTCCACTCACCAAGCTTAGTGGTAAGACCGCGGTTATAGTACCTAACATGCATGAAATTAGATGATTAATGTTATCCATTAATTATATAATTGTTACGTAATTCTTGTGTTATATGGGAAAAAAAAAGAAAAGAGAGGCTATAATGATTGAGTAGATGTGTTTTTTAAAGGGTTGAGTCCGTGACATGTTTACCGCATTGTTTTGGTCCTAACCATTAATAGAAATGATGATAATACATGATGAGCAATAATTGATATACGTGTAAGTTGGGAAGATTAGGATTTAGGGCTACGCTTACAAAAATCTGAAACTAGCATGTAAAAGTGTGGGTATTCTAAAGGACTCAAAAGTCAAATTTCTTGTGACTTATTCTGTTTCTTTCCTGTGATTTAATCCTTATTATACGTGCTTTTTTAATTATTTTTTGGTTAATTTTTGAAAGGATTCAACTATTTTACATGTGAACTACATACACTTAATAGTTTCGTCGACAGCCTGGGTTTTAAAAACATGTTTTCTTATCATGGAAGAGGAATTGGAAATCACTACGCTGTAAGTATTTTTTTAACTTCAAGAATAACAATAGTAAAAATCTCACTGACACCGAATTTAAAAAGATTTAATAATATGCGGCATTAATTCTAGTATAGAGACTATTTCAATTACATGCAATTGGTCAAAAATGCTATTTTTACTTCCAAGAGGTGCTTTTAGTTCATTTCCACACGCAGCATACATAGCGTGAAAATTTTTTTAATTTATATACGATGTTTTCACAAATTTGTTATTAATACGTGTTTGATACGAATAGTTTTTATATCGAAAATCATATGCGATATTTTTCTAAATCGTCGCAAAAAGAAATGTAGTTAAATATCTATTTTATTATAGTAAACGTAAAAACTTACACTATAAGAAAGTAAGTGTTTAGCGACAAAAATTCCTGATAGAATGTGAAAGTTTTTCATTGACAAAGTGAATTTGTCGATGAAAATTACCAACAGTATGAGTAATCAGAGAAATGGTTATCAGTAATTTATTATGGTTTTTTTTTCCATCGTTAATTTTCTATGACTAATTAGTAATTTTCTTGTAATGTTATTATCTTTTCTTTTCTAATTCTACCTTTATTATATTCATATTCATAGAAAGAAAAATCACAAATCATACACATCATAGAGCAAATATTTGTTTGCAGCGACAGTGCTGAGCATATCCATTTCTTATTAGATTATCCTATCAACTAATTTGAACTTCATGGTAGTGCTCGAGGTACCACCACTTGTAGTCCTGTGAAGACACTCTCTCCTGGAAACCTTACCCTGAGATTAAGATATTGTGTGGTTTTGATTGCCTAGTGGAGCATTTTGAAATGCCAACTTGACAAATTACAAGTTGCCACACTCGTCGATTTAATTTATCATCAATCACCACCGGAGAATATTGGTGATGAATAAACAAGAAATGTTTCCGTTTTCACATTTCCAATTACGAATTGCCACTGTCGTTTCCACTAATTACTAGCACAATCTGATCATTCTGAACCAAGTGTTGGTAGGTTTTCCAAGTCTTTGACCGTCAATTTCTGGTCATGCAAGAGTTATCAGATAACATAATTATAATGAATATTGAATACTCTATCAAGTGTCGTGGAAGTTTTCCTAAGCTTCGAATAAGTAGACAGATGTCATAATATAAAGTTAAAACACGACAAAAGGAGTTGTAAAACAGTATGTAGATGAACAAGTATTAGCGATGCAAACATCACAAATTTTCTTATGGTTCTCACTTTCTTTCATTTTATCCATTTAATTAAGGATCAACTCCAAAGTGTGAACAGGAAATAGTTTCTCGGGGGTAATCAGAAAGGATAAGGCATCCTCTTCTCTTTAATGTTTGAATGAACCCAATTTCAGGATACGTGATCTTTGACTTCTAATTTGGCTTTAAAACACATGCCTCCAAAACAAACAACGTTAATCACTGGGAATTGAGACATTGAATCTGAAGCATCTCCAAGCTCCTCGTACAACCAGAGAGTGGAAGAATAGTCAAACGTTAATACTCTGATATTATTTAAATTGAGAAAAAGATGAAGAACTTCTAGAGTAATTATTAATACATGCCCTCTAACATAGATTACGTGAGTCCAACCACAACGAAACTAACTTATTTCCATCTCTAAAACCAGTTTTACACACCCCTTTTTTAAATGATCAGTTAATACATTTCACGTGGAAACCGGTGTTCAAAGCTATAATTCGGTTATGCAATAATGAATGGGAAGGACTTGGACATGTAATAAGTCACGTTGAAGAAGAAAGGCATAATAATTAGAAGGGTATCGAGTTGCATGCGAACCAGGGCATAGGGATTTGAAAACCAAGCAAAATGACAATTATAAAATCACCAGACCACCACCCCTAGCCCCTCTCTGTCTGTGTTTCAGACAAAATCTGACACCGAAACTACACACGTCGTACACCTCTCCTTTGTTTTGTAATTTTCTTGTCGTTTATGTAAAAATTATTAAGCATGTATCACTTAATTCATTATAATTAAGTATAATTAAAGAGAAGAATCGGAGTTCATATATCATTTAATGTGGGTCCAGCACTGCGGTTCGGCCTTGTGAGGCACCAGGCTCACTCACCGCCGGGTCTAGCGCGCCACCATTGCCACCTAAACTCTCGTGCACATAAACAAAAGCCCTCTCTTTTCCCCTACCGCATATGTTATCCATGTGTCTGAAAGCCAATCATGTAGGCAGGCAAATCGAAATAGACAAATGAAGATATTAGTCTAGTGCATGGAAAAGATGATATATTAACCTTTTCCTAAGCTTTCCTATCCCTTCTCTAGACTATTGAATACATATTCCTTCTCTAGACTTTCTAACTCGTGCTTTTCCAAGTTTACGGATTTGATCTTTTCCTTTTTGACCTTAAGATATTTGGAATTTATTCTTATTTTGGTACTTTTTTACTTTTATCGTTTACTACAACATTCGAAATTTGTCTGGACAAAAAGAAGAGTTAAAAATTTGGGCTAGTTGTCTTGCAACTTGAAGAGAATGGTCTAGTTGATACTTCTATATTATTTGTCTTTAATGAGATGACTTTATGAATCTTGTAAATGAAGAAGAGATAAGTTTACACAACCAATGAAAAGATAGGGAACTAAGTCGATGTCGTATTTTGGAACAAAGTTCAGTATCTTGATGAGGAAACTGAAAGAGATGTTGAATGAGAGGCTAGTGGGGAAGGGATTGTCGATGGATAAACAGGATCAAAAGAATAAGAGAGGATGGTGTGCTAAGATAAATTATATCTGATAAAGAAGGATAATGGAATCTATCACAAATTCTCCAATATGTGGCTTACATAATCACCCAAAAGTTACCAATATAATCTTATAATCGCCGCACACAAAATTCTCGTTCTCTGATCTATAGCTAAGAAGGCGACAACGAGGATGATGGGTATGTTTATTTTTTTCTTTTTAAAAAAATAATGTTTATATCGTCGACATCAAGTAACTTCCCGGCTCTGCATTCAAATCTCTGGTCATCAGGTAACGACAAGGTTTCCTATCATGAGTGTCAGCATTTAGTCGTTTCCCAAAATTTAAAATCGAGCACTTTCTTTTTATCATCATCAGCTAATAATGGTTCTGCACAGGCAAGTACTGATGATGATGTTATTACGCCATTTTTCTAGTTTTCAGTCCCAGTATGATTGGCAAGCCAATCCAGGACGATTTTAAAAAGTCTTGAGAATCTCTGAAACCACATGCACTGAGTATCAGATCCTTAGTTTTAAATTAAATACTCTGTTCTAATCTTATTTTTGTCCCAAAACACGTCGTATTCTATCTCTTCTTCAATGAGGTCTAGCGGCCGTAAGTTCCATTATAAAATTAACCAACCAAATGATGACCTCAAATTAAAATGTTATTTGCACTGTCTATTCGAGTTTGTTAGCTACAAGCATACTTTCTTAATCTCTCACGCTATTAACTAGTAAAAGTTCGAGGACACTATACATCTTTTCTGCCTTATAAAAAGGTTGAATCAAGAAGGTTGCTAGCCTCAAATACCATAAAAGTTTCCTAATCTCTGGTAAGACAACAACACTTTCCGTCGGGGTGTCTGGCTGCTACTTCTTCAGATATTTCATTGTTGGGGATAGATAATAGACGCGCAAGCTAAATATAATTGAACGGAATACGTATTAATTAGTCTATGTTAACAGACGTGCAAGAATGTTGTTTTAAGTAAATATTATAATTAAATTTTAATTAATTAATACAGTTTTAAGTAAATATTTGATTATAAACGATGTCATAATTTTATAAATGTATTTATCTAGAATGGTTATTATTTTTCGGTTTTTTATTAGTAATTTTCATCCTAATGTGCCACTTGTCATACGTGAAAATAATATGTAGAATAGATGGGATGAGTATTAATTAAGACGTGGACGGATGTAGTTTTACTTGAATACAATTGGATGGAATGAGGATTTCTCAGTCTAAACTAAAAGACGTGGAAGGATGTAGTTTTACCAAAATATAATTGGATGGGATGAGTATGAATTAATATAAGCTAATAGCGACATTTAATCACTACCTATTGTCATTGACTTTCCTGTTATTTCAATAATTATTAGGTCTTGAACGTGGCAGATCTCAATCCAATTAAACATGGCGTTGAATTCTAAAGCAGGGATACCAATCCAATTTATGTTAAAATTTGAAGTAATCCATAAAGTTATAGACCTAATAATTATTTTGCAGAAATCTAAAAAGGGTCATAATAATGCAACCTTATTTTTGTATTTTTATAAAGATATTGCAGTAATATATATGGATTCAGTACGTGGGGCGGCAGAAGAATTGCAAGAATCCTAGAAAAGGAGGGATTACTTAATGTACAAGGTTCAAATCAACTAAATATGATTTGGTTCCATATTAGATTAGTGAGAAGCATAATATCTAGCATAGTGTTACCATAGTCAATCAGTGGGGAATTACTAGTTTGGTAAAAACGTGTCCAGATACTCTGATTCGATCAATCAGAGTTAATGCAGCCAAACAAAATCTGATTTTGCTTTTAAAAAGACATTCAGTAGTCAGTCTTCTCAATGCACCTGGTACCCTAAATGAAGCGAAAACAAAATTGTGGTCATAAGTCAATGCGAGACCAGAGAGAAGTGAGCCAACCCTACCAAGCATGTTACCAGATTCCATTATAGCGTTAAACACTTCTTCTCCATTCCATCAGTCTTTTCTGTTCTTTTGTCTTAAGAATCACGGTACGGACATTTCTATTTTACACCAAAATTGTCCCCTTTTTCTATCAAAGGTGTGTCCTTTTTCATACGTCTAATAACATACTAGGATTGTTTTCAGAATTTGAGTTTTAAGAAGAAACCGATCACTTGTTCTCGTTGTTTTACTTTATACTTACCCTATTTTATAAGAATCCATCCATCTAATAAATAAGACTCAAAAAATTGAATGGATAAATGCTCACATGATAGGAATAGGATAAACCCATTTTAAGGATTCTGAGTATGATGCCATATGTGTTCATCTTATGCTTCGATGAATGAATATAAATATTGAATCTAGCTAGGTTCAAAGTCTGCAGGTCTGGAACAACTCGGAACATATCGAGTGCAAATCAGCTTGGTACATCTTCTAGGTAAAAAGTTTATGGATGGTTAAGATTTCTATTTATTTTGACTGAAAGTCCACTAATAGTAGATGGACCATCTTATATTGGAATCACCATGATCCAGGCTTTATACAAGTAGATATACGGAAGAGGCCCATCATCAGTCCCACTGAAATACGTCCAGATTCCGTCGGTTCAAATCAAACGCAACCATTTGGAGACTCAAAATCCTTTCACCGGTGAAACATTATTTGAGCCGCCGTCAACGTTCAAAATGTTGGAGCTGTATGGTGGGGTTACAAATCCCACTCATCATGCAATGTGATGCAAGGAACTCATAGACCTTTATGTGGCTTCAAATGCATACAAAACTCGACAATTGTAGTAATAGCTTTCGAAAAAGAGCTCATGAGACATCAACTTTTATGGCGGTCCTCGCAAATGAACACGACTCTATTATTTAGGAAGACTCAAGAGCGATGACAAAGTTATATAGACTTAGAAAGAATTAAAATATTCACTAAAAAGGGCGTCGTTATCCTCTTAAAGGTAGACCTGTAAAAAGAAAAGATAGTATACATTACAAACACAGCAAATTTTGTAAGAGATCATAACTCAAAAAATCTTCCTAAACTAATGCCTGTAAGAAAGCAAAGTATAAAGAAATAGTACAGGTTTCATAGAGATTATGGTCATAACATAGATGAACGTAACAATTCTAAGAGAGCTGTTCAAAGGGGACGATTATGAATTTTTGTAAGTGATCATAGGCTCAATCACGTCATCATAAATAAATTTGTGAGGACTAAGAGAAGAAACGACGATCACTCCAGGAAAAGATCCTATTATATTGGAGACAACAATACGTTAAATGTTGGGTTATAAATGTCATGCTAGTATAGGAAATTGCAGTAAGTATCATATTAAAAAAGTTGTGAAAGAGCTTTTTCACTCGGTACGATCAATAGGTGAGCAACTATCACATTTAAAGATGTGAAGAACGTAGATTTACATAGTCAACACGAGGATGCCATAGTCATCAAAGATCAATAGCTTTGAAATTAAAAGAATTATGATGAAAATGAGAGTTTATTAGATATCTTTTTTTTATGATGGGCTTTACGTCATGAGATTACCTACTAATCAATTAAAAAACTCGTAACTTCACTATTGATAGGACTTGGAGAAGTTCAAGTGAAAAGGAAAGATCATGTTCTTAGTTATGATGGAAAGTATACTAAAACAAGTTAAACAAGGGCTAATTTAGAGGTTTGTCTAACGCTTAGAAGACGGGATGTTTTCGCAAGTACCTTATATGTGTGTCATTCTAGAAAGTAGGGAGGAGAATACGTTATAAAACACTGAATGAGATAGTTTATTCACAAAAAAGATTGTTACAACTTAAGGTGAGACTTCTTACAAATATTACACATGTATAAATTACCTACACAACATTTTATGGAAGTTATGTAGTAGTTAAGTTTGAACCAATACAACCATTTGGACATGTTTACCCATATGTTCTTCTTATGGATGTCCTTATATTAGAGGATTGGTACAAGAAGCAATTAGATCACCCTTTCCAACTGATTACCCAACATAACTAATAACCGTCAATCGAAATAACTACCTTAACTGTCAAATTGCTACTAATTAATCCAATTGCTACTAATTAATCCATATAGTAGCTAAGATAATCCTAGTTGTTATATAAGTCTTTTATGAAGTTCTTAATTGATAATCTGAACTTTGGTTGAGTCAGATTATTGCTTGAAGTCTCGAGCAAGTTGTCTCGCTTTCCTTACTGAAGCTTCACTCCATGTTTGATTAAGTTTGCTTAGTGAGTTGCGAGAAGTCACTTGCTATCAAATTGGTTCAAATTCTGCAATGGAACTTGCAAATCTCTAACATCAAAAGGAGCCAAAGCCCTCGTGAGGAAGTTCTCAAGTTATATCTTTGTCTTGCCCTCAAAGTGTCAAAGAGAGGTATCTCTTTTCAAAATTGCATCAACAACTTCTTTTATTTTTCATTGCACCAAGAATTCCATCATTTCGTTCTTCTTATGTTGTCCTAACAATTGATGGGAAAGGATTTTACTTATTTCATCATCGAACTACTTTCACACCATTGCATGGGCTCGCTTTGCCTTGCTAAATTTTGGTTCTTTGTTATCCTTGTAAAACATATGCAAAAAACTTACATGGAAAGTAAAATGTATTTTTAATTTTTTGAGCAACTTTAAATGATAAGCGACATTCCCAACTTGCTTGATGACTTTGAAGGGACCATCATACTTAGGCATCAATCCCTTATGAGCTGCCTTCCCACTTATCATTTTACAAATTTGGTGTGTGAGTTTCAGTAAGACTTTGTCTCCTACATTAAAACCTAAAAGCTACTGATGTTGGTCCATATGTTTCCTTATGATATTTTTGGCCTTCCGTAAAATGTCTTTTGCTTCATTTTCTTGTTTGGCCCTTGCAAATGTATAAGCAGCCGGACTTTTGCCTCCCATATACTACTTTGCCACCCCTAATGGTGTGAGCGCTTATTGAAGGAAGACCATTGCAGGTTATACACAAATTGTGCACTATTTAGCAACTTTATCTAGTTTTGTTGGCTAGCACTCATGTAGTGGCTCAAGTAGTCTTCCATTAAAACATTTATTCTTTTGATCTACCCATCTATTTGTGGATGATTCACTATGGAGAATTTTATTTATGCTTCCATAATATTGAATAAGAAGGTCCAAAATCTACCAATGAATTGTATATCTCGATAGCTTACTATATCTCCTAGAATGTCGAAGTGCTTTACCATGTTTCAATAAAAATACCAACTGCTACTTCCAGGGTTGTTCCTAATGTTTTATAGGCCCTGGGTAAAGTAAAAAAGGGTCCCAATAAATAAAAAAATATAAATATGTAAACTCTAAAAGCTTATTTTTATTATTAAAGAGGATACCTCATTTTGCCTTTATGAGGGTCCAGAGTGGGCCATATTTTGCCTCATTTTGTTCTTTATGAGGGTTAAGAGTGAGCCTTATTTTATTCTTCATGAGAGTGAGCCTTGGGCAGTGCCCTTCCTAACTTGCCCAGGGCTGGGCCTAGCTACTTTTATAAAGCAAGTTGTTAGAGTCGTAATGAAAACAATATACTTAGTAAGTTGATCTGCCACCACCAGCACTGAAGCTTTACCATCAACTTTGGAAAATCCATAATAAAGTCAAGAGATATTAACATCTAAAGACTCTCTAGAATGGGCAAAGACTAAAGTAACCTAATTTTCCTCTACCTCTTTACTTTATCTTCTTGACAGGCCAAGCAAGTTTGATAATAGGCTTCGATGTCCTACTCTATGTGAGGCCAAACATAAGAACATGATAATAACTTCATCATCCATTTTCTTCTTGGATGTCTACCTATTATGCATAATGAGACTCACGTATGAGCTCTCTCCACATACCACCAAAACTTGGAACTTATAACCTACCTCCTTTTCCCACAATCAACCTATCATCAAGCCAATAATGTTTGCTTATTACATCATGAATTTCCTACAACTATCAATAATAGTTGGTGTCAAACTAACCACTTTGCTAAATTCTTCCCACCTAGCAGATTCTATTCGGGAAATATTGTATTAACTGTAACATCCCGTTTTCATACAAAGGGTCAAACCACAGAAACTGGTACACGAGAGATCAATCGGAGAACTTAGGGAAACACATCTCATGCTCATACACTATATAATATCCATATACACGTGAACATTGATTTTTGCACATGAAAAATGACTGTATATACATTCATGACATTACCCAGTATAATTGTGAATAAATGTAAATTGTGAAAATTTTGCTTAGTGTGCATTCAAAAATTTCTCTCCATCCGAAGCTCCTCTTCTCTTTTTTTTCTTCTTGAAATTTTGATCATTTCTTCTCCACTTTTCCACACCTTGCTTGCTCTTCTTTGATTCTTTTAAAATACCAACCTAAACTCTCACCCCCTCAAGTGATGAAGATGTCGTATGTGGTTGAAAGAGTAGAGAATTTGTGAAGATTGAAGGATTGAAGAAGTGAGAGCTTAAATAGGTAAGAGTTGTATTGTTATGTGCTTAATTGATAGTTAAATGCATAAATTGTGGTGTTGTGTGAATTAATTGCATGAGATTGTGTTTTGATTTAATTGGGTATGTTAAGTCTTGGATGATTGATGATGGATGAGTT
>JANZXP010000001.1:3169252-3182041 GCA_027576715.1 Erythroxylum flavicans
AATAGGAATAAGGATTAGGGTTTCTCTATAAATAGAGAACCTATGTCTTATTAGATGAGAGACGAAAACCCTAGCCACCAGCCGTTCGTTTTCGAGAGAAAAATTGTGCGGCATTCAAAAAGATGTTTTGGAACGTGCTAGCACACATTAGCCGCTGGCCAGATCGTTCATCCTCGTGTGGGTACAGGTAGAGGACGTTCGCGCCTCGCAGCGTCTACAAATCTGAAAAACAAATATCAATCCGCGTCAAGAGGTAAATCTTTACTTGTTGTGTGTTTTCGGTTATACTTTTGTTGTATAATATGGCCTATTTCGCTACGTATTATGAATACACGGGCCATAGGCGATCCAACAGAAATAACACAAGGAGAAATGAGAAAGCCCAAGTTAAATGTTTTTCTTTGGTAAATGTGGCCTTTATTTTTAGGAATGATTTTCTTAAAGTAATTATGAGAGAAAATTTATAAAAAAATGATGAAGACACAACAAAGGAAACTTTACTACTTATAGAAAATTATAAGTTAAAAAGTGAAAAGGGAATATGATCTCTTAATAATGCAGTTAAAAATCATAATGACAAACAAATTTATGGAATTAGAAACTAAGTGACAGGGGTCATATGCTTTAGTGAGAATATAACGATGAGGTATTTTTTCTTAAAATAAAACTAGGTAGTCATAAGCTTCTCTCTAATATTCACTTTATTCTAGAATTAAAAAATAAAATTTTAAAGATTGCTCAAATTTTAGAGAATGTTTATCAAATTCACAAAGAAGGCTATACATGATTATCAACTTCACATGGAAGGCTAAGATCTACATACTAATCTTACTATCTAAGTGACAATGATTATCAATATGATATATTTTTAATTAAACTTGTATAGTACGAAGGTCATATGTTTAAATACTGTTGTTAGTGATCCTTCATAGATATGACATATGAGGTATAAACATTTTAATTTTAAATCTCTGGGAGAGAAAAAGATAGTGTGATGCCTTTTAAGTATAGATTATCCTAAATAACTATATGAGATATGTTTGCTTAACAATCATTTAAGAAAAAAAAAGCTTCTTAGATCAATTTCAAGAGCTACCAAGCTACTCCAACTTGTTCATGAAAATTTTTGTAGTTTCGACAATCCTTTATCTTTTATTAAAAATCTTACTTTATTTTCATTATTGATGATTATAGGAGAAAGATGCGGCAAAATTTTTTAAATACAAGTCTCAATCTTTTGATTCATTTTGCAAAACTTTTATACACCTAATCATAAAGGGCTCTACTTCAGTTATATATACTTAACACCATCATCATCATACTATTCTAGTGGAATTATGAAATCCTTGTCACTTTCACCTTTAGTCTCAATCTCCCATCACATCTTATGATCATTTTCATTTTATTAAGACATTATAATGCTATTTTTCTTATTCTTTAATAATTTATTGCCACGAGAATAAGTTTAGGTTTCATATTTACCTTTAATTTTACTAAGCACTTCCCCTCCTTCTTTAGGTGGTTTAACTTTGGCTTTAGGAGTAGCTTTGACATTATTTTACTAACTCATTTTCTACGATGATGAACCAGAAATTTATTCTCAATGGTTTTCCTTTCTTTTTAATTATCTTTTTATTTTTATGATCATATGAACTGTATCTTTTAGCTCCACAAAATGTTACAATTCTACCACATCAATAATCTCATAATTCCAACCATTTAGAAATCTAGCCATAGTCAGTTCCCTTTATATCAGTTCAAATAACACAATCTCCATCTCTTTATGATATTCCTTAACACCTTTTGACCTTTGAGTGAAACATTGTAATTTTTTAAACAAATTCCTATAATAGTGATTAAGGATTAAGCACATCCTCATGATCACCTTCATATCTTCCTAGTTGTTAATATGCCTCTCATAGTTCCTTCGCCTATTTGATACAAGTTAATTCCACAAAATAATAGCATAGCCAGTAAACTTAATAACAATAAGTTTTACCTTTTTCTCTTTGGTGTAATAATGGTAGTCAAAAATTAGCTCTATCTTTTTTTCTTGCCACATCATATTCATTTGTTCAAATTATGCTTGCATAGCTTAAAGCATGAATGTGTCATCCTTCCTTCCCTTTCCAACTCTATCCTAATCAGACATTATTCAACTTATAAAATAATGTTAATATTAATCTTACAACACTCCCTCATGTGTTTCTTTCAATTACTTAATTCACTTCTATTTTGCTATAAATTTTTGACATTTCTTTATTAATATTACTTACACACCTTTTTTCCACCAATTTTCTATTTTTATTTCTTTATTAAACTAAATAAAACAAATTAAGGAATAAATTGAATATCTCAAATCTTGATGGAGGTAAAGACAAGTATGAAGCAATAAAAAATTAAAAAAATGAAGGATTATGAATAACTGGAATGAAGTATAAAGTCTAATCATTTTTGTACTTAAACAACAATCCTAAATTTCAAACAAGATAAGAATATTTTCACCAAGACTTTTAATTGTTAAAAGAATGGAATCAAGTCTTTCCAAAACATATTATGAAAGTATGAAATGCCAAAAAACTTTTTCCTAGTAGAGCTTGAACCAATTATTGATTGTTTATTTCTAAGAACTTAATAAAATCTTTCTAAAATAAATTAAGAAAATATAAAGGCATAAATGCTTTCGGTAACAAAAGTTGATCAATTTTTGATTAGTTCTTTCTTTTTTTTAACTTGAAACAAATAAATGGAACTAGTAAAAATGAAAAATAAGCAATATAATTTCTAAAACATATCAAATGAAAAGGAAGATAGAAAAATGAAAAAAGAAGATAAAGAAGGACTTAATGCAAAAAGATCATAAATAAATAATAAATAAAATATTTGATTTTAGAGTCAAGCTTTAATAATAAACATATATGAATCCTAAGGATAAAACCTTGAAAGCCGATACACTTGATTTGTATTCCAAATCCCAAGAAAGCTAAAATCATATTAACAATGGAATCTTGACCTAATAAATATATGGAGCCATAAACCAAAGATTAGAAAAAAGTATTTCCCATCGTTATAAAAAACTAGAACCAAGATTATAAGATTATTTGATTGAAACAAGTAAATAATTGATAAGTTTGCAAATTTCTTTAAAGAACCAAAGAAAACTATCTTAATTTTAAGCTTGAATTAAACTAATAAATGCTCATCTTATTAAGCATACCTTAAAGCCTTTTCTTCTTTGCTTGGGTAATTGGTTTGTTTGGCAAACTTAAAGGATAAAAAGCAACTTCATTCTTATTATACCTTATGAATAAAATATCTTAATACTTTATGTGCAATTAAAAATATGAATAAAATAAATGTTAAGAAATTCATTCCTCTAACTTTCACCTAAATGAAAGTCTAAGTTAGTATTAGTAGCCAATGAAATTGTAACTTAACTGAGT
Organism: Erythroxylum flavicans; assembly: GCA_027576715.1. NCBI lineage: Eukaryota > Viridiplantae > Streptophyta > Magnoliopsida > Malpighiales > Erythroxylaceae > Erythroxylum > Erythroxylum flavicans. The sequence goes on from JANZXP010000001.1 coordinate 3,172,696, forward strand.
AAGCGGAGGTATTTATAACAAGATATTTACTTTTATGTCGAAAGGATAGGATTACATTTCAAAAAATATCTCATGCTTAACAAAAAATTTGAAAAGTACTTGTTTAAGTTGTTTTTGATATATTTTATTAAGTTCTTATGAGTAGAAATTTATTATTTAATTATGTTCTAATTTTTAAAGGATTGTTGATTTAGGTTGACCTAAATTGACAGTTAATTTAAGTACTTAGAGCCTTAAATAGTTGATGAATAATATATCTAGGTGGATGATAAGTACTTTTAATTACTATGATGTACTTATTAAACTTTCCCAGAATTGAGAATTGATTAGGTTAATGGTGATTAAGATTGATTTGCTTAAGAACAAATAAAATTCTATGCATGGGATATTTGATATACATGAAAAAATACAATTTTTTCTTAGTATGTTACTATATTTTTATCCAAATTATCTTGGTTTAATCGATTTTATGTCTTTTTTAGGTCATTATAGAAGAAGTTACTTGAGAAATGATATATCTGAAAATGGAGAAGATTTTATAGCAAAATATGAAGAGAACACCATTGTTGGTTGAACATGGCTTAAGATATGATTGTGTCTCAGCTTATGTTCTGTTTAAATATCTTAACAAAAATATATATGGATTACGATACAAATGTGTCTGAACTTGTATCACTCTCCAAAATTTAAATAGAAATATATACATTCTAAGACACAATCATTCCCAAACCATGTCTATGACAGATAGAAATCATAAAAGCGTCAATTTTAGAGTTTTAAAATCCTTTTCACTTTTCTTTAATTCTAGACTTTAGTTTTCACTAGATTCAGTAGCCACCTACCTAAGGGGAGACCAAAAAACATATATGAAAGTTGTTTTAAATAGAGAGTAAAAGTCATTCCAAAGAAGTGAACACCAATAAAAGATAGAGATTTTTATTAGGAGATATATTAGAATGAGTTTTTCCTTCCTTTCAAATGTTGTTTTTGTATTTTCAAAGATGATTTAATGCTAAATAATTTTATTTCTAGATTAGATGATATCCTAATGAATTTTTGTTTATTTTGATTCAATTTTCAATAGAAGTTTCTATGTTTGAGATTTATATATATTGTTCTTAATGCTGACCATATATAAGTGAGAGCTCAAGTATAATTTATCTACATGTAGACATAGTCGAGAGCACCTGTGTGTAAAGTATCATTGGTACACATTACGAATTTAATTGGGATATAGAGACAAACTTTCATGATACTTCTGGTATTATAACAACTTTTGTAAGGTTTAAAGAACTTAATGCATTTTAAGAAAAGCTAATCAGATAGAGATATTAATTAATCTATTTAGGACTATATGGATGTACATCAAAAGGTAGCAGATGTTGCACTAGAATTCTCGTTGGTCCAAATGATATAATCCTTTTAATTAAATAAGCTTACAAGATAAAGTTGTGGAGAAATCTAGTTTAAAATATTTCTTAATATTGATATTCTTTTTATTATTATACAAGTAAACACTTTTCAAGTAATAAGTTTTTTCTTGAAAGATAAGTAATGATTTATTCAATAAAAAAGATGAATAGTATAATGATTGTTGCAAGACTACTCTTACAAATAGAGCTTGTAAAAAAAAACTAAAAACCCATCGAACCTAGCATCAACCTTTTCTATATTCTCAATTGTTGTCTAATTCAGTTAGAAGTGAAGAGTAGATAAGGAGCTAACATGGTTGCCATTCTTAACATGAGGTAGAACTCCATCCAGTTGTATCTATCTCTTATAATCTTCTGATTTCCCAAACATCTTCGTGTTTCGCATTCTACAGATAAAATGCATTAATATAGCAAAACTAGTCTTGAACACTTTTTGATCTCCTTTGCAGTTCCAGTTCCAATTCAAGTCATAATTTATCAAATAGTGAAAAAGGAAAAGAAGTTTGTACTATTACTCTAGATAATAAATTGTGGGAAGCTGACTTGATTATTGTGAAGATTGTAGCTCCCCTTATAAGGTCGTTAGGAATTATTGACTCAAACGAGAAGTCATCTTTGGGTTATATATATGATGGTATGTACAAAGCTCACAAAACAATTATAAAATTTTAAAGGGAAGGGGAAATTATACAAACCTTATATAGATACTATTGACTGACGATGGGATAAACACCTTACTGAAAGGATCCGCTTAACAGCTTATTTTCTCAATCCTTATTATTTTATTAAGGAGAAGAAGTGAAGAAGTTGATATTAAGGAGAAGAAGTTAAGAAGTTGATATTAAGGAGAAGAAGTGAAGAAGTTGACGCAAATACCTTGGATTAAAGCATAGTTTACGAGTCTTTAAGTAGCGTTGGAGAATTTGAAACTTTTGACAATGATAAGATACAACCTCCTTTAAAAATACAATTTTAATTTTTATTGTTATTTTAATTCTTATATTAAACTCATATTTATTTATTATCGGTTCATCATATAATAATATACATTGGTGAATTTTTTATTTAAATAAAATATTTTATTTTTACTTCTTATTTATTATATATCGGTTTAGCTGTTCAATACCGACTGAATCTTTAAACCTCAAACCTTTCCTTTAACTGATTCGATGTCTGGTCTGGTTTTTAAAACATTGAGCCTTATTTTATAGTTTTAAATAGAGCCACCAACTTAGGAATTTGATCTTAAATCCAATTTAACCCAATAACTTTTTTTCCAAGTGGAAGAAAAGTACCTCCCATGTTTTTGTTTCTTTTTAAATTCTAATTTCCTAATTCATTACTACACTTAACTCTTTATACTTGATTGTTTCTCAAAAGAAGTTGGTTCGCTAATTAGAGTAAACTGATACTGTTTTGTGCTTTCATAGATTAATCTTGATGGTTTCCATTATCTTCGTAGTGACCGTAGCGGAGATGATCTTGTTAAAGATGAGGGTAGTTACTTGGTAGGAATGAATTAGAACTAACATTTTAACCTTCTTGCCTTATAGGAATACCATTAGTTTGAGTAGTTTCACCATCTTCAAGTAACGCACTGAAATATATCGCATATCCTTCATATCCTAACCCTTTTCTCTTCAAAAACAACATAATTACTGATTAGTAGCTTCTTTGGTGAGTGTGCTATAACCCATAAAAATGTATTTTATGTTGTTGTCATCTAGTTTTTTGGAATGTAATATGCACAAATCCAGCACACTTGCCACACTAAGTTTCAAATAGTACTTGATGGGTCAAAGTCTTTTTAGGAGAATGATTAAGAACATAAGTTGTTGTATATATTACTTCTACCTAGAAATTATTTGGTATGCTTTTAGCTTTCATTATGCTCTTTGCCATCTCTATAAGGCTATAATATTTCCTCTCAATATAATTATATTTTGACATTCAAAGCATGCTTTTCATCATAGGTAAGAGAAAAAAATCTTATTGCACATTTGCTATCAAGATTTCCTTTTATTTATCTTTAAAAATATAACAAGTAGAATCTTAAAAAAGAGAGAGTGACCATTTGACATAAATTGCTTTATACCTAAAATATTTGAATCCAAAATCCATGTTATACAATACAGTATGAATTCACTTCAAAAGAAGAAACTCAGCATTATACTACCTTTTTTTTTGCTCTATATACCATTCGATTTCCTATTGTAATTCTGATGGTCATCGTCTTACTAAAATTGGTGAAAGCATGCAAAGAAAAGACTCTCAATTTCATCCTTCTCTTTTCTTTGGCTTAAGTTAACTTGTTTTTTGTTAAGCCTACAGAATTTTTATGTGTGTCTAAATTTTTTGCAATAATTGCACCATTGTTGACTTCTATTTTCATATGTAGTCTACTCATGTTAACATTTGTCAGTGCTTATAAATTACTAGTTGTACCTGTTAGATCAACCACCATTCATACATCCTCTTCGCCCATGTGATAATGTCCACCATGCCACTTGTTGAAGTTGTTTCTATTGATTCACCATCCCCTTTTTTATTTTCTGATACCTGCAATTTACTATAGAAAGCATTTTTAATATGTCCTATCTACATGCGGCTTATCAACAGTTAATGTTCTCAAGTCTTTTCATTTCTCAATTATGGTTACAATATATTGTAACATATAACGAGACGTTAGTTACGTATCCTGGATCGAACGTGAAAGGATAATAAAGGAAAAATTGTGAAAAATACCTGATTTCAGTTTTATAACTTCAAATGAACTTTTCAAAGTCGAAACAAGCACGAATCTACCACCGCGGGAACTGCTCATCGGGATGCGATAAAACCTTTCTATAGTTTTCTCAAAATATAAACTCTCTTAACGGGTCAGAGAATCCTTATGCTTACGGATGCAATGAGCAACTGCATGAGACATTAACCTTTATTTATAGTATTCATATCGGGCTTCCCCATCACAGGACCAATATGGGTCCGATCTATACTGATCGAGATCCATTTTCCTCCTGAACTTCAACCCATTGACTTAGATCATTTATTAGGCCACTTTATTATCTTTATCCGAATCAAATTACGTAACTTAATCGATAATTTATTGAAAAACCAAAAAATGCAATTAAATGTTGTCCAACTTTATGGAAAATTTCAAAATTATTCAACATTCTCCCCCTTGGACAATACTTAATTGCGGTATTGATTCAAGTTTAAAACAGTTTTAAAACTCGGTTAAATCATGCTACTATATTAGTCAACGAGATTTAAAAACAAAACATTTGATCCAAAGATAACGAAAGTCCATCATTCCGTCCTGCAAGGCTTTCAATACCGAAAAATATCAAACACATGTGTCATGTGTGACACAGGTCCAATATAATCACTCATATCTAATACCTTACTAACATAAATTGAAAAATGAAGTGTGGCAAACTAGAATGATACCTGTATGATCTAATATGTATCATCTTTGTTTGTAGGTCTCGATTTCTCTAACTTACATTAAACTGCATTAGAGAAATCTTGTTTTCTCTTACTGAATGCTAAACAACATTCAAGAAAACTTGTTTTCTCTCATCGAATGTTAAACAGCATTAGAGAAAACTTTTGTGTTCTCAAACTGAATGCTAAACTGCATTAGAGAACCTTTATGTGATTAAAAACTTATATTCCCCTATGTCATGTCAAAATTTATAGATATTCGTATTAAATTGTATGTGTTCCAATGACATAGGTCCAAGGCCAATCTATATATATTCCCAATGACCTTTAAAATGCTTAAGATTGACATAGATCTTAAGACTTTCATACGTATTATGACAATGTACGATAACAAATATTATTAAGGACAAATGATGATCATCTTTATTGATGAATCACCATACTGTCATAATACATCAAATATATAAATGCACAAATATACATGGAGCAAACATAATGATCTCCTAACTAACAATCTCTAAGGACTTCAAAACACTTATACTGTATACTTGTCTTTCAAAAATAAGTGGGGCGAAGTCCTTTAGTTAAAGAATCAGCTAACATTTCATCAGTCCTTAAATGCTCCATACATTAATGTCATCTTTTCATATCAACTCCTTTATGGTCAAATAATTGACCTCCAAATGCTAAGACTTTGTGATATTCTTTGTTGTTATTAAACAACACAACAATAAGATTATTACAGTATAACCGAATGGATCTGGCCGAATGGATCTAGTTACTAAATCAACCCAAACAACTCAGAAATCAAGTTTCTGAGCTAAACCATCTATTAAACAACCCCATAGCATGCACTCTACATGCATGGTCGAGGAAATCACCATGTCTACTTGAAACTTTCCCACTCATCTGCAAACATAAAAATGTAACCTTAAGTGGACTTTCGATCATCCGGATATATAGCTTAAATTTGAATCTGAATGCCTACGAGGTTTAAACAGTTGACTTTTTTATATGTCAACATATAATCCTTGGTTCCCTTTAAGTATCTCAATACTTGCTTAACTACTTTCCAATGGTCTATACCTAGGTTAACTAAATATTGACCAAACAGTTTAACAACAAATGCAATATCCCGCCTAGTACTTACTTGAGCATACTTAAAGCTATCAACCGTACCAATTTTAGGAACATTCTTCATAGTCTTTCTCTTTATGTTATTCTTTGGACATTGTACCAAAGATAATCCCTCACTATGAGATATAGGTGCTACGATAGGTTTATAGTCAACCATATTAAGCTTTTGTAACACTTGCTCAATGTATGCACTCTGTAAGAGGTCTGATGAGTGTTAAGAACTGTCCCAGTAAATCTGCATACCTAGGATAAAAAATGCTTCACTAAGGTCCTTCATATTCAAATGCTTAGATAAAGTTGCTTAATCTCATGCAATATGGTCAAGTTATTCAATATGAGCAATATATCATCCACATATAATAATAGGAAGATAATTTTGCTCCCCCTAACCTCGTGATACACGTACATTTTTAACTTTATTTTCCATGAAGATGAAAGAGGTCAAACCTCATCAAATATAAGGTACCACTTTCGGGAGGTTTGATGTAAACCATATACTGATATGCTTAATGTACAAAACATGTCAGATCCATTTAGATTCTGAAATCCTTCAGGTTGTACCACATAGAGACCTCTTCATAAGGGTCTTTATTTAGGAGAGCAATTTTTACAACCATCTAATGTAATTTTATTATCATCATGAGCTACAATTATCATAATCACTAAAAATGTATCCTACGAGGACATGGGAGAAAAGGTAACATTAAAGTCAACCTTTCTCCCTGAATGAACCATCAGGCAACTGAGCAAGCCCATAAATCACTAAACTTTATCCCAAAATCGTTTGGGTCTTAAAACTTATTTACAACTGACAGGTTTACAGTTCTGCTGTAAATCAACTAGCTCCCAAACCTCACTATACTTTATGACTTGTATCTCATCAGTCATTGCAGCCTACCACAAATTCGTATTGGGTCCAAATAGCTTTTGTAAAAGTAACTGGATTCGTAACATGTCTAATATGATAGTCTTATTCACCTAATAGACTATGTAATCAGATGGGATAGCAAGTCGTCTCACTCTAGCAGATCTACACAACTGCATTAGATCTTGTACCCCTAGGAACCTCTATGTGTATAGGTATAAGTTCATGTTCCTGTATAGGCACGATACAAAGATCTAGATCCATTAGATCTAATTGTATGAGTAACGGATACATAATAACTGTAGTATCCACTTTATTATCATCCAAAAAGTCATAGGGCCCACCATCGTTATAAACATCGTATTCTAAAAACTTAGTTGTTTGTGATTCCACTATTCCAGTCCCTCCTCCTTCTACAGTAAAACCTGTAACCTTTAGAGTAGTCAAGATATCTGACTAAACAGCAATGAATAGAACAAGCATGCTATTTGTCTTTATAAAGATTATACTACTATAGCAAGGCAGCCCCATACACGAATGTGTGTAAGGATAGATTTCCACCTTTCTAGATAGTCAGATAGATTAGTCATGTTCTGCATTGAGTTCTCCATGTCCTTTAGGATGTTGTTATGTCTTTCGGCAACATACCATTTTGCTAACAACTGCCCGACATAGTGAATCAAGTCATTATTCTAATCGATTCCATATATCTGGAAAATGGACCTTTTCAAGTCTCGAAACACTATGTTTTTTGTGATATTCTCTTTTATTATTAGATTTAACTATCTTGATGAATTTTCACAATTTGTTCTTGATCTTCAATATTGAAACAAGAACTCATAACTATAATAGGAATAATCATCAACAAATGTACGAATACATTTGGAATTGCACAATACAACTGCATAAGGTCTTCTGATATTCATATGCATCAGACCCAATAAGCCGAAAACATGAGTTGATCTCTTTATTCTTATTTCAGTCAACTTACCCTGCAACAGTCAGCACATATTTCCAGATCATCATAATCTAAAATTGAGATAATGCTTTCCTTAATCAATCTCTCAACCCTAGCTATGAAAATGTGGCTTAACCTTTATACCATAACATGCATGACTTATCCTTTATTAGGGTCATCTTTCTTGACTTGTTTGGCAAGATATGAAGAAATATATATCTAATTCGAGGTAAGACACATTCTATACAAACCATATGACGAGAAAGTTGTACTATTATGTTTTGCATTAAATAACAATTGTACAACAGAAGCATTAAATACAAAACGTTTACATCCCCTATAGATATTATATTAGCTTTTTCATTGCTAGCTTTATCTTGGATATGAACCTCCTACATTGTGGAAGCACCTTGATTAGATGCTCCACTATCTAGTCACCAAAAACTTAATACGACTATCGCAAAATTAGATTCATAAATTGATAAGTCAAGGAGTTACCTGATGGTATCAGTCTTTCTTTCTAGGCCTCATACTGTTAGCTTCTTTACGTCCATAGGACCTTTACCAGCATTGGATTGACTAGCATCAGCTTGTAGAGAAGATTTAGTCTTTCTACCTTTGAACTTAGTGAGCTTCATCTTTGTCTTCCCTTTAATTACTTCGAGAGTTGTCGAAGTAGCAAGCTTAAGGGGCAATCAAAGCATTGAAGTCTCATTCCTCATTCAGCAATTAATATGTCATTACCAGATTACTAAACTTTAGAGGGAGTGTATTCAGAGTCTGGTGAACCATGAAGACATCAAGAAAAGGAATATTCAGCATCTTCAGTCTACTATGAAGATGGATCATTCTTAATATGTACTCCACAATCTCCTGTATACCTTATGGAGAATATTTCTTTCATCAAAGCACTCATATCAACATTAGGTGAGATTGCATACCTCTGGGAGGCATTACTAAGAAACTCTTTTGCTATATCTGTGTCCAAAAGTCCATTAAATAGATAGTCAGGTATGAATCTCTTAATGGTCATGCAACATAATATGTTAGACTGATCCCAGGCTGTAGAGGTTGCTTTATGAGCTCTCGAACTCATGGATGTAGGTGGAGATGACCTATCCGTTTGTATAGCCATATCAATTTCAACTATCTCCATAGTATTCAATACATCCTATCCACTTTTCATATTAAAACTGGTCAGGATTTCAATGGTGGCACTGATATTGTTGACCGAAAAGGTGACTGCAAAATGACAATATTTAGATCAGCACAAATGTAGGACAACAGTGATACTCAAAGCCATTAAATAATGTCTATACTGAGAATCTGTTCACACATATTATGAAACACCTGTGGGCTGAATACATAATATATACAACTAGACCTCCACATAAAAGCGATCAGAGCACAAACAATCAACTCTTATGACACTACCACCTGTGGGTGAATAGATCATTCAAGCAATGGTTTTCCTCAATCTAATGTCTTTATGTGCATTTCAAAATC
>JANZXP010000001.1:3216391-3229567 GCA_027576715.1 Erythroxylum flavicans
ATTCCTTCGTATTGTATGAGTGTGTTTGAGCTACCTGTATTATTATGTGATGAGCTACATAAAATGATGAACAGATTCTGGTGGAGAGGTAATTCTGAAGGAGATTTCTTCAGCAGGTATGTCATAATGTTGTTCAGTTAAAGAAGGAAAAATTCGTCACTATGGCGTGGAGCATTTGGTAAAGGAGAAACAAAAATTGTGGGACAATGAACACATAAGTTCACGTGCATGCTATGAGCTAGCCATGCAAAGTTTACAAGATTTTCAAGTAGCTAATGAGAAATGTAGAAGTCCAGGTTTTTATGAAGGGATTCCGGACCCAACAACAATGGAAGCATTAGCGCTTAGAGTGGGATTACAATTTGTGGTGAGTAATTGTCCTACTGCAGGCTGCATGTATGTGAACTCACAATTGGTTGTGTTTGCTTTGAACTCTTCTTTGTTAGATCTTTCTTATTTTGGTCTTGTTATTGCGGATTGTAAGTTTTCACTTAGCCTTCGTTCGGACTTTGAAGTCCGTTGGCTTCGTCGACAAGCTAACGTAGGAGCTCACTCCTTAGCTAGGGCTTCCTACCGTCATGCTCGTCATATGGTTTGGGAGGTTGTGCCCCCATGTTTGAGGGATTTTTATTGTTAAGGCAATAAGAAGTTATTTTATCGTTAAAAAAAAATCTAACTAACTAATATGTGTTTTCACCTAATTAAGTGTTTTAGCATATTACGTTCAATTATTTTTGTTTTTTGGTAATAAAACATTGTTGAATTCAATTATACTTCTAGTTTAACACAATTTTACATCTCCATTTACTAAAAAAAAAGCATAACTACATCCATACTAGTCATACTAAAATTTTACAATCATATAAAAGATGAATAATGAATTAAAAACTGAAACAAACCCTACAATTATATTGAATAAGTACACAATTATATAATGGACGACGGCATCGGCTTGGGTTGAGGGCATGATATCCGCATCTCAAGTATCCTGTCATCTTTTTCTTTAGCAGCTTTAGCTTTGACCTATGTTTTTGTTTGCTATACTATATCTGTTTTCTCTACATCAGATTGAAGAAAAAAAGAAAAGAAAAAACAGAGGCAAACCAGAAGCTTATGTTTCAACATAATGTAATCCTCTGCACTAGAAGAATCAGGACAATGAATGAAAAGAAAAGCCAAGAAACCTGCCACACATATTCATTAATCTTCTTCATAGGGTGGTGAAGTGCATCCTTTTGTCCACCATTGCTCCATCGATGTTACTTATGTGATAATTAGTAGATTATTCTCGAAACCATAGTTGTATACAATAGGGCGAAGGGGATCGATCTTCCAAACACCATCAACTATGAACTTGATCTGTGCCATTACATAAAATGCTGAGACTCAGTTATCCAAGGAAAGATTAAAAGAAATGAATCATGATCAAGTTGGAAAACTGATTTACCTCATATCGCCCTGGATACAACTTCAGATACAAAGAAAAGATACCTGTGCTTGATCTTTCCATCTTTCTCTGTAATGCGATGAACGCCATTAACGCTACCCACATTGTAGTCGGTAATTCTAAATGATTAACTTCAGATTGAAACAAACCTGGGTGGTCCAACCATCAAAAGATCCTGCTAAGAGCATCTCTGAGGCTGTGTTAGGCCATGCTACACAAGCAGTACGAAGAATTTGTAAGCCTCTGCGAGTATTATCAACCTTTTTCTGTTTCTCTTCTATTATCTTCTGTGCATCACTGTGAGAACCAGAACAACACATTGGTAAAGCAATCAAGAGAAGACTTAAGTACCATTACACTAATAAAATTTCCCATACATTATTGCAAGTGCCATCTTCCCTTCTAATACTGCTAGTTTTGCCCGTATTGAGCGCAGTTCATGCTGGGCATTCATGATTTCATTTTCCTTGAACTCCCAGGCATCAGAAAGCTTAAGCAAATTGTCTGTGGTGTTCTCACCGCCCTAGTGTATAATAAAGCAGAGGTAATATAGCATTTAACTTATGAGAAAATTCTAAGTCAAGCTCTGAAATAAAAGCTCAACCTTAAATCTCCACTACTAAATTGTATATTGGTGACAAAATCATAACTGAATGGATTGTCAATTATTGCTTTCAATTCTTTGATCATTGAAAACTCAATGAACTGTAAGATCATTTATACTTCACGAGGCTTAAAATAATTTTCCACATCCTCGTCTGCTAAACAAAAAGCAAGCAACCATTCGAACAATGAAAAAGATAAGCAACCAGGCCAAACAGTATCTTTGAATGGTTTCATGGGAAAATAAAGATGAAAAAAGAAAGAGAAGACCGTGAGCAAAGAGAATTATAAAACCATAGATGTACATAGGCAAATAGCAGGTACCCACAATTGTAACTGCACTTCCATTGTTGTTTGACTTCGATCCTTTAAGTACAGAGGAAAGCTCCAACTCAAGGTGTTGAAAGCGACTCTTAACATCATTTTGACTGGTACCTTCATGGGTAAATTGCTCCTTGATTTTTAAAGATGACCCAGAAACCTCCCTTCCTTCAAGAATTTCATCCATTAAATCACCCATCCTAGACTCTGTTCTAGTTGCATTAGGAGGAAATTCATCAACTGCATATCGCATGGACATGTAAAGTTAGTAGAACAAAGATGTTTAGCAATGAAACAAGAAAAACAGCTAATACCTTCAAATTCCATATTTGAATTTCCTGCTCTCTGAATGCTCCAAGTCCTCCACATAGCAGGCCTTAGTGAGCTTTTTAGACCATCAAAGCTTGAGAAATTTCCTTCGGAACCAGTTTTAACTGATGTATCAGTAACTACATTGTTTTGCGGGCTTGATGAACCAAATTTATTGTTTCTTGTCAGACCAGCAACTGTCTTTTGCAATGCAACACACAGTACAAGTAAGGTAAAGAACAAGAATGAGTACAGCTACTCTAAATATAACAAATATGTCACCAAAAATGTTGAACACAAAAAAACAAAAAGATAAACAGACAAACAGACAAACTAGCATACCTAACCCATAATAAACAAACAAACTAGCATACCTAACCCATAAACAATATGATGAGTCATTTTCTGAGGCAAAAGTGCTATTGAATGTTTGTCAATCCTTCAAGTTGTCTGATATGCAAAGTAGTAACTGTATCATATGATATTTTTTATCCATGTAATCAAAGAGCTCTTTATTGTGATTTAGCTACTTTCTTTTTGTTCTCTACACTTGACATCTTCCTTATTATGTATGGTCATAACTAAAATTTTAGTCCTTTGTCCCTCAAATTTATTAATATCTGTGTGGGCTTTCAATGATAACAAGACTAATAAGATGCTTCGTATTAAAAGTAGTTGAACACTAAGGTGAAATGTTTTGAATAATTAGTCCAGTATCTATTTCACATATGAGCATAAGAATGAAACAGGACGTTGAAGAACTATATACATTCCCTAGGTAATAGTATGCATAGATTAGAACTACTGGACTCATCACCAAAGTTAACATATCAAAAAACAAACATACCCCAGTTTCCGAAGCGCCAGCAAGCCAATCACTTTTGAGATCATTACTTTGGACATTAGTGCTGCCACCTTTCCCTCTCAAACCAAATCCAAGATTCATATTCCTCTCCTTTTCCAGCCTATGCAGTATACCCTCGGTACCAGAATCATCCTCTGCCGCTATTTCTCTAAGAGTACAGAACGATGAAAAAAAAGAGTCAAAGATTCCAGAGAATTTGCCGGTTCAATAGAAATGGAGACGGCAAAGCTTTTTTGGATCGTCAAATGGAAAGAGTCATCAAGTTTTTGTCTTCAGTTCTAATTCGCATAGAGCTTAGCATTATACACCATAATGAGGTAGAAGAAAAGAACAAGGTCGAAAAAAAAGAACTGTAACTATGTTGCTTGTGCTTATCCCAACTGCCCAAAAAGAACAAAATAACAAGATTGTGACCTTTCAGCCTCAAACTGCACTGAACCCCAAACCCTAAAATTTTGCCTCCGTTTACAAAAATTTAAAAAGAAGAACAGTAGAAACTAGCTTGATCTGAGACTTAACAAGAAGAATTTGACATGATTGATTGTATACTCAAAATTGGTGGCTGTTAAAAGAAAGAGAAGAGTCAGAAGACTGGTAACTAAAATAAGATGCCTCACAGTGATCTACCCGACGAAGAAGCTGAAGCATGTGAATCAACGAGAAAGAGACGAGCTTGGGAGCTACCCAGTTCTTCAATGCTTTCCGAAACCCTTTCTTGGTTGAACGGGCTAATGCAATCTCTGTCCCTTAACAAAGCCTGTGAAACCACTTCCTGTTTCTGGTTTTGATGATCATCTAAATCCCAACCCATTGCCAGCCAACCTCCTTGCGTAACAATAGACTCCACAAGATCCAATCTTCCAGCATCAATCAGTTGTTTCTTGTTTGGAAACGCATCTGGGTTCTCTGAGTTTTCCATAAACTCCAAAATCTCCGCTTCCAAAGCAGAACCTCCCTCACTTTCCCAACCCTTTCTGCACCTCATCACAAACCCACCAACACAATCCCAGCAAGAAGCCCTGTACTCTCTCCTCTTAACGTCAACAAACCCCAGCGAATTCATCGAAACACACCCAACGGCCACAACCCGTTCCTGTTTATACCTCCTTGAACTACACTCAGGAAGAGACAATGGGCAGTAATGGGTGTTCAAATGTGTCAAGGAGTCAGGCCAACAACGGAAGCTAACAGGCGAATCAGTAAACAAGAGCATGGTTCAGGCATTTCTTTCTTCGAACAGTAAGACTCAATTCAGAATACTAAAAAGAAGCCAAAAACACGGGAAGGGAGACAGGCTAGAAAATCGTTAAGCAACGAACATCACCGAAACTGGAAAAAAAAATATTTAATTCCGTAATATATCTACTTATATAGGTTTAGAGAAAAACAGGGTCGCTGACTTGCTGCATGTTAATTAAGTTTTAAAAAATCTTAATTTTTAACTTTTTAAAAAAAAATATGATTTTAAATTTAAAATTTTCTCTTAATATAATGGCTTAAATTAATTATGAAATTTGAATTAAATTAATTAAATTTAATCCAAATTAATAATTTAGAATATAAAATTGTAAATTTAAAAAATTAAAATTACAAAAAAATATTTTTAATAACATTAATAACTTTAAATTTTTAAAAAAATTATAAGTATTTAATAAAACTTTTCGCTAAAACGTGAAATTTGAAAGATCATAAGACGTAATTAAGCATAGGCCTAACGTTATGGGCCTCATGGTTTGCCACTCTGGATCTAACCCATCTTGCTAAAGTTCAAATGATCCTTTTGGTGGCAATGGGTTCTCTTTTCAACCTAACGCTAACAATACCAAACGGACTCCAACTATGCTTGCGGTTTAAGTTTTGGTTTTATAAATTCATGGATATTATTTTCATTTTGTTTAAAAGTAACAAGATACGATATTAATAATTAGAATTTTGAATTTAGCCAAATTGGCTCATGTATTGATCCAGTTGAGAGGAATGTAAGGTATTCTGCAAGCAAGTTCAGTAAGAGGCTTTATTTTGAAGAATGATAAGAGTAAAGTGTAAATGACTGATCAGCTATTTTTAGATGGGTTAGGAAATATTTAGCTGTTTAATCATGTCAAACTTCTTTTAATCATATTTGATAATTAGTTGATTTAGTTGACAGATTGAATCCAATCAACAGTTTTTGAAAATGCTCCTATAAGAAGTATTTTGCTCTAACGGTTAAGAAGTTAAGGGACGAAAAGATAATTACACCAAAAAGTTATTACAAATTATTCAAGTTATCATTATTACAGCTAAGTTATCAAAAGATATAGATTAACGATAAATAAGTTAATATACTAGAAAAATGTACTTTAACTTGATTAATACAGAGAAAGAAAGTACTAGCAGAATAAATATTAAAAGTAATTTTTTTATTATTATTATTCTTTATCATGTTATCGTCATCATTATCATTATATGTTCTATTTTTTTAGCTTTTTTTGCAGAATCCAATTGATTCTCATGTATCTTTTTACTTATGTCAGGATTGCATGAAGAACAACCGAAAATCCAACTTGCAGAACTGAATTTTCATATAACCTTCAAATCAAGTGTTACGGTCGAGTCCAGGTCGATGGCTCTAGGAAGACGACTTCAAAACATACACTGTGAGGGGGTACGTAACTTGAAGAAGACATTTCTGTCTTGTAACTCTTGTCTACATGCACTTGCCAATCCCAGTTGGTGATATGCGGTCTGTATGTAGATCCAGTAATATTCAGAGTGATTTAGGAAACGTGTAAGTCTTTATAACTTAACTGAATCTGAACTGAAGCGTTTCCATTATGGAGGATGGCAAGTCTAAACGAAATTCCTGACTAAATCTGAACTGAAGCGTTTCCATTATGGAAGATGGTAAGTCTAAACGAAATTCCTGACTAAACTCCATGTATATATCACAAGTCGATGGTTCAATACAATTAAAAAATATATAATAATGGACTATAATTAGCAAACTAGCTAGCTATAGGTGCGTGCATGCAAGAGCTGGCTTAACACAGTTTCTTTCTGATAAGCTTTTAATGATCTGCGTACACTAACTTGTGGCTTCCAATGTTCGTCAAGAAAGTTAACACTGGCTTGGCATTCTCCACGGAATCTCAAATCCAGACCAGGAAGCAAATACTACCATCTCACACCACTCCAAATCACGAGTGGTATACGTAATTCAGTGCAGAAGTGGTCTCCACGCGGTCCATGATGACCTCATGGGTAAGATTCAAAAGGAAACGCGAGAGGCTCACAAGAGATTTCACTTTTTGAGCTTGAGCATGCCATATTTCGTAAAACTAGGATGAAGCACAAATTCTCAATGTTGTTGCAAAAATGTTAAGAGATCAATATGGCTTTCATTTAGTAAATTTTAATTATTTAAAATGGTATTTTTATAATTTATAATAAGGTAAAAAATACAAACTCTTTTATTTTAACTAATTTCTAAAAAATTTCAATCTTTAGAAATTACGAAAAAATTTGGTGACAAAAAATTCTTTATATAAATTTTTTTGTTAAAAGCTAATGACGAAATATACGTGATATAAACATAATACATACAACAATAAGATATTGTTGATATGACAGTTCAATCTATCTCTTAAAATCGAATCCAAACTAATTAAACCTTACCTAAATCTTTAATTTCTTAAATTATTATTTTTAATTAGGTCTAATTGGTTTGAGTTTGGTTTAAGAAATAAGTTAAATAGTCATACCAGTAACATTAGATTGGTTCATATGTGATGATAATGACATATGTGTTCAATTTTTTTAATTTTAAAGATTAATTTTTTAAATTACTTAAATTCTAGGAGAACTTTATGTGTTACCCTTTATAAAATAAATGATTATTGATATCTACTAATCATTCATCATATAACTTTTTTAAATATTAAAGTTATTTAAATTCTAATAATATGTGTGTGTATATATATATATGGTGATTTATTTGCATATTTTTCATAATATTTATGACTAAGAGTTAAGACACTTACTATAGCACACTTGGTTATGAATGAGAGGTTAAAAAAAATTAAGTCAGTAAGACAATGGTGACATGGGCTTAAACTTAGTATTGCCCACTATGGAAGACCAGTAGACCACACAATCATGCACCTACCCTGTCCTTGTCCTGCCAGAAGAGGTGTGTGAAACTTGAATATATAGGTGTGTCTTAAGTGTCTTGGAGCAAACTCGCATCTTACAAGCACTGCCAAAGACTAGCCATTTATAGTGAGAGCTTGAGGATAAGCGAAGCAGGTGAAGAATGGAGGTAGGAGATGATAAGAAGAAAAGCTCATATATTTTATATTGCTGCACAAAAGGGTTTCAGAAATCGTCAACTCCTGCAATCGTAACTGATAACACGAAGAGCAATACTGTTACTTCTGAGTCAATTTCTATTCAGAAAAAACCTGGAGGATGGAGAGCAATTCCTTACATTTTAGGTCTTAATTTCTTGCATCTCTCTCTCTCTCTCTCTCTGTATGATTATTGTCAGAAGACATGATGAGTTTTTCTTCTTCTTTGTTTTTTCCGTTACAGAAGTTTGTTGCTTAGCTGACACAAAGTTTGCGTTTATTTTTGCAGGAAATGAGACTTTTGAGAGGCTAGCTACTTTTGGACTGTTTGCAAATTTCATGGTGTACCTGACCAGAATATTCAACCTGGAGCAAGTTGCAGCTGCAAATATCATGAACATATGGGGTGGTCTCACCAATTTTGCACCTCTGCTTGGTGCTTTCATCTCTGATGCGTATGTTGGCAGATTTCAAACCATTGCTGTTGCTTCCTGTTTCTCTTTTATGGTATACACTCTCTTCTCCCTCTCTCTCTCCATGTGTTCCATTCCTGTAACTTGAATCATCTTCGTTTTTATCACACCGACAATTTTTTTTTCTCCATGGAAGTATGGGACACCATGTAATTACACCAAGCAGACAAATCTTCCGTCAGTTACAAAGTTCTGTACTGTGTAGTTCTAGGAACAGTTATAAGTTATAACCTGCACCGAAACAGCTTGGTTGTACTTATCTTTGAGTTGGTATTCTTAAAGTAGAACCTAAAGCACATAAACTCTAATCTTGAAGTTTTCTCCTTTTAATCTAAAATTTTTCTTGCTATGGAAAAAAAAAAGATCATGTGAGTATTTTCACTCAGATATCATTTATAAAAATTAATTAATAATAGATTAAAAATACTTATTATGTAAAATACTTTACATAAAATAGTCTTTCTATTAATTAAACATAAAGTTATATATTATTGAACTTTTTCAGATTTTTTACGTTAACGAAATTTTTAACGAGTGATTTCTACTAAAATGTTATTTTTGTATTTTTTATATTAACAAAATATTTACCGGGTGACACTTTCTTTATATTAATATTATCGTGTGGTCCTCTTATATACGGACTCTAATTTTTAAAAGTTTACTGAAAATTATACTAGAAAATGACCTTTTCTTGTAAAGCGTCGGTGCACCTAGATGCAGTGAAACGGTGTCGAGCATCCTACCAACCCGCGGACGTTTAATCAATTCTATGTGTAATCATTTTTCAGCAAGTACAATTCATAAATTCATTGATACATGTGACCTGGGTCTGCAAATTTTCAATTTATGACGATTACCGAAACGATAGGTCTAAGCACTTTATGTTCATATGGTTATAGGGAATGTTAGTTGTGACTTTAACGGCATGGCTACCAATCCTGCACCCACCACAATGCCACTCGAAGAACCAGATTCTGGGTCCTTGTCAAGGTCCTACCGGACGTCAACTCGGAGTTCTTATGCTAGGTCTTGGCTTATTATCTATAGGAACGGGAGGGATTAGACCTTGCAGCATCCCATTTGGGGTTGATCAGTTTGATCCCACCACAGAAGATGGACTTAAAGGAATTAACAGCTTCTATAATTTGTACTATACCTCATTTACTGTTATCTTAATCATCACTTCAACAGTTGTGGTCTACATTCAGGATTCTGTAAGCTGGGTTATAGGTTTTTGCATACCCACTTCGCTAATGCTCAGCTCTATCCCCTTGTTCTTTATTGGAAAAAGAGTTTATGTTCACGTAAAGCCAGAGGGAAGCATTTTTTCTAGCATAGCAGAAGTGATTGTTGCAGCCTATAAAAAGCGACATGTTAAGCTTCCTGACGAGGTGGAGGTTGTCGGGAACTATTATGATCCTCCTGTCAAAGAAACTGTTTTAAGAAAGCTTCCACTTACTCATCAGTACAGGTACTGTGTCTTCCTCAGGATACAAATTGCTATAGTGGGCATGATTGAACCTAATCATTCTGTCACCATTTCCGTGTCACGTCACAAATTGTAATTAATCAATAGGGGGAAAAAAAAAGAGTAAGGAAACAGTTTTCATCTTTCATCAGTCTACCAACTCCTATCTGCTTTCGAAAAAATTAGTTAAGGTTCTCTATTATCTAACCTGATTCAGAACAACATGCCAAATTTCATAATTTATTTTTACTATATCAGTTTGATGATTTCATGCGTATCTAATCAGGTTCTTGAACAAGGCTGCCATGATCGTAGAAAATGACCTGAAGCCCGATGGTACTCGAGCAAATCCTTGGAGGCTATGTAGTATTCAACAGGTGGAAGAGGTAAAATGTCTCATCAGAGTAATTCCAATATGGGTTTCGGGTATTATTGCCCTGACAGCCATAGCACAACAAGGAACCTTTATTATATCGCAAGCCCTGTTGATGGACAGACATTTGGGACCGCATTTCCAAATCCCCGCAGGTTCCGTATCTGTAATTTCAATGATAACAGTAGGAATATGGCTTCCAATTTATGACAGGATAGTGGTACCGTCACTTCGGAAGATCACCAGACATGAAGGAGGAATCACAATTTTACAGAGAATGGGAATTGGGATCATTTTCTCAATACTATCAATGGCTGTGGCTGGGTTAGTTGAAAGAGAAAGAAGGGTCATGCATAATTCTCATCCTAACATCAGACCAATGTCATTCCTTTGGCTAGCTCCACAACTTGTGTTATTAGGATTCTGCGACTCCTTTAACATTATCGGCCAAATCGAATTCTTCAACCAGGAGTTTCCGGAGCACTTGAGAAGCCTTGGAAATGCTGTTTTTGCTTGTTCCTTTGCGGGTGCGAACTATCTCAGCAGCTTCCTAATTTCCACCGTCCATCGAGTCACAAAAACCAGAGATCATCCTGATTGGCTCACCAATGATCTCAACAGTGGTAGATTGGATTATTTCTTCTTCCTCATAGCAGTATTGGGGTGTCTCAATCTTATCTATTTTCTCATCTGTGCCAGCCGATATCAGTACAAGGGCACGCAAATGAAAGACAAATCAGACATTGATATTGAACTAAGTTCGACCAAAGATACAAGCTTAGTAGATAATTCGTAAAAGTCTGCTAAGTAAATACAATTGCATTTCCTAGAAATATGTATCTATACATAAATATGTGGGATAAGGTCAACTCTATATGCTACCTAAGCATCTTTGTAAAACAGAAAGGAAGGTAGTATGGGTTGCCTTGGAACTTAAAATTATGGATTTACATTCTGTCAGAATGATATCTAGTGGCTCATTTACAATGTTCATTTTGGTTCAGTCTAGTTATCTAGTGATAGCAAAACGTGCGTGGCCATACAAAAGATAGCTAGCATCCACTCTAGGATTTAAGAGAGAATCTGCAATCTCCCACAAAGCATTAAACCTGACCATGTGTTTATAGATTCATCTTTCTTCTGTAAACGTTGGCTACAGCTTAACGGTTTAGTGTAAACTTAAAGCAATCAGTCCAATAAATATTAGTATGAATTAGATATAACTATCCTAAGTTAGGCATTTTTACTGGCTGATTAATTAAGCAATTCCAACCGGGTCATATAGATACCACAATTATGGGTTGATTCCAGCTCAGCTTTTTTTTTTGTCTTGTACATTTAGCCTGACTTTCAGGTCACAAAGCAGTGACGACGAAGAAGATGATATATAACATTTGTTTTATGACTTTAGCTACGTACCTGCAGAATCTTATTTGTTCGGCAGCTGTCAATCAAAAAGAAGTAAAGAACAAGCATAAACATCGCTGTGTTAAGGACAGATGAGATATGAACGATCATCATTCAGTCGTGAGTCGTATAGAAAAACACAGGCTCCTGTCTTTCGTCTTCACATTTGTTTATGATCGGTTCTTGTCTCGTTCTCACTTATTAATGTGAGACAAACAACCACACAGGCAACTTGAATGCTCTTTTCTTATGTATGGAAATATAGAATTTGAATTCCTCTACGCTGAACGTCAAGATCAGTCTCACTCATCCCCCCTATTATCAGCAACAGGTTTTGGTTCCTCTGAAAGTGAAATGATATAACGTGAAGGACCTGTCTTTCCTCTGTCCTCGGTTAAGTGTCATTGTCATTAATGCAGGAAATATCACTATCATTATATAATCATTACGCTTACTGACAAATGCCTCATTTAATGTAGATTTACCTTCATTGTTTAAATCTTATGCCTAATCAACTTACACATACACGTTTTATAAATTTTTAAATTTATGTTTAAAAGTACAGTTGTCTACGCGTTCTTTGGACTGATATAGCGGATGTTGCTATACTAGACTCGGCATAATTCGGTTTCTATTCTTTTGTAATCTAAAAAAAAAAACTGTAGTACATATAGTCAGAGAAGTTAAGTTTTCGTTTGTATTTTATAAAGAGATTATTTTGATGACTTAAATTCGTAATTTTATGATTAAAAAAAATAATTTTTACCGATTAAAATTAGAATTTAAATAATGTATTTAATTATAACAAATTTTAAATATAATTTTATCAAAAATTGAAAGATTAATTCAATCTTTTTTTTGGTATCTCATGTTTATATAATGGATTATTATAAATGAATTATATCTTTATCCCTAATATTAATAAAACAACATTTAATAGATGGTGATCGAACTAAAAGTAGTCGCAAGTCCTACTCGAGCTTTCCTTCGTGTCCAGTCATTGTGGGCGCATGATCACTAACCTTGGCCTCAAGCCTTTAGTGTCAGCCTAATCATCAGTCCTAGTTGTGTCACTCACTCTCCGTGATCCCACAAGATCGATCCTCTTTTGCATTGCTTCGACGGTCCGTACGGGGTTCCCTAGTAAAAAATAGAGAGTTCACACTTAAGTAGGAAACCTTATTACTTAAATCTAATTGTAATAAAGTTTCTATTAATATAATTTGAAAGAAATGTATTAAAAGAATCAATGGGGAGCAGTTTCCTTGGTCTAAAGATACTACATTATCGTAGCATGTTGACGTACATATTGATCAAGGCTTGGGCCCATTTGCTAGGCCCAGAAGCCACTGCTGTGTCCTTAGTTATGGGTTAGGTTCATATCTGACTATTAGTCAGCCCCCAAACCCCTTCGTTCTACATGCAATATACATTAAAAATACAACTTCAATCTTTTTGGAAAGGTTAGTAGTTCTTTGCATGCTTCAAATGCGATGAATCATCCCTAACGTAGCGTTTGGTTAGCGTCTCCAAGGGTGGAGACGGATGACAGAGACACAAAAATCCTGTCTCCCAACCTGTT
>JANZXP010000001.1:3255743-3271326 GCA_027576715.1 Erythroxylum flavicans
AAACTAATATCAAAAGTAAATATTAAAACATATAAAAAAGTCAAATAATATTATATAAATCTCAAAATAAACGTGAATATGTGTTTGTGAGTATTGTGGGAATTATATGTAAAGCATAAGGGTAAAAGGGACTAAAAAATAGACTCATTAATTGATATGAAAAATCTACCTGAAAAAGTACTTTTTTTAGAAGCTCCAAATTTGAGCTTTTTAAAAAGCTGTATTTTAGCTGCCAAAAAGCTATATCTACTAAAAAAGTGCTTTTTATTTTACAACCAAGCATTCATTTTTCTTTAAAAAAATTTTGTGGTAGAAAAAAGTGCTTATTCACTCTCCAAAAGCTCAACCAAACAGGCACTGAGTATGAA
This sequence comes from Erythroxylum flavicans, assembly GCA_027576715.1. NCBI lineage: Eukaryota > Viridiplantae > Streptophyta > Magnoliopsida > Malpighiales > Erythroxylaceae > Erythroxylum > Erythroxylum flavicans. The sequence goes on from JANZXP010000001.1 coordinate 3,256,112, forward strand.
TACCAACAGAGCATCGAACAAGTACAACCCATAAGGAAGAGGCCAAATTTGAAGAACAAGAGTTTCCATAAATAAAAAGGGCTTGCCTGGATATGGGGGATGATAAGGCTAGACTTGGCAATTTTAGCCCGGTCTGTTTTTGGTTCGGTTAGTCGGGTCACGGGTTGACTAGCCTACTAATTTTAGCTCGGCCTATTTTTGGCCCGGATTGGCCGGGCCACGAGTTGACTATAATCCACCCGGGTCGGCCTGTCCATTTTTTTCAAAACGATGTCGTTTTGAAATTTTTTTGTTTTAAAAAATAAATGGCATGGGCTGGTTAGCCAGTTAGTGGGCTTCGGCCCGGCCCGACCCATTGACATGCCTAGATAAGGCGATAAAGAGTTTTAGAGGAGGTTTAGGGAGGGAGTTCATAGCTTGGTTTATAGGCCTCTATGACCAGTTTCTTTACCAAAATTTGTAAGGAACTTATCACGGCACGAGGCGAGAAAATGGTCTAATCTCTCTATATAATCAGAGGAGAGAGAGGTAGAAAACCAGAGAAGCGAGGAGAAAACAAGAGGAGAGAGATCGATTCACAATTAAGAGGTTATTTAACTGGTTGGTTTTCACTCTCAATGGTTAAAAGTAAAAACCGAATTGAAAATTCGTGCTTAATCTAGTTAAATCGATCGGTACGATCCAGTTTTTATATCATCAATAATAGCTCTTGTTGTTAAAAATCGATTAGTTTATTAATTAATTAGTCAATTTTCTTAAATCAATAAGTTCTTATGAACTAAAATAAATCAATTAATTTTTATTTAACAATTCCTTTTTTAATTAAACTTTAAATTCTTTGATAGGTTTGGATAACATCTTTTAATTATATTTAAAATTTTTTAATTTTATTTAATATTTAGCCGGTTTTCTGACAACCTAACCTTTTAAACCTTAAATTTCTTGTCTTATTCGTTTAACTTTCAGTCCAATTTTTAAAATATTAACTTTATTATGCATAGGATTTTGTTATTACTTCCAAAGTTTAATGTCTAAGGTGGTAGGCTTTGGCTGATTCCTTTCACTATCTTACTTTGTATTCACCTGCTATCTTTTTCCTGAATTAGATGCTTAAGAGTTGAAAGTTGATAATGACGCCATTAACAAAAGCATGCTCTCACTGGGGATTCACCTACCAATAGGGATCGGATTTCTTGTTCTAGTTATAATGTTCTAATCATATTTTATTAAATTTTATCCACATATTTATGTAGATTTCACATATATGTACGAATAAGATTTAATAGAATAAAGTTAGAACGGAGTAACTAGAACAAAAGATTTGATGGGCTACCAATGTCGCTTGAGCTTGAAAGTTCAGAATGTTTATGAAATACAATCCTCATGTATGCATAAAAATTTAAGTTTGGTATAATCTATATAAAAATGAGAGTATAATTCAACTATAATTCTAACAATATATATTAAATTAATTAATGTTTTTTAAAATCAAAATTAAAAAAGAAAGATTACACATATTCATTTTATAAAAACATTTTCTGCTTTCTAAACTCCTGAACACATTCCAAAAGTAAGAGATCATCATATTTCTATTTTGGTAACGAGTAATAAAGAGGTAAGAATGAGAATGCAACCTTTATTCCTTAACTTTTAGTTGTTTGATTTTTATTCCCTAACTTTTAGTTATTTGGTTACCGGCAATAGATAAAATAGGAAATGACAAAACTGAAATTAATTATAAACAATCTTGAACTTTTATTCTTCAGGGGGTGAGTATAAACTAGAATTAAAAATCAAGAATAAGAGACAAAAAGATATTATTAAAATATTATCAAACATTGGAATATTAATATCAAAATCACATGTTATGATTTTTTATATTAAATTTTTAATAATTATTTTATTTTGTTTCATTGATACTTCTATTTTTATCATAAAAATGTTCATAATTGTTTAAAAATTAATAATTTTATAAATCATTAATTTTCTATTAATTATTTAAAATATAAATTATTTTAATTAATTATGTACAAAATAAATTATATAATAACTAAATATAAGTAAAAAATTATCATTATTATTTTAAATATTTAATACCAAATATTATTATAATTATTAACTTTAGTTAATACTATACTAAACACACATAATCATATTTTTATCTTAAATTTTATTTTTCATTTTCATTCTTATTTTTTAAATTCCGACTCCTTTAATCCAAAGGGACTTAAATGTGAGGATCTCTTACTTTCTGGAATGTGAATAAAGGAATGGAAGCTCAGGAGCTCAGAACCAGAAAATGTTCTTATGAAATGATTCTGTCAGAATCTTTCCTTTTACTTTTTATATTATTGAGAGATGTGTGGTTATAAATTCTAAATTTTACTCTAATGCCAAACTTCAATTTTCATGCATTCATGAGGATTTCATAGACATTCTGAATCTAGAAGTTAAAACGGCTTTGGTAGGCAAATCCCCTGTGAGAGCATGCTTTTGTTAATGGTGTCAACTCCTAAGCATCTAATTCAGGAAAAAGACAGCAGGTGAATACAAAGTAAGATAGTGAAAGGAATGAGCCTAAGCCTGCCACCTTAGACATTAAAACAAGTACATATTTTCTTAGACAAGTAGGAGTGCTTAATGAGTTTCAACTTCTCACTTAAGTTTCTCCTTCACAAGAGGTCTTAAGTTTGAGTCCCCAAAGGAAGAGAGAGAGGAAATTTTCTCTATTAATGATCCTCTAGCTTCCTGGAATACTCCTTGGCCGGATCAATTGCGGATGTCTCACTTCCAGCAACAGTATAAGAGTTTGGAACTACTGAAAATTTGGGGCTGATGGAAACCTGATGCTGACTGGAGAGCAGTGATCAATCAGCAGCCGACCAATCAATATGTGAAGATTCCTTGTACGCAGAAGTGTACAGGCTACGTAGGAACCTGAGGGATATTAAAGTTCCAAATTTATCTCTTCCAGGACTCTAGGGATGGAGTCTTTGGGGTTTAGGATTAGTCCGACAAAATTAAGATACCTAATGTATATAAAAAAAAGTATATATGTTCTTGATGGTGTATATATCATATAGACCTTACAAATTTAATTTAAACGTGAGTGGGTAAAGATTAAAGTTATGGGATTTGGTTTTAAATGCAACTCATAACTGAGTCTTGTTGGCGCTGGATAGTCCACTTAGGAGATTTTCATCGTGGACCTAACGAAGGAACATACTTGTAGGCCTTAATATCATACTACAACTCAAAATCTTAAGACATTAGATTTATGAATCCTTTCCACTTATATGTCCTTTATTAATTTCATTTCTTTCTAAAATGTGATTTTCACTCACACTTCAAATCTCAATAAAGAGCGTCTGAAGAAGAAATCTCTAACCAATTTTAAAAGAACGTATCACATATTATCAAAGACTTTATGTTAATATTATTTACATCTTTTATTTATTTCCTCTAAATTTTAAGTTATTGATTTCATTAGCTTTTATTTTAATTTAACATGTTACTTTTATGTATACCGGATGCTTAATTTTATATATTTGTGAAATCTAAACAGAAAATTAAAAAAATGAATTGAGGGATGGAATTTAAATATAAAATATTTGGTAGTGGCAATTGCCAACTGTAATTGAGTGATGCAAAATGTGGAGAATCCAGGTTGGAACACGATTCCCATGCACTTTGTGACATGTACATGTATTCTTTTATTTGTTTTCGATCTTCTATAGATCAACTACGATGCTCTATTCTTTTCGATCATATGGTAAAATATTGTGACAAATTCATAGCCTCACACTCAAAACTCTAAGGTCCCCCTTAGTAACCAATGCAGAAAGTCAATGTAATCTTTAATTGGAATTATGATTCTCACTTTCTATTCTCTTTTTTATTTTTTTATTTCAATTATTTTATTACCAACTACCGATCGAGAGTTTTGAGTGTGTGTTATAAACAGGGTCGGCTCTTGATAAGGGCACTCAGCGTATCTGTCCAGGATTCGTCCTTATAAATAATAAATTAGGGTTTAGTTTTATTTTTATAAAAAATAAAAATGAAATAAAATAAAGTTCACTTTTAACCTCATAAAGAACAAAAAAAAGGTACATATTTTACTTCTTTGTATTCTTCACAAAAGCTCAAAACTCAAAAATAAGCAAAAATAAGGGGTTTTTTTTACTTTACCCTAAGCTTATAAAATACTAGGAACGCCCTGGCCATGAATTTGTCACAATATCGACCATATGATCGAAAAGAATATCGCATCTTACTTGACCTATGAAAGAAAACAAATAAAAGAATACATGTAAATGTCACAATATATGCATGGGAATCCTGTTTCAACATTAATTCTCCACATTTTGTATCACTCAATTACAGTTGGCATTTGCCACTACCAAATATTTCATATTTAAATTCCATCCCTCAATTCATTTTTTTAATTTTCTGTTTAGATTTCACAAATATATAAAATTATAAATATATAAGTAAATTGTTAAATTAAAGTAAAAATGATATTTAGTTTCATTTAAAGAATATAACAATAGCTTCAAGAAAATATGTACTTATTATATAAATACAAATTAACATACACGCATTAGTTGAAAACACAGAATCTTAATTATTTGAGCTTTTTTATTAAGAAGAAAGCACATATGTGAGTGTTGAACGTAAAGAATGATGTAATGAAGGGATGTCGTGAAGTCCAGTTAATTAGATACCAGACCATCTCTAAAAGGACTGACGCTGAGACCACTACTTGAAGCGGAAGTTCTCCTACTTGCAGCATCCAAACTTTATTGTGTTGTGTCTCCATCCATTAGCTAGAGCTTAATTCTTTAAACAACCAATACAATTGAGGAACCAAGTTGACGTGCTGTGCATGCATTATATGCCTTAGAAAGGTCTTTGCAAACTACGTTTCGACGGTCCATACAATGGCAGGTCACGTAAGAGAATCATGTTCCCACCAAACGATTGTCGAATTCTCCACTCCATGTCCAACCTATATAAGCCGCTCTCACCAGCCAGTTATGTTCAACCAAAGACATTTGTTTATATATTATTTATTACCTATTCGGTACAGTCACCTGCTCAGCTATGGACCGTTGGCAGTTTTTGAGACGAGGAAGAACGTTGAAGATAAGCTCGTTTGATCTCCACCAATCCCATGTTGATTCAGACAAAAACTCATCTGGGGTTGTAGTGGATGTGAAGTCCACAGGAGAATGGAAATCCATCATGGAAGCCTCGAAAGAGAAGAAGAACCTGGTAACGTCTGTTCTTCATTCGTACCAGCTAAGTGTGATTTTCATGGTTCTGACTTTTCTATGTTTTTTTCTTTTTCCTAATGCTGAAGTTGGTTATTGAATTCACGGCCACCTGGTGCGGACCTTGCAAATTGATGGAACAAACTCTCCAAGAGTTTGCTGCTGTGTACACAAACGTTAACTTCATGAAGATTGATGTTGATCAGTTGGCGGTAACAGTCCTCTCTCAGTTGCCAGACCCTGGTTTCTACCTTTTTATCTTTTGTTTACCATAAGATGTGAATTATCTGTCATCGAATCTGATACAGGGGGTTGCTCGCCAATTCAAAGTGATGGTAATGCCAACATTTGCTCTGGTCAAGAAAGGAGAAGAAGTTGCCAGGGTAACAGGTGCCAGAAAGAGTGAATTACAGGATATGATCGAGCAATATAGACAAGACTAGCTGCAACGTTCAGATGCCAAATCACCCCAAGGAGATCAAGCACCAGAAAAGAATAAATCCCCGGAAAATGAAGCTCCCTGCTTCTACTTTTGTCTTTTACTATTATTGGTTCTATAATTTATTAGCTTTAATAAATCAGATGAGTCTGATCAATAAGCGAAGTGCTGTTCAGCCTCTATTCATAGGAATTTCACAATATAACAAGAATATTAGCAGTTGTTCCAGGAACTTGAAAATTTTACTAAAGGATGAAAATGGGAATACTGATGAAATTAAGACAAATATATCAGGACGGCATTAACATCATTTATCACTACATGAGAGGTCATATTAAGCTGTATAGGTCTCATCAATAGATGCTCTCCTTCCAGAAATACTTGAGCAGTAGTCAAAGCTGAATTTCACAAAATAAAATGCGAGGAAGTAGTTGCAGTGGACCAATTTCAACCACAAACTTATAATTCAACAATGTAATCGAACAACAAATTTTAAAAGAATTAAAAGGAAGATGAAATAAATCCCAAGAAAAACTTATATGGGAAAACATTAATAAGATCTGACAATTTCTAAATAAAAGCAAAACCAAATCTTTATAAAATCAGCCAAATCATTGCAGTTTGTTGTTTCCCAAAATCTCAATATGAAGGTTAGTCTCCCCTTCAACCTCGAGCCAACGGACTAAAACCACATCTCTGGTGTAATAATTCCGATCAGATAGCAAGATCATTCGGCAACGGCATGAATTAATCAAGCATGGCACAATTTTTCAATAACAATTATACTACCATCAATTTTCCTTCCTACTATGCACAATATTCCTGTAAAGCTGGAAAACATATTGTATGTACATTCAACAACTCACATGGACAATTGATGTTAATGAGCGAATGGAACCCCAGCCTTGAGAAGTTTCTATATATTGACTCCACCTAGCACCCTCTTCAGATCAGATTTCTGTTCAGACGAGAGTTTAGACGGAAATTTGATATCAAATTTAATCTTAAGGTTCCCTCGCTTGTTTGGTTCCTTGGAGATAGGCATTCCTTCATTCGAGATAATGATCTCATGACCTGGTTTAATAATATCTGTTACTGGTATTTTAAGATTTCTCCCATCCAATGTCGTCAATTCAACTGTCTTTCCTGTGAGAGCATCCAGCAAAGAGACTCTTTGATGAAACACCAAGTCATTCCCATCCCTCTTGAAAGTGGCATGAGGCTTCTCATCCACTACAAAAATAAGATCAGCAGGAGGAACACCAGGTTCTTGGTTGCCTTTTTCAGGAAATGTAATCTTTGTGCCCTTCTTCCAGCCAGGTTTGATATCTATTTTCAGGATTTCCTCAATAGTCTTTGGCTTACTGCATCGAAGTTATGTTTATATGAAACCCATAAGAACAAAAGAAGCCTGACCAAATAAATGAAGTGCCAACTAGTACGGCAAGGAAATCAGCACCTGACATGACCAAAACATTCTACAATTCCAAGAAGAATAATCTCTTTGGAAAAAGATTTCTCACTACGTGGCAAAACCTAAACTAAATGTTTCAATCATTTGCAGCACAACATGCGTTAGTTCATCACATGAAACCAAACCAGGTGCCAGCATTCAGTCTTGGAGACAGGGCCAAAAACCAGTACTGAACTCCTTAGCAGTTCCAATCAGTTTCAACGTGGATCATCAATGAGAGTTTGCCAATATAAACACTAGTAACAAGAGTTTCCTTTTCAAACGACAACTTCGGAAAATACATAGGCATTACCATATCGTAGTCTGACACATGCAATTAATTTCTAGCAACAGCAATAGGAAAACAACTTGAGAATGTAAGTAAATTGGTCTGATAGATGAACGGTATAGCACTCGATCAAACAGAAGTTGAGCTTCCAAGTCTACCAACTAGCTGGGAGCAAAGAAGCTGCATTGAAAAGACTAAAGACAAACGACCACCCTTTAATGCCCTGGATAAACTAAGATTATACTGAAGCACAATCACACAACAGAGTTTTCCGATAACAATTCTAACACTTATTTTTCTGACATATACTCGCATGGTCAAGGCCACCTGATCCACCGCTCAAAAATACCTCCTGCATACGGTAAGAAAAGATTCCATAAAAGCATCATAAATTATATAATCATCCATCTCAATCGCAATATCTAATCCCATCTGCGAAACAAAATTGCTTTTAAATTTCCAGCATTCATCATCACTACGAGTCCCCGGTAAAACTACTATAACCTGAAAATCTTAGACACCAAAAATAGACCAATAAAAGAACAAAACTTTCAACAGACTAACCCAAATTCATCAGGTACAGAACGCGATATCTTCATCTTCCGTTTAGTCCCTTTGTAAAGCTCCTCCAGAGTACAAGGCAACTTGCTTTCAACAGCCGGCGGTTTCTTATTACTCCCTTGATCTTCCGCATCCCCACTCACATTTCTCTTACCCCGACTTTTTCCACTCCCACCGTTCCCACCACCGCGTGATCCACCAAAAGCCTCCGCGAAAATGTCCTCAGCGTCTCGGCGATTGAACCGAAACTTGGAAGTATTGGAACTTCTATCCTGACAATTGGGACTACCGGAATTAGCTCTCGGGGACGAGAACTCATACGCACTGATCCCTTCTTCGCCGTACGCGTCGTAGATCTGTCGTTTCTGGTTATCGCTGAGAACGTCGTAAGCTTGGGAGATTTGCTTGAACTTGGCTTCAGCTTCCTTTTTGTTAACTGGGTTTTTATCGGGATGCCATTTCATTGCCAGCCTCTTGTACGCTTTCTTGAGCTCCTCCTCCGTCGCGTTTCGGCTCACTTTCAACAAGTTATAGTAATCAACGCCCATTCTCTTTTTTGTTCTCTCGGGAATCAAACTTTTGATGAAAAAGAGAAACTTGGAACCAAAATGGGAGTTTTATATAAGCTGTGAACTATGGAGGTGTTGTGCTCCACAACAATTCTCCGTCGGCACTTTGTGGTGGTTCTCCTTTATCTCATATATATATATATATATATATATATGCGAGTAATATGTGAAGAGAGAAGAGAGAAGAGAGAAGAGAGAACCGGCTAGTCGGCCGTTGTCAAAGGATCGAAGCGAGTGTGAGTGACACCGCATTCGAGTTTGCGATATTTTAATTGGGTAATGATTAAGTAACAGCTGTGACCCGAGGGAGACCCATCAAATGAGTGATTGACACGCAGGTTAAGAAAAAGGAATGTCGCAATTTCTATATTTATTAACAATCAAAAAATAAATTAACCAATGACAGTAAATCGATTTATTTTAATAAATTTTGAAAATTTTATCTTATGATATGGTTTTTAAAATGTGGCTGTGAGATTTTCAAATATTTTCAGTTTAAACTAAAATTGTAACAAAACGTGCAGGGAAGTAATTAAACTAGTTGCGACTTGCGAGTATTAAGCATTGATCTAATCTTATATTAAAAATTGGCAGGTCCAAATCCAATTCCAACGAATCTCCTAATTACGCAAAACGACACTGTTTGAGCATGTTTATAATTTATTGATCCAACCGCCCCCTCTGCTCTGCTCCCTTCGTGCCAAAAGTTAAAACGTCATTAGGACATCATCATCATCATCATGAACCCCCTACTACCTAAACTAGCACATAATCATTTGGTGTATGCATGTAATGTAATCACCCAAGTTTGGTTCATGAGTACAAGATTCTGACAGACTTCAACTTCAAGTTTCATAATTACTTTAGAGCTTTCCAAAGGGAAATGCTCGTGTTGAACATCTTGTCATTGTCATTTTAGTGCTATTCGTTTTCAGCTTTCTCTGTTTTGTTTTCAGAATTAGTTAAAAAGAAATTTGCTTCTTTCTTCTTAATTTAAAATTTATAAAAATTATAAAAAGTAATTTTTATTTACTATCGACTAAATATATATTATTTAATATATTAATTATTAATAAGAATTATGATTAATTTAATTTAATATTATGCATTTAATTAACAAAAATTAATTATTAGTATGAATAAAGAATAATTTAATTTTCCTTAATAATTTTATTTAACTTTTGTAATTAAATATAATAATTTTTGGAAATTATATTTAATTTAATAAATATAATTAAATTTAAAATATCTTCAAAATATAAAAATTTTAATTTAATAATTAGAATATATTTAAAATAAATATTTATTTATAAATAAAAATTAATTCATAAATCATGTATTTTAATAAAATGAAATATTTTTATTAATGATTTAATAATAAATATTATATAAGAAATTAAAATAAATTATTTTAAGTTTTATATAATATATAATTATTATAAAATATAACTACATTAACTATATTTTAAACATATTTTTATTTTAGTTGAAAAATATAAATTAAAAAAATTAAAAATTACAGACATAAAAAAAAAGGGAAGTAGAAATAAACTACCGGAATTAAGGCTAAAAAGCAAAGCTACTCGGAGTTGGAAGCGTAGGCGTAGTGGTAGCAGCGAGTAGCGATGATGATTGAGAATGACATATGAACAATCATATAATCTTATTGGATTTGTTATAAATAAATACTACATCATAACAAACCACTTTGCAGTTATTTGCTTTCGTAATATTTATTTAACATATCATATATCATATGTGAGGTGCGTGTCACGTGTTTATATTTAGTTAGAGAATCAATTGAAATCAGGCCCTTGTAACTAACAACCCCAGAACAGGCCCCTGCCGCCACTTAAATTACCCAACGTTTGGTTAAATTCGTCCAAACGAAATTGAGTTTAAATCGGAGTGTAGAGATTCGGTTGACCAAAATTATTATTTTTTCTGTTTGACTTAACGTCACATAAAATCTTACTTAAATGAAGTTTGTAAGAATTAATTAATAAAATTATTATTCCACAATTTTCAAGTTTCTATTATTTACCAACTTGGTATATAATTCTCACTAATATTTTAATATAAATATGTTTAGGCACTAATTAGGTTTTTTCCTAATTAGATTCTTCTTTATTTAAAGATGTTTAGGATTTCCTACAGACACATGATGCAATTTTAGGTGGTGTTCATCAATTTTAGCTTTACTATCACTTCCATCGTATGCATTAATAGCCTAATCGGACCATTCACAGTTAATATTTATGTTTTGAAGTTGCAAACTTTATGAGATACCCTTTGTGATTAATAACATGTATAAAATTTACTTATGACTATTGATATTGAGTTTTAGTCAGTTAGTATTGCTCTTCTTCAGCATACTTCACTACCTAAACTTGACATAGTTATTCAAGTGGTACTTTACGAGGAACCTCAACTTGATACTCTCTTAATTGAGCAATCTCTCCCTTCTACAGATATGGTTCTTATTGCTGCTACTACTTTAACTACCTTTACTTCTTCTAAGGAATTTTTCAGATGGTGTAAAAAATTGTCATTATATATATTTCTACTTGTACTAAATTTAAAGAAAAGAAGTAGAATTCTAGCCAAAGTAATATAATTGATCCTTGTGTATTTTTATTATTACTGCAATCACTAAGGATTCTATTTCTAAGGATACTATTCCTTGCAAGAAATCTAAGTTATTCTTTAGTTGATACAACCTAATTTTGGTATTGCTACTTTTCCTGTCTTGTCTGTCACTCCAAGTAAATCTACTTTTTTGTTCTTTGATTTTGCCTATTGTAATCATATGACTTATGATCTACGTTATTTAGTTATGTTTCCACACCCTCTCATTGACCAATTGTTCGCATTGTTGATCATTATAATTTTCCATTTAACACCTAGGCAATATTTCTTAATCTCACTTATCATTATTCATTGTTTTAGATGACCAAACTATCTCTCAATCTTATTTTTGTTAATCAATTATGTGAACTTTATGCTAATGTAACCTTTTGAGTTATGGTTGTACTATATAGGATTCACAAACGAGCAAGGTTTTTGGGATAGTATGTTAGTTTGGTTGTTTATTTGAGCTTTTTTCTCTCCAATTTCCATCCAAAGTTGTTATTATCACCTCTTCCAGCATTAGGTACTTGTGTCTTGGTCATATTTTCTTCTAAATTATGACCTTTGATTTCTAATCGATGTCTAGGATTTATTAAACATGATCAATTTGATTACATTTCATGTCTACTTTCTTATATCATGATTTTCCATTTAATATTAGTGACTCTGCTTCTTTTGTACTATTTGATCTTATTTATTTTGATATTTGGACTCTTACTAATATTACCATATGTGGTTCTCAATATGTTTTTATCTTTATTAATGAATAATCTCAATATACATAGATTTATCTTATGAAAAATTGTTTCGAGTTGTCTTCAATTTCTATTCAATTTACTAATATGATTAAAACTCAATTTTTTTACAGTATTAAAATTTTCACATAGATAATGCTATGGAATATCGAGACACTACTCTTTTGTCAATGTTCTACTCATTGCATTTTTGTTTAACGTTTTTATCTTGATATCACTTAACAAAATGGCCACGTAGAACATAAACACAAACATATTTTAGAAAACTTTTGATATCTCTTTGTGTCATCTTCTTATCCTGAATCTTTTTATAGTGAAGCTACTCTTATGGCAATTTATATAATTAATCATATTCCTTCTCCTATCATTAATAATATTTTCCCTTATGAACATCTCATTATCCTAATTATCATAATCTTTGAGTTTTTGGCTCTTCTTGCTTTTTCCATCTTCATTCACATGAATACATCAAATTAGAATCTCAAGTCTGATTATGTTATTTCTATGGATATGGCATTAAATAAAAGGGTTATCGGTGTTGATCTATTCTTTCTTAACATTTTTGTATTTCCTATCATGTCAACTTTTGGGAACATAAGATGTCAATAAGATGTTTTATTTTAATTTAAGTATTTCTTATTTTGTGTTCTTTTATTTCATGAGCAATCAATATTTGATTGACCTGAAAAATTAATTTGATGTTAATTATTCTATAGTTATTCGTGAATTCAGTAATCCGTAACTATCATAAATGATTGGTACAAGTAGTAAATAGGTTATTTATGAATTTGCATATTTAACTTATGAGAAAAAATTATGGTTAATTACAAAAAAATTACAAAATTTTCTAAATTTTGTAATTCTAGCTCGAACTTTTAAAGGTGACAATAAAATACTCAAACTTTTAATTTTTTATAAAATTAATCTAAAATTAATCTTTCCGTTAACGTTATTGACGTGACATGAAATGTCACCTAGTATCTTTTCCATAAGGATGACACATGGACTTTAATTTCTAAGCCATCAAATTATAATTTTTAAATAAAAATAACTTATAAAAATTTATAATTTTATCTTCTTTCTCTCCTGAAACTTCTTGCTATCATTCTTTTAGTTTTATTTTTCATTCTTTGATGCGTGCATGGAGGTGATTAACTGAAGGGTTGTCCAAAAATTCTCAGAAGTTAATGATGATGGCGTTGAATTGATGGGTTTGTGAATGTTTGAAAGTTTCGACAAGGAAGAACAAAATTCGAAATTCAACAAAATAGGAGGATACGGAAGGTTCAATCCCTACTAGACCTCACGAATACGTGATTCAAGCAACCTAGATGATCAGAACTAAATCCAAGAAGGTTGAATCAAACAAACACCCCACAATTTGGGAAAATTGATAAGTGAATTATTGATTTGTATTGAATCAAGAACAAGAGGAATAAACTTCACTATGGCTGACGACTCAATCACAATATAATAGTTCATCCTACAATAACCCTAATGAACCTATTTATATCTAGGTTTAATAATAAGTACTCGGGCTTTAACATGGGTTAGCCCAAAAAAAAGATGTCTTAACTTAAAATAATTAAAAGTTCTAATGTATGGGATTAATAGTCCAAGTCTTCACGTCTCAACGGTATCCGGTCCAAGGATTTGAGTTAGATGGATCAATTTGGGCTGGGATCCATGAAGCTCTCCTCCTATAGGCTTGGACTATTCCATCATCTCCAAAAGATAGCCCATATGCGTAAGGAGAGCCTCCTTAAGTCTTTTGGCCCTAGCTCCGGTTATGGGCCCAACTGGTATAGTTAGCTCTCCTCCCTTACCTCTGTCATTCATCTTAACTTTATGGCGATTCGTGCTTCTGCTCACATCAGCCCCTCCCTCCTCAAGAAGATTCATCCTCGAATATGAATCCATATCAAAAGGAGATAAGTCAGCAACATTGAAGGTAGCAGACACGTCATCCTTAACTGGCAAGTCTATCTTGTAAGCGTTGTCGTTGATTTTCTCCATGACTTGGAAAGGACCATCACCCCGAGGGGCCAGCTTAGATTTCCTATGAGTAAGAAATCGCTCCTTCCTAAGGTGCACCTAAACCCAATCTCCGGGTTCGAAAGTCACCAACTTCCGTCCTTTATTGGCTTGACGGGCATAGACCTTGTTTCTTTTCTCAATGTGTTGTCGTGCCTTCTTATGAATCTCCTTCATTATTTCGGCCTTCCTCTTCCCATCTGTACTAGACAACTCATGAAGAGGTAAAGGAACCAAATCCAAAACAGTCAAAGGATTAAACCATAAACAATATAAAAAGGCGAGAACCCAATGGTAGAATGCACACATCTATTATATGCAAACTCAATGAATGGCAAGTAATCACCCAAAGTTTTCAAATTTCCCCCTATAATAATACCTAACAAGTCCCCAAGGTTCTATTCACAAACTCAGTTTGTCCATCAGTCTGTAGGTGGCAAATAGTAAAATATAACAGTTTAGTTCCCAACTTCCCCCACAATACACGCCAAAAATGACTCAAAAACTTAGCATCTCTTTCCGAAACAATAGACCTAGGAATACCATGCAATCGGGCAACATCTTTAAAGAACAAATTAGCAACATGCACGGCATCATTAGTCTTATGGCATGCAATGAAATGTGCCATTTTACTACATCTGTCCACAACAACAAAGATGTTATCAAACCCCCTCTTTATTTTAGGTAAATCCAAAACAAAGTCTATAGATATATCCATCCAAAGATCAGTAGGTAAAGGCAAAGGGGTATACAATCCATAAGGTTTAGAAGTGGATTTGGCCTGTCTACAAGTAATGCGTCGATTACACACACGCTCTACATCCTTGCGAATACATGGCCAATGAAAATGTTCATGCAAAATGTCTAATGTCTTGGCAATCCTAAAATGCCCCATTAACCCACCACTATGGGTCTCATTCACAAACAGCTCACGCAAAGAACAATTAGGTACACACAGTTGATTTTCATGATATAAATAACCATCATGCCTAAAGTACTTGCGAAATATACCATATTCACATGCGGCATACACGTTAGCAAAATCCACATCAGTGGCATACAATTACTTAATTTGCTCAAATCCTAACAACTTAGAGCTAAGAGTAGAGATTAAGGAATACCTCCTAGATAAGGTGTCGGCCACTACATTTTCCTTCCCTTGCTTATAGTGCAGCACGTATGGAAAGGTCTCCAAAAACCCTGCCCAA
>JANZXP010000001.1:3271426-3286116 GCA_027576715.1 Erythroxylum flavicans
ACAATCAAAGACAATTTCATGTTACCACATTGTTCATGTAACTGAATATGCATTTTTATAAATGTATCATGTAACATACATGTTTAATGACATATGCTCGGGCATACTTCTGTAATAAACCAATACAAAGATCACCTGTACTCCAAATGTGTCAAAATTCATACAATCATTAACTATTCCAGTTTTTTCTCAAAACCCACTTTTGGATCAACTTTGCATGATCATTATGACAAAGAAGATGGAGTTTTTAGACAACACTTCCTTCTAAACAATTGTTCCCCTGTATCTTAAGTTTCTAATGACTCTAAGATCATACAATTTGATTAATTATTCTATGAGTTATGCTCAAAATACTATAGACCAATTACATTTGACATTTGGCTAGGGCATGATCATACATTCAAGTTACACAACTCATATCTCTCAATTCTAATATCCAAAAATTACAAACTGTATACCAATTGAAAGATAAGAGAATAAGCTACAAATTTTATGAAGATACCTTTGTCTGATTCAGCCTATATCAATACAGTTTATTCGATAACAACAGGATATGATTTATGTCTCGAGTAGTGTTATAGCCTAAGCCAAGACTCAATTTCAAGCCAGATTTTTGAAATTCTTCGAGATAGAATTAAAATTCAACTTCTTCAAGAAAGTTGTAGACATATGTCTCTAGTTTAATATGAATTAAGAATAAACTCATTTAAAAATCTACAGATCAAGATATAATTAAAATACCGAAGCATGTTTAATGAAAATATTCCTGTTCATAATATTCCAGCTCACTTCCTCATTTTCATCCTAAATTCATCAATCAAATCCTTCCCGAATGAATTCAGTTGGCTATACATTTTTATGAAGATAAAGAACAATGTGTTAAGAGTTTGTTGGTTCAAATCCCATATCATTTGGAGGTTGGATGAAAAAGGTATGATCAAAAGTATCAAAGCTAGTCAATTTCAGAAAACCTTTAGGTCCACAGTCATGCACTCCATTATTTTCCAGATTTTGCAGCACCACTTCTCTTCTTCTTACTCTCTTCTACTACTTAATCTGTCATTTCTAAACACGATTTCTTTCTAACTTATACTCTCACACATAGTTTATTCCTATTTACATTCGATTCACTATCAAAAACATCTCAAAATTAAAAAAAAAACTAACTACCATTCACAGTTTCTCTGCATATATGTTTCTGCATTTCTTACTAACTATCATATACGGTTTCTCTACATATATGTTTCTGCATTTCTTAATATCCATCAGCAACTTCATTTCATCTTAAATGTTTCATTTTAAGTTTTTTCCCTTAACTCAAAATCAACTCAAATGCAACATCAAACACAAACATCAAAACCTGAAATTATTCACAACTATTAATCCTTTTCTGCATTTTTCTTTTTTCTGCATTTGTTTTCCGTTTTTTGCACTTTTTCATCATACATTTCAATCCAAAACAGAACCTATTTCATACCTTTCTGTAGATGTCTAATTCACAAATCCTCATTAAACTCAAATTATCATAATCCTTGTTCACAGTTTCTGTACATCTTCACTTTCCCTAAACCTCATTTAACACATTCTTAATTACCATCACCAAAGCTATCCTTCTTACACACCTAATGCGTGAATTCATTTCTAACCATTAAAACATCATCAAATCATTTATAATACTATCTAAAAACACAACATACTTGAGTTCAGAAAAATTCCAACAGTGAGATTTGAAGAACAGGTTTCAGTGGTTGAAAAAAAGCGAAATCTCCAGTAGTGAGATTTCGGTGGAAACAAAATAAAGAGAAACAAGTAGTATATGAATTGCCCAATACACAACCATAAAAAAGTAAGTGATTCGGTGATGGATGAGCAAGAAGTGGGTGTTTAGTGTTGGTGATTTCGGTGCAGAACAAAGGAGAGAAAAAGCTACACCGAAAACAAGTGAGCTGCAGAAAAATGTTTTTTATTTTTTTGTTTGAACACACATGTGGCACCTATGTATGTAACCCATTTTTCATGCATGTGAGGTTACCATGTGTCACTCTCTCATTTGTTTATTTTTTCCGGTCCAAAATATCCAAACTTTTCAAAAATTTTCTAAAATTTACCAAAAATTTTGACATAATCATAATACTCTCCACATAAATTTTCAACACAATTAATCCACAATTCGCATTTATAAATCAATTATACCCAGAAAATGTCAATGAATGCATGTAAAATTATTTAATGAATATCAACACAATTCTCATATTTAAATATGCCATATGATGCATGAAATGCACTTCTAATTTCTCCGTATACTCTCATTTACACTATTCGGGGGTCCTAGCCCCTAATATGGGATATTGGGACGTTACATTTGAGGTCTCCATCTCGTCTGTTAAGCGATTCTTCTCTCCTAGCCATCCTAGGCATGTGCTTCCCATACTCCTCCTCCTCCTCCTCGAATTCTTCTTCCTCAATCTCATACCGTACTGGTGGCGGTCGACGAAAAGAAGGTGCTTGCTGTTGAAACGCGGCACGTCTAGCTAGAGCTTCCCTACGTCACGCCTGAGCTCCGCAATCTGCTGACCTTGCCTCTCCATTGTCTCCCTCATTTCGACAAAGGTTAGATTGAGCCTCTCGAACTGTTGTTGAATGGCTCTCAAAGTGAAAGCATTTACCTTTCCAATTCGACTCTCATCATGTTCTCCTCCTTCCTAAGACATTGTGTAGACTAATTTCTTCCTACAAAACAAATGTTAGCAATAAATAGCCTCATAACACTGCCTCACGTGTTTCACTCAAGTCAAAGTCACTCCCCTTGCACTCACATACTCTTGCCTTTTACCACTCAATTTCCTCTAAAAGTCAAGTCACAAGTCAGAACCAAGTTTCTATCGATCAACAATCCCAAAGAAGTAGAGTGTATGTTCAAATAAATTGCAATATGAATCCAACGATTATGCTACCAGGTGCCCAATTACAGCTCCTAACGAGTAAGCAATTCGCACAAGACAATTAACAAGGAAAGAATTCAATTTGAATGATCAAGCAATGTAATTGAAAAATTCGATCAATAGGTTTTTTTTGGATTTTTTTCAGACTCTTGTTTTTCATTTTTTCAGACTTTTTCGGACTTTTTTTTGGATTTTTTTTGAATACTAATAGAAGATAAAACAAGGAGGAGAAGAAACCCTAGGTCGAAATTTTTCACACCCTAGGTTTGGTTGAAGTCGATGGGTTTGAAGGAGTAAAATTAAATGAAGGTGACGAACAAATCTTAATTTTGCTTCGTTTAATTTTACTTTGAAGTAAATAAGAATTTACCTCACACCAATGCTCTGATACCAATTGACACGCGCACGGAGATGATTCAATTAAGGGTTGTCTAAAAATTCTTGGAAGTTAATGATGATGGCTTGGATTGATGGGTTTGTGGATGTTTGGAAGTTTAGAAGTTTCGGCAAGGAAGAACAAGGAAGAACAAAATTCGAAATTCAACAAAATAGGAGGATACGCAAGGTTCAATCCCTACTAGACCTCACGAATACGTGATTCGAGCAACCTAGATGATCGGAACTAAATCCAAAAAGGTTGAATCAAACAAACACTCCACAATTTGAGAAAATTTGATAAGTGAATTATTGATTCGTGTTAAAACAAGAATAAGAAGAATAAACCTCACTATGGCTGACAACTCAATCATAAGATAATAGTTCATCCTACAATAACCCTAATAAACTTATTTATACCTAGGTTTAATAATAAGTACTCGGGCTTTAACATAGGTTGGCCCAAAAAAAAAGATGTCTTAACTTAAAATAATTAAAAGGTCTAATGTATGAGCTTAATAGTCCTAATATTCAAGTCTTCACATCCCAATGGTATCTGGTCCAAAGATTTGAGTTAGATGAATGGATTTGAGTTGGGATCCATAAAGCTCTCCTTCCATAGGCTTGGACTGTTCCATCCTCTCTAAAAGATAGCCCACATGCACATAGAGAGCCTCCTTAAGTCTCTTGGCCCTAGCTCCGGTCATGGACCCAACTGACATAGTTAGCTCTCCTCCTTTGCCTCTATCATTCATGGTAATCCGTGCTGCTGCTCTCATCATTCTCTCTCAAAAGTTAAAAACCATAATTTGATAACGTTAAAATTAATTCACGTGGCAAAGATACTAGGTGACGTAGCATGTCACATTAGCAACATTTATGGGAAGACTAACATTAGACTATTTTTATTAAAAAAATATAAGTTTGAGCATTTGATTGCTACTTTTTAAAGTTTTGACTAGAATTGTAAAATTTAGCAAATTTGAATTTTTTGTAATTAACCCAAAAAATTAAATTTAATAGTTGTAGTTATCTCAATTATTTAATTTAAGGTTTAGTCTTTTTCATTAAGTTTATTGCTATCATTCAATTGATATGAAATGTTATCATATACAATCAATTTATAGTAAGTATGGGTTTAAATGATGGGTTTGAACGAATTCATTTAAAAAAATTGAGACTTATTATAGCTATCATACTATGTTTCTTACTAATTGCTTAAATTGTGAAAATTACTATTTTTAGACTAACGATCAAATTTATAATTGGATGAGATCCTTCCTTTGAATTGGGGTTAAGTGAATTTCTCACTCAAATACTTAATTGATTTATTTTGATTTCTTGTTAAATTTAGTTAGTTAGTTAATTAATTGTAAGCCTCCATTTTGTTTTTTCAATTGAAATTAATAAACTAGTTTCTAATTCTTTTGAGATTTAATAGTTTCATAACTACTACAAGAGTTTAGCGAACCAGAATTAATTTTGAGGGCTTTGACAATCATTTAGTTGTTCATTTATTTGATCTTGTTTCTCTCCAATTACCATCCAGAGTTATGCTGCTATCTCCTTTTCCAGTATTCGTCACTTATTTCTTGGTCATGTTTTCTCTTACAATTTCTGATAGACATCTAGGATTTGTTAAACATAATCAATTTGATTTAGTTTCATGTCTACTTTCAAAATATCATGCTTTGCCATTTAATATTAATGACTCTATTTCTTCTACACCATTTGATCTTATTCATTATGATATTTAAAGTCCTGCTCCTAATATTACCATGGTGGTTCTTAATATTTTGTTATCTTTATGGATGACTATTCTCAGTAAAAGTGAATTTATCTTATAAAAAATCATTTTAAGTTGTCTTCAGTTTCTATTCAATTTACTAATATGATTAAAACTCAACTTTCTTACAATATCAATTTTTTCCATATAAAAAATGATATGGAATATCAAGGCACTACTTTTTGTCAAAATTTTACTACTCATGGCACTAATGTTTAACGTTCTTTTCTTTGTACCTCTCAAGAGAATGGTCATGCAGAATATAAACACAGACATATTTTGGAAATTGTTCAATATCTCCTTGTGTAATCTTTCTTGTCCTAAATCTTTTTAAGATGAAGCTGCTCTTAGAAAAATTTATACAATTAATCGTATCTTCCCTCCTATCATTATTAATATTTTCCCTTATTAATGTCTCCATAGTTATTATCCTAATTTTCACAATCTTCATGTTTTTGAATCTTCTTGCTTTTTTCATCTTCAATCACACGAATACATCAAATTAGAATCTCAACTCTGATTGTATTATTTCTTAGAATATGGAAATATGAGGGTTATTAGTGTTGAAATCTTTTGTCTTAGCTTCTTGTATATCCTGTCATATCACTTTTTGGGAACATAAGAAGTTTTCTTCATTATCTACCTTTAAATTCATTCCATCTCTTGCCTTTCTTGTTGATCCTCCTATCACTTTATTTTCTAATAATTCTCTTATAGGTCCAAATTGCTCAAAAAGTTCTGATCCACCTCATCCCACACCTCATGATCTTCCTCCTATAGATTCTAAACCTTCTTCATCTACTGTTCAGACTTCTTATCATCCCCAATTTCACCATTCTTCTCGTGAAGTTAACCCAAAGTCACTCTTGGTGATTGTCATTGTCACTGTGCTATTACTAATCCTTTATGGCAGAAAGAAATACAAGAACTTGATGCATTTACTTCAACTCATATATAGGATTCAGTTGATTCATCTACGAATAAATCTATGTTTGGTTATAAATGGTTCTATAAATCAAGACCAAGGCTAATGGTTTAATAGAATGGTATAAGACTTGGCTTGTAACTAAAGTGTTCACTCAAGAATATGAGATTAATTATGAGAAGACTTTTGCTCTTATAACCAACAACACTTCTATTCATACTCTCATTGCCATTTTCATCGTTGTTGTTAAGAATTTGCCCTTATTTCATATGGATATCAAGAATGCCTTCCTAAATAGAGATCTCATTAAAGACGTCTATATGCAAGCTCATCCTGGCTATGATCATCCTCCATATAAAGTTTATATTCTCAAAAGGCTTTGTACAAACTTAAACAAGCTCCCTATACTTGGTTTACTAAATTTAGTTTTATTATTTATCAGTTAGTTTCAATCCAATCTCATGATTATGCGTTCTTCCTTTAAAATATAAAAGTGGTACTATTATGTTATTATTATATGTTGATGGCATGCTCACTACTGGTGATGATACACAGGGTATTCATAATCTCAATAATTTTTTTAGCTGCTAATTTAAGATGAAAGATTTTGGGCATTTGAACTATTTCTTAGGTCTTAATATTATTTATGATTCTATAGGATATTATTTATCTCAGGCTAAGTATGTTACCGATCTTATCCCTCATACAGGTCTTACTAGTGATAAAATTGTGAAATACTCCCATTGAAGCTAATACTCATTTTTTAACTTCTAATGACTCTTCTCTTCATGATATTATCATCAACTTATTGACAATCTTATTTCTTATGTTGTTCATATTGTTAGTTAGTTTATGATAGCTCCTCGTGCTACTCATTATGCAGCTATTTTTCGTATTCATCATTACATCAAGGTACCTTGTTTCATAGTCTTCGTTATTCCAACTCATCTTCTCTTCAATTATGAGGTTATTTAAATGTTGGTTGGGCTAGTGACCACTGTAGACCATCAGTATAATATTAGTTCTTACTTAGTGATTTACTTATCTTTCGGCATAGTAAGAAACAAATCATTGGCTCTTAATGTAGTACTAAAGTTGAATATCGAACTCTCGTTTATACTACTTTTAAGACATTTCGTCTCCATCTACTGCTCTGCATTATGATAATTGAAGTGCTATGTATATTGCCCATATGGTGTATTTCATGAGACACACAAAACATATCGAGATCAATTATCACTTTGTGTGTCATCATGTTCATCATAATATAGTTGATCTTGTTTATGTCTCCTGTCATGATCAAACTGCTTATATATTCACTAAAGCTCATTATGCTCCTGGATTTCGCGATCTTGTTTCCAAACTCAAGATAACCGCTTCTCTGCCACCTTGAATTTGAGGGGTTTGATAATATATATTATAATCAATGTAACTATATTTAGTCATTGATTAGGTTCTTTACCAATTAGATTCTTCCTTATTTAAGTTTAAGCTCTTCTCTAATTGAGTTCTTGGTTATTTAAGTTTATTCCTTATTTAAGTTTAGGTTCTTCTCAAATCAAGTTCCTTATTTTAGTTTATTTCTATTTAGTCTAATATTTTTTCTATAAATAGGTCCATCCCTTTTATTATAATCAATGATTTTAAAAACAGATTGAACCGACCAGTTCAATCAGAATAAACACAAACCAGCCTGATTTTCGGTCCAGTTTGTGTTCATAATCCTTATAAGAAAAAACTAGTCGATTTATTATTGGAAAAAGTGGACAGCTTTCTTAAAAAACTGGTTAAGTAATAAATTAAGAATCTGTCAACACATGTGGGACTTAGCAGAACATGTAGGACCTAGAACGAGGAGAGTTTCTTCCTAGGAATGGCAATTCTGACCCGGCCTGCGGCCCGACAAAATGGCGTCGTTTTGTCCAAAACGATGTCGTTTTGTATTTTTTAAATTTAAAAAATATGGACGGGCCGGGTTTGGCCCGGCTCGACCCGCGGCCCGCCTTGAATGAGGAGGCCCGGGCCCGGCTCGGCCCGGCCCATTGACATGTCTATTTCTTCCTCTTTATAAGTGACATCACCTCCTGCATACTAACCCATGTACTATATTTCAAAATATTTCGAATTTGCAATTTTTTTCCTTTCAAGTATCTCAAATAACCTAACTAATAAATTATATATTTCAAATTATATATTATTTATTTATCTTTTTAATTAATTAAATTTTATTTTAAATTAGTATTGCTAAAAATAAATTACTATTTTTATCTTTAAAAATGTTAAATTTATTTAATCTCACTAATAAATTATATTTGTCAAAATTTAGGTTCTTTATTTATCTCCTTATACTTTAATTGAAAATTTTTAAATTATTATTGTTAAAAACTAATTATTATTTTATAATGAATTTTTTTAATAAATTGAATTATTAATTAGTATATATAAGTAATTTTGCTTAAGATAATTTAAGAATGTGTTAAAAATAATTTTTAAACTATAAAGAATTATGTTTAAAGGATATTAAAAAGAAGTTAGATTAAAGTTTGAATCTTTCTATTGACTTGCTTTAAATATACTTCAACTTTTATGAGTCTTTAAATAAATGATAATATAAAAATACAATTATTATTATTATTTTAAATTTTATGTTAGATCCAATCTTAATTTAAATTATTCGATTTATTATTAGTTTATTATATATTAATAGACATTATTAGTTCATTTTTATTTCAATAAAATATTTTATTTTATACTATATTTTTACTTATTCTTATGATTTTATTTATTATTTTTTATATATTGATTTTATAACGATTTAATACCGGTTAAACCTTAAACTTGTTTTTAACCGAATCCGATCTGATTTTTAAAACATTAATTATAATACACATAATACATATATGAAACATTCTTTCTCTATTAGTTTTTACTTAAAAATGAAAAAAAAAAGAATAAAAAACCAAATCAGTTCTCTTGTTAAATTCCAAATTTGCTCAAAATTGAATATGATAAAGTAAGAAATCCAAAAACTCAAAAAGAATAAATAATAAAAACTCCACTAAAAAAGAAATCCAAGTGGTAATAGGATGATTCGAAGACAACAACAATTGATGACTGAAACCAATACTAGAAGAATGGTTGATAGATCAAAAACATAAAGTATCTTAAAATGTCGTTCTATTATGTGAACGAATATTTAGATGTGCGTTAATACTATATAGATGAGCATTATTGTAGACTTGTCCTCAGGTCAGGTGATGTAAATTTATGAACAGTCCATATGCATGCACATGGATACATTCTTCAGGCCGTGGAAGAGTAACATGTCCCTCCACTTTCCAGGCTAAGATATAGACTATTCCATCTCTCAATGCCAATGCCAAAACCCGAAATCAGACTTCAGCTCTGCTCATTAATTTGCTAAAGAATCAAGCAACACAATAAGCACGTTGTCTCAGCATATGAACTCTGTTTAATCTAAATTCTCTCGAGCTATCTTTTTACAACACAAATCATACAATTTTTCAGGCGGAAGACGTGCAGAAACATAATAATAAACAAAATTGTCTTATCAAGCTATGAAGAAATCGTGCCATGTTAAATGTTTCCAAGCAGATTTGAATACTCGACGGTTGCTGCAGAAACATCAGCTCCTTCTCTTTAGGGAAGAACTTGGCTAACAGCTTTCACTCACCAACACTAATTTTCTTATCATCGCACCAAACATGGTACAAGAGAATGTACAAAACATGGGAGTCAAATTTAAACTCAATATCGATCCACGACATGAGATGTTGTGATTCCCGATTACTCAAAATCTCTGGCCACTGAGACAAAATGGGAATGAGTCAAGAACAAGTCCACTAGTAAGTATGCAGTAATCATGCAGCTTAGAGAATACATGCAAGGTGAAAGCAAGAGGAACAAAGAAGATAATCAAAGATTGAATAGAGCTGATCAATTAGTAGCTCTTTTTAAAGTCACCTCGTTTATCTAAGACCACCAACTACCCTATAACATATGTACTTAGAATTTATTCATCTTCTTGGAGCATGTACTTGATACATCAGTTATTATCAATGAAATCTTTTTCTAACCAAATTGGTAATCATCTCCATCCTATGGTCACTATCATTTTCACATGAAATGATACTAAAGATAACATGAGGGTTTAAACCTTCAAGTCTTAATTCAACCACATGTCAATTGATGACTGAAAAACAAACAAGCTGCTTCCCCAGTTTAATCAGGCAACAGGCCTTTCTACTTGTTGGCATCAAAAACTCTATGAGGTGATTCGATCGCACAGTCCTAAAGATTCTCATTACAGGTAACGCACAAGCATTTAAAGGTAGAAACAAGCACTGGGACATCCTATAAGCAAGAAGTACTTTTGACTTCAAACTTCACATGCCAAAATATTCCAAAATGGGGACAAATGGAAAGGCCAAGGGGGAGAAATAAAGTAAGTAAAAACAAGCATCTGAGTTCCTGAAAATCTCATCTAATTGTCTTTTAGCACAAACAGAAGGGTCAGAAAAGTGGAAAAGAATTCTCATTCATAGACCAGTAATCAAGAAAATAAATGAATGCAAAGAACGAACCTTTGGAAGAAGAAGGAACTACGAAAACATGCAAATCTGCGTTGTTTGGGGGAAGCTGCAATCGAAGTGGATAAAGCTTTCCATTCAAAGGATTTCTAGTACACGCAACAATATCTTGGAGGCCTGTCTCTTCCCTCAACTTTCGAGTCAATTCATCAATCCCTTTACCCTTAAAATGAAAAGAATCACCGTTCTCAACATCTTCATCAACCTCACCGCTACTCTCATCCCCTACATGATAATAAATAGTCCTTCCCTCCAATTTCGGTGGAAAGCTTACATTGGAATCAGTAGACTGCAAATCACATACATAAAAAAGTTCAGATCATGAAACTTAATCATGAATCAAGAATTAAGAATCAGGAACCAAACCTCTTGTCTCGAAAAGTTGTCAGATTTCCCAGAGATAGAAGAGGGCGAGCCGTCCTCAAAATCCAACGAATCCAAACGCGAAACAGGCAGCGAAGTCTTATCTTGGTGATCTGAAGATCTAATGTCAATAATGTCAACATGCCAAAGCACCCATTCTTGAGTAGCAGTCCTATGGGGAATATCATGAGTCACCGAGTTTCTCCACGGGGGCAATCCTCCATTAGCTCTCAAGAAGTTGCCGTACCGAGTCTTGAGCTTTACCGAATACCCTTCTCGAATGGGCTCCCACTCGACCGACGAGTCAAGCCTTCTGGGCAAGGTCTGCAACACCTTGCGACCCGTCATACCCAGAAGAAAGGGATGGTTCGATGCGGTAAGGTACTTGCCATAGCAAGACTTGAAGCGGAGTATGGGTTGCGGTCCAGGAACAACTTCTACGGTCCATTTTGCGTTCTTGGAGGATCCATTTCGGTCCTGAGTAACAGATTCTTCATCTTCCTCAGCGACCAGGTACTTGTCGTGGTGGCTGCGCAGGCGCACCGCCTTTGCACTTTGGAAAAACTCCATGCCGGACGGGAAGTGATCGGAGCTAATCTGAAATCCCAAAAAGCAGAGAATACAAATTCCAGACTTTAGTTTGAGCGCCTTTTCATCTATTTCAGACAAGGCACAGAAACAGCACGCGTAGTTATAAAGTAACAATAACGCGTGGTCAGCATACCTTAGGAACTGTTTGGTTATTTATAATTATTTTTAATTAAATACATTTATTTTAATCTTATTTAATATTTATTAACACATTATTAATAAAAATATATTTAATTAAAATAATTTAAAATTAACTTTTTATTTATAAATTAATATATTTATTTTAATAAAATAAATAATTAAAATTTTAACTCTTTATTTATAAATTAATGTTTATTTTAAATATTTTTAATTATTAAAATTGAAATTTATATATTTTGAAGATATTTTAAGTTTATTTATATTCATTAATAATTATTTAAATTTATTTAATTTAATTATAAAATAAAATAAAATTATTTATAATTAATTTTAATTAATTAAATATATTTAATTTAATTTAAATTTTCATAATTCTAATTAATATATTAATATATTAAATAATTAAATAATATATATTTAGTTGATTGTAAATCAACGAAAACTAAAAACAAAAACCAAAAATTCAAATAAAATTAAAAAAAAAGCAAAAAATAAAATGAAATAAAAACAAACATCGCATACAATCCTCGAACATGATTTAAGATTAAAAAAGCTTACAATTTATCCTAACTAAGTACAATTCATTAGATGAAATTAATGTTATTGCTTATCATAATCTTGCCCAAAAAAAATTCCCTTCCCCAAATTTCACTTCATTACTTTCACTTTTTAGAGCTTGAAATCCTTTTTTCCTATTAGTTTGTTCGAACCATATTCTTGCTTCAATAGGTCGTTATTTTATGTAGGCAAAAATACAATCGAAACAGGCTAACGAGAACAGAGAATTTAAACCTAATATTTGGCTAATCTGATTAATGTCTCTCGAAATTGGGATAGATTGCCTACCATTTTTTATTCAATAATTTCAATGTCTATTAGTCTTAATCCTAATACATTAAAATCAGTTTGAAAATCATACAGAGGACATTAAATCGAAGCCAGCTGTTTCAAACATTTGAAAATCATCCAAAAATAAATTTTAGTAGCTCATCTACTTGACACTGACCCCTTTATCTTTGTTGTTATCTTGGATGTATATTAATTTTACCTATTGTGAAATATTACCGATTACTCTAAAACTTGCCCTCTTATGACCAATATAAGGTAAGTAAGAAAGGCACCATTATTGATTCATGTACCAGGCTTATCAACTTAATGTAGTCATGTGAAATAGAAGTTAATGGGAAAAAGGAGCCTAACACTACCACTAGTGATTGTGCCTTTATAAAGAGAGCTATTCTTTTGGCTAATGATTTTTCGTTTGTCTTAGTTATTTTGAGTGCAAAAAGTTTGGTAAGCAACTGCTCATTCCATTCAATTTGCCATTGGTCCTTGTCTTCTTCTATTGCACACCAAAAGGCTAAGAGATTCTACTTTTTCCTAGTAAAAGCTTAGGAGTTAGGATAAGCAACAGTGCACCTTTCTAGTTCTGGTAAAAACAGGTTTAGTTGCCTACTTTAACTCCAAACAGTATTCGGTTCAGTGATCAGATTAATACTTATCAATCATGGTACGAATAATGAAATATTCCTAAAACTTAAATGACCAAACCCGTAACTTACCAAATGAGAAGCACGTACCTTCCGTGGCGGAGACAACCTCGGAGACATGGATTTGACCACCGTAAGTCTCGGAGAACTCAAAGACGACACAACAGACATCGGCGACACAGACTCAGACCCGTAACCGTCGTCGAAGGCCACCTCAAGAACTTCATTAGAAATCGATGAAAAACTCGACAACGACGATAAGTATTCCACCATAGACTCCGTTGCAACCACCGCCACAGCCTCCACGTCCCAAAGAGTCCACCTTTGTGTTGCACCGGCTAGAGGGTCATCGTGAGTCACCGTATTTCTCCAGGGCGGTGTGCCTCCGTTGGCTTTCAAGAACGTACCGCACCGGCTTCTTAAACGGGCTTGAAACCCGTCCCTTATGGGCTCCCACTCGAGCTTCCAATCTGCGACCCTTTCCGGCGAAGTTTGCATGACTTTTTTCCCGGTCATGCCTAAAAGGAACGGTATATTAGAGGCCATAAGGTACTTTCCACGAGTGCTTTTGAGACGTATACGGTTGCTGTTTCCGTCAACAATCTCCACAAACCATTTGGCTTTATGAGAAGAGCCACCTTCACTACTTTGTCTGATAGTTTCTCCATCATCGCCGGCGAGCAAGTACTTGTCAAGGTGGCTCCGAAGCTTAACCACCTTGGTTGTAGTGAAAAGTTCCATTAACAATCAAAAAATTCTAGTGGCTAATCGAGTAGAATTCAGATAACTGAGTAAGAGATATACAGTGGTTATATACAGAAAGGAGCTAATCCGCGTGTAGTGTTACCACTGCAGATGCAGGGCTGATATGTTTTTGCAATAAAGTTTTAAACTTATGATAATTATTTATTAGGGATTTATTTTAAGTGGTTATAAAAGGTTAATTGTATTTGCTCTTTGGAAATAGCTTTTGGACAACTTTTAATGGTCATTAAAAAAAAGGACCATTAATAAACCCTAAAAAGTAGAGATGCCAAAAAGGTTCCATCCGGTTCGGCACGATTTTAGTCAGGTTAATTAGGTTATAGTGGGATGGGCTGATTATGGTCGGCTTGACAGCTACAGGAGCACGGTCTAATCTCGTTACTTCTAAAATGAGATCGGTTTGGAAGTTTTTCTTAAAAAAAAAACTTATGACCTTTCGAGTCATAACTTGGGTCATGGGTTTGTCCACTACGAACTGACCCATCTCGGCCCACTATTGGGCCAAACAAAGTCAAGAATAGCCCGAATCTTCGATCCATTGATATCTCTATAAAAAGGTTACTATAGTGCATAAAACTTCTCATTTTATTAGGATAAGAGAGAGTCTTCAATTATACACATTTTATTTTTTATACTTTGTAAAGTCGATCTTTCCGTGACTCGAATCTGTAACATTTTTATTATAAAAAAATAACCTTATAA
>JANZXP010000001.1:3304013-3315344 GCA_027576715.1 Erythroxylum flavicans
AATAATAATAATTAGTTTTACTATTCTTATTATTCTTATTAATTTTATTATTCGTATTAATACTAATAATAATAATTATTAAATTTCTACTAATTATTAATTTATCAATTATTTATTATTAATTTTTTTATTATTAATAATTTTCTACTTATTATTATTCTTATTATTAATAATTTTATTAATTGTATTAATTACATTTATTATTATTATTATTATTATTATTATTATTATTATTATTATTATTATAATAAAAGAGTTGTTGTAGAGTTGAGAGAGAAGAAATAGTTGAATTGGCTAGCTTATTTTTTAGATTAAATTCCTGAGGAAAGTAATCTAAATACCAAGAGGTTATGAGATTTAGAATTCAAGTAAAGTGCTACTACGTTCCCTAGATTTGGAAAGTTTTTACTTTTCAAATTACTCAAAAAATTGAAACAAAGCATGATAATATAAATTTTAGAAAAAAGATTACTTTTTCAAATAAAAATCCTTACTGACCAAACAAAGCCTAAAAGAATAGTATCAACATGTGAGTTCAAGAAATATTAACAACTTTTATGGAAATTGCATATTGCTTGAATACTTGACAATTTAGGAGACAAATCGATTTATGGTGTGTTGTTTCTAGGGGATCTTATCTTGAACACTATAGATTCGTTGATGTATCATGTTTGGCATGGAAAGGTTGTTTTATTTATTTACAAATGAGTTAAATTTGTTTAATTATAACCTGGTTTTACATATTATTAATTTACTCCTAATTTTAATAAAAAATTAATACTAATCAAAACTTTAAAAAATAATAATAAAATATTTTAACTTTTAATTTATTTAAAAAATAGGCCGTCATTAACTATTTCACAAACTCATGTGACACGTGATTCACATATGTCTTTTTTTATTTCCATGTCATATTAAATATTTAAAAATAAAAAATAAAAAATCAAACCATAAAATACACTATGTGTCGCATTCTTCCACGAAGAAACCCTTATGTTTTGTATTTATTTCCTCGTCAATAATCACCTTGTTTTTTAAAAAGTGGTTATAGTGTTCTTGAAATTGAAAAACATTTATAAGCATATGAATTGACCGATAATTTTTGTCACATAGCAATCACAAGAGAATGATGGGCATAACACTAAGGTTGTCAATTTCATGCACAAGATCATTGCCTAAATAAAGTGTAAGCACAACCTTTTGGTCCAAGCTTCAATAAAATCTCTCTTCTTGACTTTCAACAACACTGCAAGGCTTTTAGACAAAAATTTATGCAAATACAAACTTGATGTTGAGCATGTTAGAAATATTTGTGGACTAATATAATCACAACATTAATTCCATATGTCTAACCACAATCGAATTGCCTAATATATATTTAATAACCATAATGGGATGGTTAATTTGCTAATTGCATTTGAGACACATGGTAGTACCCTAATGACTATATGTTGGCCCATTAAACTATAGTTTACATCATCCATATAAAATGATACAATTAACCTATTCTACCCCTTAGGGTAGAACATATCATAATATATGACATAAGGTGAGATTGTTGAATATACATTTGTATGTGGGTGTGTAAAAGACAAGGTTGGGTCTTCTACCATAACTCTCTCTTGCAAAAGGGTTCTTCATGTTTTTTCTTTAATAGGTGTTGAAGCTTTGAGCAATGGAAAGGAACATGCCAAGTGTTGGAGGTATGAGTTTATTGACTTGTTATGCTCTAAATAAAATGTGATCTTGGTTGGTGAATGTGGTAATGACTGCATTTATAATAGCAGAGCATACCAATTTATAGCATATCAAGGACCTACTTCTCAAGAAATATCCCCCGTAATCAAAATTGGTATATCCTACAATACCATTAGTTGTATCATCAAAACCATAAACTAAGCAAATGTTGCTCTTGCCTTTCAAGTAATTGCATAATCCACTTAAGGAATGATTATAGACAGTGAAAATCTAATTTTACATATGTCTAAGGATATTGAAATTATATTTCTATATGTCATCGTATTTTGTGTCACAAGTTTGGTAATTGACCCACTCTTGAGACGAGACACTCTACTTTTGACATCTTAATTTCTTTAACTCATATGAGTTTGATACCAGATTTATGCCCCTTTCTAGCATTAATTTGCTTATGTGATTTCACTTTTTATTAAAATTCAGGTCATATTTCACAATTATCTACCTTAGGCTTAAATTTTTCTATATTCTAACCAATAATCACCCTCAAGGGATTCAAGTTATGCAAACATTCTTTAATTATATGTTATGCTTGAACTTTTATACACGTAATAGCTTGGTCAACATATTTGCTAGGTTCTCAATTACAACATAATATACGCCACCTTTCTTTTTTATTTTTACAAATAAGTTATTTATGTGACTTGAATTTATGATCTTATGGTTATAAAGGAGTAATTTTACTAGTTATTCCAAAATTTACCCTTAATGATATTTCAAATAAAGTTTAACATGA
This sequence comes from Erythroxylum flavicans, assembly GCA_027576715.1. NCBI lineage: Eukaryota > Viridiplantae > Streptophyta > Magnoliopsida > Malpighiales > Erythroxylaceae > Erythroxylum > Erythroxylum flavicans. Next base: position 3,306,505 of record JANZXP010000001.1, read on the forward strand.
TATCAATATGCTTTATTTTTCATCATAGCTAGATTTTTAGCCAAATTCAACGACTACAATTATCATAGTAAATAAAATAATTTTGTACATCCATACCCAAACTATTAATAATGTCATACGACCATATCTTTTGGTCAGTTTTTAAAACTTTGTAATTTATAATCATCGTTTAGTTAACAATAAAAATGTCATATCAATTCTATAAATATATTATTAAAAAATTTTAAAATATTATTTCAAATAAATATAAATTAGGAGTTAATTTAATTGTGAATTGATATTGATATGCACAAATTTTAAAATAAGAGTTAAGAATATCTTGAAATTTATAAAATAATTTTCAAATATAATACATATGTATATAATAACTTAGAATGATTAAATATATAATTCTAATATTATATAATGTATATAAATTTTAAATTAATTAATAATAAATTATTTTAGATATATGTAAACATATTAATGTCGTATAAAAAGATTATTACCACTGCGTATGCCATCTAGCATCCACATGGAAACTTCCGGCCACATTTATTCCCTCTGAACGGTGTTAAACTGCTGTCTAGACACCAACCAAATCGAGTCATGGCTCTCAGCTTTTCTCCCTCTTTTATGTGAAGAAGAAGAAAGTCAACTGATTGCGACTGAGATGGTAAATTATGTGGGAGAGGTTGCTTCTCGAAAATACTTCAGATTGAATGATACTTTCGTACTATATTGAAGACCCATCTCTTTATTTCAGTACTCACGGCGGGCCAGTCATTCTGGAGGAACTTGTTAAACTATAAGGAGGATCTTCACTCAATTCAAGTCCAACACTATTTATTTAGAGTCTGGATTCTCTTTCTATTTATACTCTGTCTAATTCTGTTAAGCTAAAAAATATTGACGTTCTAGTTACAAAAATTTACAATTATGCTAGTCTTCTAATTTACAATTAAAATTAAAATTAAAATAATAAAAAATCAAAATATTTGTTGGCGTGGCTTAAGTGTCACGTGGCACAAATAAAACCATTTTTTTAATTTTTAATTTTTATCTTAAAATTTTTATTAAAAAATTTAAATTTAAATAATAATAAAAAATTAAAATATGTATGTGACATAAATGAAAGCAATTTTTAATTTTTAATTTAATTTTTTTACACATTTTGTTTTTGTTTTTTATTTTAATTTTTATCTTAAAATTCTTATTTAAAAAAGCAATTTTTAATTTTTAATTTTTTATCTTACAAATTTTATTTTAAATTTGACATATTTTATTTTTTTATTTTTTATTTTAATTTTTAAATAAAATTTTTAATTGTCACGGCATGCCACTTAAGTCATGTCGTGACACATACTTTAATTTTGTTTTAGTATTTCAATTTTAATGTTTTAAATAAAATTTTTAAGATAAAAAGTTAATTTTAAAATTTTTTAAAACTTTTATTTTATTTGTGACAAAAGTTACGCCTATTTTGATTTTATTATTTATTATTTTAATTTTAATTTTTTAAATAAAAAATATAAATTTATAAATTATTAAAATTGTTTAATTAATTTATAAATTATAGAAAAAAATTGATTAATTTTATTATTTTTATTGTATTAAGCTATGTTGAAAGAAAAAAAAAGTTATTAAAGAAAACAGAAAAAAAGCTCTCGTAAAAATTGGATGTGTCATCGCTTGTAAGCCATCAAAATTAGAAGACTAACAGAGTTGTAAATTTTTGTAAGTAAACGAAAACGTCTTTTGGTCTGGACAGAGTTAGACAATGATCAGGACTCATTTATTTGGACTAAATTCCCTCAACAGCATCCATGAAACTTTATCCACGAACTAGTAGCAAAAAAGAGTACATGACCATGCGAGAGTACTGCTATATTGAGGAACCATTATATGCTCAGGAAGACCCGCTATGCTTGGCCTGAAGGATCTTAGCAAACTCGACGAGCTTATCAGTCTCCGGCAACACATCTTTTACGGCGGGATTGGAAGAGAAGCTCTCGGCCCACTTCACAAGACCAGGAGTCTTGGCCTCGTCGATTAGTTTCACACCACCCATCTTCTCAGTTGCTCTAATCCATCCCAAAAATGATCCAAATGCAATATCAAGATAACCAATCTCGTCTCCTCCAAAAAAAGCCTGCCCTTTGCTACTCTTCACATAAGCTTCCTCCAAAAGACCCAGCCCTTCTCCAACTTGTTCCACCAACGCCTTCGTCTCCTCGTCTCCCTTAGCAGTTACAAGGCCTTTCATAGCTGGAAACCACTGCACATAACATATACTTGTGACAATTCCATATATTACAAAGAAAAGAAAGGGTACGAAATACGGTTCAAACTAGAAGGAAGAAAACAACCTTGTCATCGATATAGACAGCCCAGAAGCGAGCAACGGCACGATCATAAGGATCGGTGGGGAGGATTGAGGGACCTGAGGACGAAACCTCGTAGATGTACTCTACGATGATGAGAGACTCGCAGATGGGCTTGCTTTCATGAATCAGAACTGGGATTTTCTTGTAAACAGGATTTGATTCAAGAAGAAGCTGACTTTTAGCACCAAACTGCTCCTGAAGAAACTCGTAATCAACAGACTTGACATTAAGAGCAATTCTAGCCCTCAACACAAACGGACTTGGCCACGCACCAATAAGCTTCACGTCACCGTGAGCCATGGATTCACTCTTGAAAATACTCTCTCACAAGGGCTATAAATCTCTCTCTCAAAACCTATCAAGCTCTGGACCATATTAAGTGAGCGTAACGTATATATATAGCCAAGGAAAGGAAGACAATTCAGAACTGAATAAAGTTACGGTGTGGTGTGTGAGACAAGGGCAGGCGGTGCGTGGAAGGCATGAGATAATGAAACGATCCAAAGGAGCGTTACCCTTCATTTATGGCAGGCTTTATTACCTTTCCCTATGTGATGTTAACACCTAATTAAGCTAATTAAGACTAAGTTTGGATCTTCGGTATGGTATAGGACGGTATAATAGAAATAAGTACTTATTCACTGTAGTTTTTAAACGCAATCACATGTTTAGATCTGCAGACGAATAATCGGAAATTATAGAAAAGTGTGATATTACTGTAGAAATCGATAAGTAAAAAGAGGGTTGTAGAAAGAAAATACTTCTGCGATAGAATTTTACTTTTCATTAATAACTTTATGATATTATAAATTTATATGACTAATAATATATTTTTTAATGAAATATTTTATTTACTAAATTTATTTTATTTATAATTTTGTTATTTTAATTTAATATTTTATTATTTATAATTTTAAATTTATATGACTAATAATATTTTTTAATTATTTATACAATAATTAATAGTTTATTAAATCAATAGGCTTTTTAGTCATTTTATCTCTTTTCAGCAATTGCAACTGCATTTATCAAATACCTATTTTCACGTTTCAGCAGTTATTAAAACAACAATCTCAAACACATAAGTACTTATTGAGAATAAGTACTTATCATTTCAGCATATTGATTTCAACAATTTATCAACCGCTACCCCTCTCCCAAACCAAGCCAAAGTCTATAAATGTAGTTGTCATAATTAGACATCAAAATAATTATTATACGAGTGACTTTTAAACTTCAGATAAAAAAATGGACTTTACGAAACCATGGAAGCTTACATCCTACTTTTCTTAGGAATTTATCAATAATCTATTAAATAAAGTAAATATACTATTTTAAAATATTAAAAATAGCAATAATAATAATTTAGTAATTTCAATTAATAATTCAATCAAATAAGAATTAAATTATTTTTTTATAATATAAATCCTTACTTAAGCATTATAAAACCTTATACATTATACTGTTACTCTGAATAAACATGAAAAACTTATTTGATCAAAATTTGATATAAAGGTGTAAAATTTTTTAGTTTTAAGATTTGAAAGATGAGATCCTTCTCTTTTGACTGTTTTCTAATAATAATGCAATTTATGATTATTTACATTTGATAGTATATTTTTAGTTAAGATTCATTATTTTTACCAACCATATTATTTTTATATATAAAAAACAAATCCAACTTGAAAATTACAAATTAAATAAAATTATTGAATAAGAACCTTAGAAAGATTTTATGAATTTTGTACTATACTAGGTAAAAAAATGGTATAAAGCACTAGATTAGTATACCAAGTTATACTGAAGAACTAGGTTATACCTGTCATAGTGGGTAGTACACTAAAATATCATAAAAACCACATCAATATTATGAATTAAGAAAATTTTAAAAAGTAAATTAAAAATATATTTATATTTAAATATTTAAAATATAGTTATTATATTTAAAAATAAAATACTTTTATGTAATTTTAATGAATTATATATTTAAAAATAAAATACTTTTATGTAATTTTAATGAATTATGTTATTGATTCAAATTTCAAAATATTTTTAATTTTAATTATAATAGAGACCAAATTTTAATTATATAAAAATTGAGAAGCTATTTTAAAGTTTTAAAAAATAATCCAAAATATTATCCAATATTAAGAGGTATGAGTGATATGCTATACTAGCTAGGAGCAAAATTAGTAGAAGCTATAACTTTGATTAAAAAACTCATGCTTATTGGCTGCCTTCATGCATTAAATATCCTTTTAGTTTTCCATATTTATTTGTCAATATATATATATATATATATATATAGAAAACTTTTGGATTATGTCTAACATATGTATGTAGATTTTATTTGCCCTTGAGGGTTGTGGCTCGATGGTTGAGAGCGGGTGTTAGCTTTAGCCGGTCCTAGGTTCGATTCCATGTAGGTGCATTTCTTGTAAGAGTTTGGGATAACCGGGGTTTTACCTGCTGATGGTGGGCTCTGCCAGGAATCTGATAGTCGGGCTCCATCAACGGGTTTCCCTCGAAATCCCAAAAAAAAAGTAGATTTAATTTAAGTTATTAAATAAATATAATAAAACATGAGTTATTTATTGAAGGTCTACTCTTTTTTATTTTAATTTTTTCTTTAAAATGTAATTATTTTATTTAACTAAAATTCCCTGTTTTTATAACATATGAAGTAATTTTAGTTTTTTATAATATTTTTTATTAAATAAATAAATAATTATTTAACTATTTAATATGATCAACTAATAAATAAAATATTATTTAACTATTTAATATTAACATTAATGTTAACATTTTTTAAGAAACTTCGTATCTTCTAAAAAATAAATTTTATAATATACAATTAAATTTTAATTATATAAAATAGAAAAATTATTTATAATATTTAAAATTATTTGCAATGGTATCCACGTTAGCCCATATCAATACTGGATAATATTTCAACTTTACTAAAAAAATCATGGCCGAGGATGTTGCCTAACAAAGCCCAAGTCCCAAGTCTCTATTGCTTGTCGTCCATCAACTTTCCGATCACTGTCACTTGCATTGCACCGTCACTTTTACATCCTCGACCTTTACAATAACCTCGACCAAATTCAAGCTTTTATTGACTCAGTCTTCGATGTCCTATGCATCGACCAGGCACTGGTCACTAGAGATCATCTCTTGCCTCCCTTCTTTCCAACTTACCGTTTGCATAACGCTAGACTTAACCACATCGACCTTCTTGAATGTTAGAAATAAGGAACCGCTTGACCAATACCTTCTTTGAGATTATTGCTGATTATGTTGCGGCATTATTGATTGGTGTCCTGAGGAGAGTGTCGGCAAGTAACAGATATGTTCGGTATGGGTCGTGGTTTGTTAAAGACGATTATCCACTCGGACTCAAGGTTCGATCTTTTTCTCGTCCATTTCAAAAGTTTGATTGATTTACACCAAAAGGTCTGAGCTTTTTGTGATACATGTGGTGGTTCCAAGTAACTTGGTAAGTTGATTACTATGAGTGAACATTTTGTTTTTCATCTTGGAGCTAAAAGAGTTGGGATATTGGGACTTGAAAGTAATGATTCGAAATGGCCAAAAGACTGAGTGCTTTTAGGTGTAGCATTGGCTACAATTCCAGGAAGACGAAACGATCACTTCCTCTTTAATTTCTTGCTTTGAAAATATTCGCAATCTTGCGGCCCACAGTGACATATTAGTTGTTTACTGTGAACTATGACCAGAATCGCCATGCGGTGAATAAGGATATTATTGACATTATGAAAGGAAGGAGTGATCGTTAATATGCTAAGAGGTGCTATTATAGAAGAGAAGGAATTGTTCAGTTTTTAGCGAGAGAAGAGCCTGTTGGTGTAAGTTTTTAGCGAGAGAAGAGCTTGTTGGTGTAAGACTTGATATTTTTCCGGGCAAGCCTGATAGGCCTAAAAAGTTGTTTGAGTTTGATAATTTTATGCTATCATCTCATGCTGTCTTTATGCCAAAATCCTTATAAGCATCGCAGGATGTTATGTTCGCAACTTGATCACTTTCTTTTCTAATCATACTCTACTATCACCGGTCCTTAATGAATAAATAAAGTATATTATTGACAGTTTCAGACGAATTCTGCCCATGTTTTTAGTTCAGAAAAGCAAACGGAAGCCCAAATAACTTTCCTAGTATGGAACAGTCTTCACTTTTGCTATTCTTTGAAGCATTTACGATTTCATCTCTACCGTACTTCTGATCTAAGCTTAGGAGCATTTTGTTTTGTTTTGAATTTGTATATAAATTAAACTCTGCTGGTACATCCTTCAATGTATCTTCATTTAGTCTGTGTTTGTGTAACCTGAAGATAACTTTGCGCATGTATTTAATTACTTGTAGATTTCAAGTTCGTAAGTCTAAAGCTTGGCATGAGAAGAATCGAAGTTTTCCTTTATATACTCAGCCTAGAAGGTTTTCCAATCGAGTGCCATTCTTACCCCATAGTAACTTTAGTCACTTTATTTCTAAGTTGGGGTAAGGAAAGGAGGAGGAGGAGAAGAAGAAGAAGATAATTATATTAATTTACTTAATTCTAGAAGTTGAAGTTCAAATTCTTGAGGTAGAAATTACTGAAGAAGAAGATTTTATTAGTGTATTTAATTCAAGAGGAAAGTTGAAGTCCCAGAGCCATATCGAAGAAGTTGGGATAGAACCGATACAAGGAAAGGGAACATTGAAGAAGTATTGTCCACTAACATGACATAATATGATATGTCACGTAATATTATGATAACATGGCCTACTATATAATGTTAAATTTCATACATACATACATACACACACACATATATATATGGTAAATTAATATTGAAATAGTATTTTATTTGGCCACCTAATCAATCTCATAGGAGTAGTTGTAAATGCAAAAGGGGTATCTATGGCGGTGATGGAGCATTTAGATTGGCGATGCTATTGTTTGAGCTTGAGCCGGCAACGAAACGTGCATAGAGTGCCGCCAACTTAATCCTGCGGCTACCTCCATAAGGATTGAAATTAAACATGCAAGCTATCAGAAAGGATGGAAATACATTTATCGATAGACACGGTTACGATATTATTACGCACATGACAACAAATAACAGCCATAAGGTGGTTAAGGCACCTGGTTCCCTTTATTGGATCCTTAACAACTCAACTTAATTCCTAGGACCTGTGAATCCACAAAAATTCAAAAAGTGACTTGCTTGGCCTGGTTGATGGTTTGGAAATAATGCTGATGATCCATATTTGAGATACAATTTCTCTTTCTATATTTATTGCTTGATTATACCAAAAACTATGCACAAGCTATTGCTGACGATGAGCACTATGCAACTTATATAGAAATTAGAAGCAGTGTTTCTTAACAAGGTCTGCTTCAGTTCTCTTTTGACATTGAAAAAGCTTTGGTGGCATTTAATGAAGTGGATCTGGCAACATCTATATTATCGTAAATAGAAGTATGTAAACCTTTCAAGAAGCTAGGGCATAATCCAATTACTAATTTATTCCAACGAGTGAAAGTAGGTAAACAAAAGGAGAAAGATGATCTTTTGATTGAATTCTGAGTATAGCAGTAGTAAATCCTCTGCGTCTCTGTCACATCACTTCATAGAAAACAATAATGGATTCAATTTTTCCATAATTTCCAGGTATTTATCCATGCTATTATTGAATATAGCATATTGCAATCTTAGGGTTAATTAATTGTGTTAATTAATCATAAAATTAATCTATAATTTCGTGTTAAATTTCCTTCAATTGGTATCAGAGCCAGGTTAACCCTAATTGTGACTGCTAATTTTTGGGTAATTTTAAGATATTAATTTTTCATAGAATATCATTTTCAGTTTTGTTAATTATTTCTGTGAAATCGTTTTTTGTTGTTGATTTGTTCGGTTTGGTGTCAAAGCATATGTTAGGTTTGTTAAATTTGCTGTTGTCTTGTGTAAACCTCAAGAACTTGAAGAACTGAACCATAACTGTTTCTTTTCGAATTTTTCCAATCCTTTTCAGTAGTTTTTTTCATGAAATTGATTAAGGGCTTTGATAGATCGTTAAATTCTGAATCTAATGACACCAAATTTACTGAAAACGGATCAAAATTGAGAAAGATATCAAGTTTTTCCTGAACTGGGTCACAAACCGGGTCGGGCGACCCGGATACCAGTCAGCCGGGCGAGGAAGACGCAGCCCGACTTGCCTGGACATTACCCACGCGCGGCGGTGGCGCGTGTAGGCGCGTGCGGCAGTCTCCAGTGGTATTTTTTTCCCAAAATTTTCCTGTTTGCTCCACTTGCCCAGTTCTATTTTATGGTATTTTTCCTGGAATTTTTGAATGCTAGAGTTTTTATTTTTATTTTTCCCAAATTTGAAAATTAATAAAAATACAATGTACTCTCCGAATTTTTTCTTGAAACTTTTTATACTTATTCCTAGTATTATTTGGGC
>JANZXP010000001.1:3329096-3356728 GCA_027576715.1 Erythroxylum flavicans
GCATACAACATAATATACAATTGCATATTTATAAAAATTTTCCTCTTTCTCTATAGAAACTTTCCTCTTTCTCCCTCCCTCTCGTTTCTTTCTCCTTTGGTTTTTGAGTTAGTTGATTGTTGCATATCAACTTGGTATCAGAGTAGGAATCAAATATCAAATTGAATCCTTAAACATGTTCCAATTTATCAAGGGGTTGAAAAATGACTATAATAACGTTAAAGGTAACATTCTTATAATAAAGCCGTTACCAAGCATTGATTAAGCATATGATCTTTGGTTTAAGAGGAAAAGCAAACAGAGATTCATGCATCATCTTAATTTATTTTTGAAACTGCATCAATGAGTTTTGTTACTCAATTCCATAACACTCAAAAAAGCAAATATGGTGGAAAAATTATGTAATATAATTATTTTAAGAATCCTGTATGTCCTGCAAGTAAGTGTCATAAATTCATTGGATTTCCTAAGAACTTCAAGTTCATTAAACACAAGTGAATGGCTACAAATGTATATGAAGAATATGATAGCATGGAGTGTTGATATTATAAATATAATCAGCTGATTATCTGTAGAGATAATTAGTTTATTTTTTATAGATAATTAGTTAACATTCTATTAATTAGTTGAGATTTTATTATTTAGAGAACATTATTTTTAGTTTAAGTAGCTGATTAGGGTTATATTGTCATATATATTCCTTATACTATGCACAAAAAATGAAGGAAGAATTACTTTGTCTTCTTTCTTCATGGCATTAGAGCCACAACTCTTCTACAATATTTTTTCCTATCTTCGTTCAATACAGTACTAAATGGACTATCGTTTAGTGATGATGGCCTATAGAGAAATTCCTCATCCTCTAACGATGATTTTAGCAGTTCGAGTGTGACTAATCTCGGTGTTATGATGGAAAACTTACAACATAATCGTGATCTTCTTAGCTCAAATTTGCCTTTTCAATGGATGAATCATAGGTTGAATGACTAAAATTACTCGAAATGGTTGCAAACAATAAAATTGTCCATTGATAATAGAGGAAAAATCTAGTATTTGATTAGAGAGACAATAAGGTCAGCTTCAGAGGATCCAAATATTATACTATAGAGGTTTGAAAATATTTTGATCACAGTTTGGTTCATTAATTATATGGAACCTACAATCGAAAAACCTCATATGTTTCTACAAACAATTAAAGATGTATGGGATGTAACTTGAGAGATTTATTATGAAATTGAAAATTCTTCTCAAATTTTCGAACTAAAAACAAAGTTGTAAAAGGCCAAGCAAGGAGACCATGACATTATATTGTTTTATAACTAACTTGTAACATTGTGGCAGGAACTGGACCTATATTATAAAGATGATTGGAAATGTTCAAATGATAATGTTCGACATAAAAAGGGACAAAAGCGATAGATTTTATGTTTTTCTTACAAGATCAAATCAAGAATTGGATGAAGTCAAAGGTTGAATTTCGAGAAGAAAGCCTTTGCCCTCCATTAAAGCAATTCTCTCGTAAGTAAGGAGGGAGGCAATGAGGCAAAAAGTGATGATTAGCAGCACCAAATTAGAGGCTGAAAGTTTTGTACTAAGAAACTTGCTGAAAAATTGAAAGGAAAAGCAATTCAGAGACAACCACACCTGTCGAGCCATCATTATTAAATATGAGTTCCAAACATCTTATAGCATGCAACCTTTCACAAAGAAACATATAGAGAAAATATGTAAAATCCTTCAGCCTTAAAATTTCTCTAGTCTAAATCCTACCTATTCTTTAGTTCAAAAAGGTAAGTATCTAGTTATTTATTCTTTTAGGGTCAATTTAGATCATTATATAATAATTGATTATGGGGCAATAAATCATATAATTGGGTCCTTTAAATTATTTTCTTCCCATAGTCCTTGTGTAGGAAATTAGAGAGTAAAAATAGTAGATTGTTCCAACCCAGTAGTAGCTAGGAAAGGATAGATTATTCTTTCCCCTCATCTTACACTCCACAATGTTCTTCATATTCCTAAATTATTCTACAATTTGTTGTCATTTAGTAAAATAACTATTGACCAAAATTGTCAAGCTAATTTTTCTTCATATGAATGTCAATTCCATGATTTGAATATGAAAAAGATGATTGGCAATACTAAACAAGTAGAGGTTTCCATTCTTCAAAAATGGATATGACTCAAACAGGTAAACTCAGAGAACTTGTCTTAATTCTATTTTTCAATAATTCAAGAGAATAAAATTATGTTATGGCATTTTAGATTTGGACATCCAAGTTTTCATTATATGAGACATTTGTTTCTAAATTTTTTTACAAATAAAGATCTATCTTCATTTTAATGTGAAATTTGTCAAATTGCAAAACATTATAAAACATTTTTCCCATTATAACCTTACAAGGCCGCAAACTTTGTTATAATCCATAGTGATATTTGGGGACCTTAAAGAATAAAAACAATTACTTAAAAAAGATGGTTTATAACTTTTATTAATGACCACACTAAAATCACTTAGTTATTTTTACTCAATGAGAAGTCAGATGTTGAAAGGGTGTTTCAAAACTTTTATAACATGATGCAAACATAGTTTCAAACTAGAAGTCAAATTGTTATAAGTAATAATGCAAAAGAATATTTTAACAAGGTTTTAACGATTTTTTTGTTGAAAAATTTATTATTCATCAAAGCTTAAGTATTGACACTCCACAATAAAATGGAATAATAAAAAGAAAAAATAAACATCTATTAGAAATTGCAAGATCTCTAAGGTTTCCAACTAATACTCCTAAGTAATTATGAAGTGAGGCTATCGTAACAACGACATATTTGATCAAGAGGATGTCTTCAAAAGTTTTAAAATTTTAAACACCTTTTAATTTTTTCAATAAATATATCCCTTCATCTTGATTATCACATGATCTCCCTCTTAAATTATTTTGGTGTACTGCATTTGTTCATATTCATGACAATAATCGAGAAAAACCTAATCCTAAAGAACGAAAATGTATTTTTGTTGATTATCCTTCCACTAAAAAAGGGTATAAGTGCTTTGATCCAATAACCAAAAGGCTTTTAATTTCCATGGATGTCACCTTTTTTAAAGATAAACCATTTTTTCCTCTCACCTTATCTTCATAGGGAAACATGTAAACAAGATTTGTTTTTTGATATTTATGACAATGATGTAGATGTTTTCTATAATCCTGATTCAAACATTGATAGTGTCTCAAATAATGAAAATAAGGATTCATCTTCAATGCCTTTATAAATTTAATCTCAAGAAAAGAATGAAATGTGTGCAAGACAAGATGGAAGTCACTTTAAAGTGAAAGCCTTTTTAAGAAAATATCCATAATGACAGAGAACATAGACAACTTATAGCATGGTCAAGAGTCTAACCTGAAAACAAATTAGAGATGGCAAAAAGTCGGGTTGGGCCTGTGGTCTAGAGGATCAAGATGGGTCGACCTGTGGCCCAGCCCAACCTACTATTGTTTTTTTAAAGGAAAAACTTCCAAACAACGTCGTTTTGGAAGTAATGAGGCGCGGCTGAGCCGACCATGGTTAACTTGTGGCCCACTCGTGGCGCGATCAACTCGGGCCAAAATACAGGCCGGCCGGGCTAGTTTTGACATCTATAAAACAAAACCAAAAATTATAGACCAACTAGCTAAATTTCAATTTAAGTCTATTTCTATTAAGTTAGTGTCACTTGAACTAATATCTATTCCAGAGTCAGATGAAACATTAGATTTACCCATTGCTTTTAGGAAAGGTCCTAGGACTTGTACTAAATATCCATTATATAACTTATTATCATATCAAAGTCTATCTCCATCACTTCAAGCATTTACTTCTAAATTATCCAATTTTGAATTCCTAAGAATATACAAGAGGCTCTAAATATTCCTAAGTGGAGGGATGCAGTATAGGAGGAGATGAGACCTTTGGAGAAAAATAGAACGTGGGAGGAAGTTGATCTTCCGAAAAGGAAAGCATTGATCATATGTAAATGGGTGTTCACCGTAAAATACAATTATAATGGATCATTTGAAAGATATAAAGCTCGTCTCATTACTAAATATTTACTCAAACCCATAACATGTATTATTTAGAAACTTTTTCACCTGCTCCTAATTTAAATACTATAAGAGTGTTTCTTTATATTGTAGTTAATCTAGATTGGACTCTACATTGGTTGGATGTGAAAAATGCTTTCCTAAATGGAGATTTAGAAGAAGAGTTGTACATGGAGCCACCCTTAAAAGTTGGTGAAAGCTTCAAAAAAAGGATATGTAAACTAAAAATATCTTTATATAGGCTGAAATAATCACCAAGGGTTTGGTATGAAAGATTCACAAGATTTATGAAGTCTCAAGGTTTATTACATGGGCAGTCTGATCATACTCTATTCATAAAATCTTCTACAAAGGGAAAGACTGCGATTCTAATTGTGTATGTCGGCGACATTATACTCACTATCGATGATTTTAAGGAAATTGAAATTCTTAAAACGTATCTCTTAAAGGAGTTTGAAATCAAAGATCTGGGGTATCTTAGATACTTCATAAGGATGAAAATTGCTAGATCTAAGAAAGGCATAGTAGTTACCCAACAGAAGTATAACTTAAACCTTCTAGAAGAAACTGGGATGAGTGGATGTAAACTATCATACTCATATGGAATTTAACTCAAAGCTAAGTGGAGTTAAGGAAGGAGTTTCAGTATACACAAGTCGATATGAACGACTGGTAAAAAGGCTAATCTATTTATCTCACACTAGACTATATATTTCTTTTGTTGTTAATGTTATAAGCCAATTTATGCATATTCCTTATGAAGAACACTTGGAAGCACTGTATAGAATCTTAAGATAATTAAAGGGAACTTCAGGGAAATGATTATTCTCCAAAAAAGTGATCAAAGAAGGGTTGAAGTCCACTATGATACAAATTGGGTCTCTTACTAACAGAAGATCAACTTCTGGGTATTGCATATATTTATGGGGAAATATAGTGACTTGGAACAATAAATAAAAAATGGTAGCCAGAAGTAGTGCAGAGGCAGAATATAGGGCATTGAGTTAAGGAATTTGTGAAATAATTTAGCTTAAAAGAGTAATGGAAGAACTTAAGAAATTGATGGAGTACTAAATGAAGTTGTTTTGTGATAACAAAGCAGCTATCAATATTGTCAACAATCTAGTGTAACATGACCAGACAAAGCAATTGGCGATTGTTAGAAATTTTATTAAAAAAACTTGAAAATGCACTCATTTACATATCATTTGTACCTACAACACAAAAAGTTGTCGATGTCTTCACCAAAGGGCTACTAAGATAGAGTTTTTATTTCTTTGTAAGCAAGTTGGATATGATCAATATCTATGATCTAACTTGAGGAGGAATGTTGATAGTATAGAAATGATTAGCTAATTAGTTTATATTCTATTAATTAATTAAGATTTCATTACTTAGAGAATAAATAAATTCTTCTTAATTTAAGGAGGTAATTAGGGTTGTATTTCCCTATATATTCCTTATAATATTCAAAAAAATTTAAGAAAGAATTACTTTATCTTCTTTCTTCACAAAGCTTGATAATTCTGAATTTTTGGATAACAAAATCAGTAAGTGTCATCCCTGGACTTTCTCAGGATCACTGTAATCAACTTTGAATATTGTTAAGTAAGGCTCAATTGGCTGGGAAAGGTGCTGATAATTATGTGGAAAACATCTCATAAGCTGGTTCTCTGCAAGTCTTATCATCTTCTGCCAACTTTGCTAGTAAGGTCGTCAGTTCTTCTCTTAACTTTATTGGCCCTCTTATGTGTTGCAATTGTATTGTTTTTGTTGATCAAACTTAGACATCGATACTACTGCTAGTAACCATATACGTCACAATAAAAATCTTTTCTTACATACACAAAAACTCAAAGTACCACTTTACCCAATGGCCAAATAGTTTTTGTTACAGAAATTGGAAAAATACAAATTACGCCAACTCTCTTTCGTTTTGATGTTCTGATTGTTCCTTGATTTAAATACAATATGCTCTCTATTGGAAAACATTGTCAATAATTAGATTATCACGTCACCTTTACCAAATATGCTTGCCTCTTGCAGGGCCCTTCAATGAAGAGGCCAATAGTTCTTTTTTTTTTTTTGGGAAATGTAAACGAATTGGACTAATATAGGATCATTTTCACATGTAATTCATGTGATAAACATATAGATTTACGACCAAGAAACAACGAAATATCAGTAAAAGATGTTAAAAAAACTGAAGTCCCACAGGAAAACGGTGTGTATTACGTAAAGTGATACGATAACCCCATGCGACTTAGACAATGTAATAGAACCTCCCAAATTAGGGATTAAGACTGTCGACGCTTCCAGAAGAAGGATTCGCCAACTGCAATAATTCACGGATGATTTTTTGGCTCATGGATAACGCTTCCACGTGGAGGAATAGGGGAGCTCACATCTTGCATGGACCATCTCCTACTCCTTGAAAAGTATTTACTTTTATTTTGATGATCTAACCTGCTGTACGATTGCCATGAGATTGCTTTACATTAAGTGATTCACCATGAAGATGCTAGATCAAGGCAGCTTCTGTTAAACCTTACGGTACATAGGAGTTTCTCTCTAATTCACAGCTTTGAGAGGACAAAACTTCCTCTTTGGAACATTTAATATTCTGAAATCGCCCAAGATTTCTCTCTCACCAAATTTCATTGGTTGAGGAGGCAAAAAAGATAACATATATCATCTTGTTGTAAGTAGGAATATAGTTCAGTTTTAGTAGCCAATTAAAAGCAGTATTACAGGCATTAAAAACAAGGCACCGATCTTGGACCTTCTCCCGTATAAACTGGGAGAAAAGACATAGGAAGAACATTTGATCTTTGGATTCTTCCTCCCTCTCATAGAGGATACAAGTAGAGTTAGTGTGTATGTTGTGTATTTTATCCATTGTGCTCAATTTGTTTGGGACTATAAGCCATAAAAGAATATATTAGTTAGGGATGAGAGATTTTGTCATATTATAGGAAACTAGGCCAACCTTGGATTATCTAAATTATGCCAATTTCTAAATTTTGCAATTATGACAATCCTAGAAGGTAGATTGATACATTGGAAGATGCCTTGTATTCCCAAAGTCAAGTTGGTAATTGGGAATAAGATGACGCAAATTTTGCAGGAAAATTCCATTGGCCCTTTATGATAATTGAATTGACTTTAGAATTGGTAGGATGTCCATTCCAAGATTGAATAGCTTGTGGAGCTCTAATTTGGGGACCTTTACCAGTCCAATTGTCAAACCATAAAAACACCTTATCTCCATTTCCAACCTTATAAAAAATTGAGGGTTCTAGATAAGTCTTACTTTTAGAAATTGAATCAAGGACCAAGAAAATAATGGCTTTAGATAAATAGACCAAAGGTTGGATCCTTTAAGGATGTAGTTATATAACCATCTAATCCAAAGTAACTTCTTATCCAACAAGATGTTCTATAGTTTTTTTATCAAAGCTAACCTACTAAAGGTTCCAGTAAAGATCAAACCTAGCCTACCCTCCTCTTTTCTTTTGCATACCTCAAACTATTTAACTTTAGCAAGATGGTTCTTTTAAGTTTAAATTACCCCAAAGAAATCTTGTAACAACTTTCCAATGGTTTTAAATGACTCCTTTAGCTAAGGACATGCTAAAAGGCCGTTCAAAATAGATGAAATAAGTTGTAATCTCCCTACAAATGAGAGCACCTTACTAGTCCACATACTCAATCTCCTCTATATTTATTTTATTAAGGGAAAGCATTCAGAATATTGAATCCTTTTGGTGGTAACAAGAAGTCCCAATAAGTCAAAGGTGTAGTTTTCCTACACATACCTATGATTTGAGAGATTCTATTGTCCATTATGATTGCAATGGTAGCTAAGATGAAATGGATATTTAGGAGGTTCACCACTAGACCTGAAAGATCTTTAAACAGAGATTTTGTCAAGAAAAGAAGATTAATAGATTCATTGTGGGCCTTGGAAAGAGTAGTAGGTCATTTGTAAAGCATAAATTAACAAGCCCTACACTCTTGCATTTGTTATGAAATTTGAAGCTCTTGTTGTTTCCCACTTTGTGAAGAATCAATTGACTTAGTACCTCCATGCATATGATAAAGAGATAAAAGGAGGTAGGATCCCATTGTCTTAGATGTCAGTAGATATACCATTAACCAAAATTAAGATGGGGAAGTACAGGAGTCAATCCACCTAACAAACACATTTAAGAATCTTAAAATCTCCAAAGCCTAAAGGATAAAATCCCATTCAACATGCTCAAAAACCTTTTTGAATTCCACTTTTATGATACAATTAGGAGGAATATTCTTCCTCTGATACCCTTTCATCAATTCTTGGACAACAGAGACTTGATCCCCAATCTTTCTTCCTTGTTTAAAGGCATATTGATTATTAAAAATCAATAAATCCATTATTGTTTTCAACCTGTTTGTTATAATTTTAGAAATTACCTTATAAAGGAAGTTGGTACATGCAATAGGTTTGAAGTCTTCCAAGGAAAAAGGACAAGGGTTTTAGGAATCAAATAGATAAAAGTTTATTAATCTCCTTTAGTAGCATTCCTCTTGAGAAAAATTCCAAAAGTGCTCTCTTTACCTTAGCGCCAATTTTTTCCCAAAGAAATGCCCATTAAAATTATCAAGTTTAGGGGATTTTTTTAGACTCATTTGAAAAACTACCTCTTCTATCTCTTTTCCATCAACAAGCTTAGAGAGATTGTCGCTTGCTTCTAAGAGATCCTCTTTTTAATGAAGGAGCAAAGAGGAGTAGAAGTTACTTGTATACAACAATATCCATAAAAGCTCTTGAAGTATCTCATAACTTCCACTAGAAGATCCCTTTGCTGAGAAATTTCAATTCCATCTTAAAGCTTAAGGGAATAGATTTTATTTGTATTTTTCCTGGTTAAAGTATAGTTAAAAAAGAATTTAGGGTGCATTTCCCCATCTTTAATCCAATTGGATTTGGCCCTTTGTTCCATGAGGTTCTCAGGTCTCTAGTGGTTGAAAATTAATACCTCAAAAGAGTCCTTTTAGTATTTAAAAAGAGAGAGTTGGTAGGACATCTAGGAAGCTTTTATTGTATAACTGCTAGTTCTTCTTTAGCCTTAGCAATAACTAGATGTGTGGAAGACACTCTTTTGCTCATAAGGCTTTTCATCTCAAATTTGATAGCCTTAAGTTTTTGGACGCAAATGAATTAGTAAGTTCCCGCAATTGTTAACTCCAAACCCCTCTGGAGAGCCTCAAGAAAACAATCATCATCAACCAAAAAATTATTAAATTTGAAAGGGCCTCTTATTTCCTGATTCTAGAAAAGGTTCTCTACCTATATTAAAGAATGGTCTGAGAATAAAGGGTCCAGAAAAGTAGACACACTATTAGGAAACTGATTAATCTAATACAAATACCAAGGTGTGATTCAGTTTTTTCTTAATGCCCATCTACCAAACTGTTTATTGCTCCAAGTGTAGAAGTGGCCCTATGACTTTAAGTCAAAAACTCCCAATTTACCCATAAAATTATTGAAATCAGATGAGTAATTTCTTAGGCTGTAGTGTCCCTCAGATTCAGTTCTATATAAGGTAGAATTGAAATCATTTCAAAGCAGCCATGGTCCTTTCACTCTCTTTTGTAATTCTACCAAGTTGTACTATAAAAGGTTTCTTTGAAAAGCATTATTATATATAAATGAGGAGAAAAAGTCAAATTTATCATGAATGAGTTTCCATTTCAAGTTAATAACTTATATCTCCATCTCAAAAACTTCAACATCCACAAAAGAAGGGTCATAGCCTACAATGATCCTCCCATACCTATAACTTTGAGATAAATTTCCATGTAGAGCCTAGTTTATTAAGAATCCTAAGATTCTAAAGTCTAATTTTGGTCTCTAAAAGAGTAAAAAATCTATGGTTTTATGTTATAGACAAAATCCCTTAAAGGAAAGAGCTCTTTAAGGTAGTTGATTCCCCTCACATTCCATGCGATGACTTTCGCAAATCAAAAAGTTTTATTTTTGTAGCCCTTACCTTTGCTCCTATTAGATTTCCTTTTAGTAACTGGAGAAAATTCCCCAATAAAGGGATCATCCTCCTTATTCTCATCAAAGGTGGACGATTATTGCCCATCTGGTCAAGACCATTAGGACGGTCTTTAGAATTAGTTAGTTGTTCTTCCACAATGTTCTCCTTCCTAACAGCAGGTTCCATAATAACCTCATTTTCAATGACAGCTTCCACCATAAACTTTTCCCTATAAAGAGGTCACTGGTTCTTGGTGAGGCATTTGCTGATTTGTTACATGTAAATCTTAAATGTAAAATACATAATAAAGTGTCTAGTACTCTTGGCAATTTCATTCTTTGTAATTCCTTTACTATTGCTTGTACTGAACATTTTGTTAATAACAATTCAAACACACAAGTTCAGAACAATTGTAGATTTCTCTCTAGTCAACATAATAATGTCTCACATTCTGATCATGTTATGCTTTTACATAACAAACTTGGTAATTTACCTCTTTACATATTAAAATCTCTATTTTTTTATAATGTTGTTATGCCCTCAACTTTATGTTTTGACATGTCCTACAACTAAATGACATGGAATTCTTTTTCCTCACAGTGAAATTCATACTAGTCACTTTTTTTAGCTTATTTACAATGACCTATGGGGTCCTTATCACATCTCTACATACAATAGGCATGGCTATTTTTTAACTATTGTAGATGACTGCAGCAGATCCATTTAGACACATCTCTTGAGATCCAACAGTAATGCTTCACCTATCAAACAAGCCTTCACAAGAATGGTCCAAACATAATTTAACTCCATAATTAAAATCATTCGATAAGATAATGCTTTGGAAATGGGATATAGGATTGAAGCTATAAATTTTTCCTTTCAAATGGTATTATTCATCATACAAGTTGTGTTGGTACTCTTCAGCATAATAGAGTAGTTGAGATGAAGTAGAAACATCTTTCAGTCAAATTTACCCATCAAATTTTGGGGAGATTATATTCTTACAACCACTTATCTTATAAACATATTCCCTTTTAAATTGTTTAAAAGACAAACTCAATATGAACTTTTGTTTGGTACTTAACCAGCATACAGTCATTTGAAGTCTTTTGGTTGCTTATACTATATTTATAATCTCAAATAAGGCAGAGAGAAATTCCAATCCATAGCGTCCCCTTGTATTTTCATTGGATATCCCTTTGGAAAAAAATCCTATAAGCTATATAACCTTCATACACAAAGTTTTCGTCTCAAGAGATGTGGTCTTCCATGAAACTATTTGTCCTTATCACAAGTACAAATCGATTCAAACTCATATTTTTCTTTCTCTTATTTGTTTTATCTCCACTGATGATTCTATTATTCATTCCAATTCTTCTCCATCTTTGCATACCTCTTCTCCATCCACACTACTAGATGCATCACATCACGTTTCTTGTCCTACTGCCATTGTAAGGAGATCTACTAGAGTTTCTAATCCTTTTGCATACCTTAAAAACTATGTAAGCAATATTGTGGTCATATAGTCTACATCATATGCATGCCATCTTACACTTATACTTTGCATATCCTTAAACATATTTGTTTCAGCACCCTTTCACCAAATAATCACTTTTTTTCAATACCGTTACACACATTCAAGAGCCTGCTAGTATGGAAAGAGGCCATGGATAAGGAATTTGAGGCTTTGGAAACTAATTAAACTTGGATTATTTGATTTACCTAAGGGTAAAAGGCCTATTAGCTTTAAATGGGCATATAAAGTAAATTTAAAGTAGATGGTAAAATTGAAAAATGTAAATCAAGGTTGGTGGTTAGAGGTTGTACTGAAAAATAAGGATAAACTATACTAAAACTTTCCCCAAGTGGTCAAGATGACTACCACTAGGAGCCTCAAGTGTTAAAAAGGATGGAATATGTATCAGCTAGATGTAAATAATGCATTCCTCCACAGGGACTTGGATGAAGAAATATATATATGAAAACGTCTTCCAGATTGTCTTTATATAGCCTACATAAGCTTTACAAATTACAGAAATCTCTGTATGATTTAGAACAGGCATCAAGACAATAGTATGCCAAATTGTCAAATGTTATGGAATCCAAATGAAACTAGCAATCCGAAAATGATTATTCCATATTCTTTAAAAGAATGGACTCCACTGTAGTATTTTTTGCAATCTACGTAGATGATGGTCTATTAACTGGAAATCATAAAGGGGAAATTTTATAGTTAAAGTAGTTTTTGGAAAGAACATTTAAAATCAAAGATCTAGGTTATTGAATTACTTATTTGGTATTGAGATTTTACAATAACCACAAGGTTCCATCCTTACATAAAGGAAATTCACATTAGATCTTCTAAAAGAGTAATGATTTCACCCCTTGTCTTTGGCCCTTGGAAAGTAATACAAAGTTGCAACCATATCAAGGAATTCCACAAACTAATCCTGGCCTCTATAGAAGGTTAATTGGAAAGCTTAATTTCCTTGCTCATACAAGATCGAATCTAGTATTTGTTGTCCAATATCTAAGCTAGTTCATATAATATCCTAGAGAACTGCACTTGAATGCAGCATTACACACTCATTTTCTCAGAAAGGATCCATGTCAGGGTTTATTCTTTAATTCCAATTTTGATTTCTAATTGTAAGCATCATGTGACTCTAAGTGGGCTTCCTGTGCTCAAAATAGAAGATCTGTTACTGGTTATTTTATACTTCTTAGAAGGAGTCCTATATCTTTGAAATTAAAGAAACAAGCTATGGTTTCCCTTTTAAGTGATAAAGCATAATATAGAAGCATAAGAAGGGTTATTGTTGAACTTGTTTAGCTTAGCAAACTTTTGCATGAGCTTCAAGTGCCTACTGTACTCTAATACCATTGAAATATGATAGTAAAGCAGTCATTTATGTTGTTAAAAATGCAATATATCATGAGCGTACCAAGCATATTGAATAGGATTTCCATTTTGTATAAGAACGGTGGCAAGGAGGTCTCATTAGCTTGCATCAGGTCAGAACTCAAGAATAGTTAGCAAACATTTTTCCCAAAAGTTTAGCAAGAGCTTCGCACAAGTATATTCTTGACAAGTTGGGGCTTTCTTCACCCTCCAACTTGAGGAGGGGTGTTGGAGATCACATTGTTTATTTATTTATGACATTAATAAGTTAATTTCACATATTTATTCCTTTCCTACACCTGTATGTAAACAAAAGACTTCTGTACATACAATATAATAAACAATCGCAGATTTTCAGAAACTTTTCTCTTTCTCCTTTGTTTCTTAATTTGGTCGATATTAGTTAATTAATGTTTCCTTACTTCACACCACCATTTCCGGACATGTTCTTGACTGGCTTCATTGAATCAACGTTAATACCAATATTCTGACTCGAAGGATGCCACTCAGGAATCAGGATTAGGGTATGTATAGAACTCAACCACGACAAATTGACTTACAGTAGTGTTAAAGAATGTTGGTAACCAATCGTGATTGAATCAAGGGTGTAGTGGAAAATAAAAATCGTTATAGTTTCTATTTCGATCCCAATAATTGAATAATTTGAATAAAAACACAAGTCATAAAGCAAGAAATTGTACTTGATTCGCTTTTCCTATTAAAATCTAATTATTTAGCTTCTAACGATATCCACAAATCAACTTTTCAATGCTTAAGAGGAAATAAGCAGGAGTGCTAACTTCGTGATGGTTATTCCTATTTATAGAAAAAGCATTAGGGTTTTAAAATTTTTATTAAAATTAAGTTCCTTAATTATAATTAAAGTCATAATCTAATTATAATCAATTTAATTTTAATAAAATGAAATATCTCATATTTGATCTCTAAATTATAATTTCATTTGTTGGTCATCCAATGTTCTAATTTGACAGAGTATGGATATAGTATCTACTCTTTTCATATAATCATGTTCGTTCTTGCTAATTAGTAACTAATTTATAATTGATATTTGAAAACGTCTTTTCAAATGTCAATTCACTTTCGCTAGAGAATTTCATAAAATATTACTAATCAAGAATAGTAGAATATTCTCTCTAATTACTTTAGAGTGACAAATCCTTTATTGATTTACTCAACTATCTTCATATGATTCATACTACATCGATTGAATTATCCTAGGATAGTTCATAAGTAGCATCAAAATACAATAATTCTCACATAAGATCCCTTGGTAATCTCAAGTCTAAAGATCAATTATACAACCATCATTATGAGAAAATCTACAGACACATTAGTAATATTCTATTCCGGATTCTCATAGTCAGGTCCATTAAGTCACTTATTCTTTAATAATCACCCACACATTAGTTTAAGTATCTCCATACTTTAATTTATGAGATCAATTGCTTTCTTCATAAGAAAGAATCATAATGTGCTCTAGTTTTACTGTTTCATCAATATCTTGTTTTGATGAAACTACAACTAGGAACATTTAAGAATAATACATAAATTTAAATTTAATCTCATAATTATGATATCATCATAATTTCAATTATACAGTAATTATTCCAGGGATTTTACCTTTAGTGTTAAAATATTAAACATAATTAATACATAAATATAAGGAATATCTTTATTAATTATTTAATTACTAAACTACAACCAATCGATTGGCTATAAGGATCAATTAATAAAGAACACATTGTGGTTGTCGGACAAACCGAGACCACCACTGGAGCTAACATCTAGGTACAGTCATGAGCCATTTAGAGCCAAGAAAAATGTTATCCTATCAGCATAATCACTACTACCAAGTGAATTAATAATAAACGAAAAATGGGTAGTGAAGTTTGTGAGTTTTCTAGAGGTTGAGTTCCAAAGATGTAGTGGTTTCACGTAAGTTTCTCGACCAAATCTTACTCCCTCGTCCTTACTAACTTGGTTCAAGGTCAGCTGAATGACCCCATCAGACATACTCGTATCATTCTCAAGTAAAAATTGAGGGTCCTTTGATTAAACTTTGTGTAATTGAAACTTAATGCCTTAGCACAAGGCTTGGTAATGTTGGACGAAGAGACAAGAACAATCGCAAAGAAGGTGAGGAGAAAGTGATATGTTGTGAATGGAAACGTCATGTGCAGGACTTGAGAATTGTTATAGCTGAGGGCCTGAGGTCTGATTAGAGTGAATGTACCATTAGTCAAACTTTGCATAAATGCCAAAAAAATCGGTTGGCCATAATTTTTGAACAGTGCAATGCAAAGTCAAAAATTGGTTAGCCACAATTGTTGAACGGTGCAAAATTCTTTGGACGGTGAAAAATTAGTCATAGTTAGGTTAACAAATTATGTTTTTTGTTCAGATTTTTCCCTATAAATAGGTTAGCATTCAGATCAATTTCATATAAAAAACATAGAGAGAAAATCTTTAGTAAGAGAAAATTTAGAGTAATTTACTTGAGATGTGAGTATTGTATAATTTCTTCCTTCAGTAAAGATCTACAGCAGGTCCGGAGACGTAGGCAAATTTGACTGAACTCTGTTATCAAATTTTGTGTGTGTTATTTTGCATTACCACTAATATAGTTTATAAGAAATTTGTGTAATTTTCTTAACAACTAGTATAAGAGCCAGATTCGAGTAAGAGCAATGGTTACAGACGAAGGGAAGGCAAAAATTGAAAAGTTCAATGGCACAGATTTCGAGTTATGGAAGATGTAGATAGAAGATTATCTGTACCTGAAAAATTTGTATCAACCTCTCTCAGAAAAGAAGCCAGAGCGTATGAAGGAAGAAGACTGGGCTCTTTTAGACAGACAAGCCCTTGGTGTTATTCGATTGATGCTATCACGTAATGTTGTTTTCAACATAGTAAAAGAAAGGACCACAGGGTGTCTTATGGTGGCTCTCTCCAGTATGTATGAGAAGCCATCGACTACTAACAAAGTTCACTTGACTGTTCAATTTACAGATAATGGAAGGCGCATCAGTTGCTCAACATCTCAATGAACTCAATACAGTCACATCCCAATTGAGTTCACTAGGAATTGAATTTGATAAAAAAGTACGAGCCTTAATACTTTTGTCTTCCTTACCAGACAGTTGGAATGCTACAGTCATAGTTATGAGTAGCTCGTCAGGAAGTAATAAGTTAAATTTTGATGATGTTCGTGATCTAGCTCTCAGTGAAGAGATCCGATGGAGAGAGTAGGGCGAATCGATAACCTCTTCAATTTTGCATACAGAGTCAAGAGGAAGAAATTCGACACGAAGGAATAGACACGACAGATCGAACTATCGAGGTAGATCAAAAGACAGGAGGTCCAAATCTAGGATCCCAATAATTCCTATAACTCAAAGACTATCGAGTGTTGGAACTGTAGGAAGATCAGGCACTACAAAAATTAGTGTAAGAATGTACCGAAGAACTAAGAGGCGAAGGCAAAGGCAAATGTTACTTCCACCTCATAAGGAGATGATGTGTTGATATGCTCTTTAGAGAGCAATGAGAAGTTTTAGGTGTTAGACTCTGGAGTATCATTCCACGCTACTTCACAAAAAGAACTCTTAGATAGGTATGTCACCGAAAACCTTAGAAAGGTATACCTTTGTGATGATCAATCTTGTGCCATTATTGGTAAACGTGTAGTGAAGATTAAGTTGAACGGGTTTGTTTGGGAGCTAAAAAATGCCAGACATATTCCCCACCTAAGAAAGAACTTAATCTCAGTAGGACAGTTGGCTAGCGAAGGCTATACTACAATCTTCCATGGTGATGACTGGAAGATTTCAAAAGGTGCAATAACGATTGCTAAAGGTAAAAAGAGTGATACTCTTTACATGACAGCTGGGGCACACTGTTCAATTATAGTTACAGCAGGAAATGAAAATCCCAATTAATAGTACCAGAGACTTAGCCATATGAGTGAGAAAGGGATGAACATAATGCACTCAAAGGGAAAACTTCTAGGTCTACAGTCAGTTAAGATTGACATGTGCGAAGATTGCATCCTTGGAAAGCAGAAAAGGGTAAGCTTTAAGACAAGTGGCAGAATCCCAAAGAAGAAAAGGTTGGAACTCGTTCACTCTGACGTTTGGGGACCAACAACAGTATCATCCATTGGTGGGAAACACTGCCTCATGACTTTCATTGATGATCATTCTCAGAAGGTATGGATTTCCTTTCTAAAGTATAAGTCTGAAGTGTTTGAGGCTTTTAGGAGATGAAAAGCTATGATTGAAAATGAGACAGGACTAAAGAGAAAAAACTTAGAACTGACAATGGTGGTGAATATGAAGACATCAGATTTAAAAAGTTATGTTATG
Source organism: Erythroxylum flavicans (assembly GCA_027576715.1). Lineage (NCBI taxonomy): Eukaryota > Viridiplantae > Streptophyta > Magnoliopsida > Malpighiales > Erythroxylaceae > Erythroxylum > Erythroxylum flavicans. The sequence continues at coordinate 3,346,495 of JANZXP010000001.1, forward strand.
AGCACATAATCAAAATGGAAAGAACTGTGTCAGGTACACCTCAACATAATGTTGTAGCTGAGCATATGAACCGAACGTTAACAAAAAGAGCAAGAAGCATTCGTATACAGTCAGGTTTTCTAAAGCAGTTCTGGGCAGAAGCAGTCAACACAACAACTAATTTAATCAATCGAGGCCCATCAATTCCATTGGAGCATAGAATATTCGAAGATGTATGGAGCAGAAAAGAGGTAAAACTATCACATATAAGAGTTTTCAGTTATGTATCTTATGTGCGTATTAGTGATCAAAGCAGGAATAAGCTTGATCCCAAATCCAAGAAACGCACCCTCATCGGTTATAGCAAGGATGAGTTTGGCTACCGCCTTTGGGACAACGAAAACAAGAAGGTGATCCGCAGTAGAGATGTAATTTTTAATGAACAAGTGATGTGCAAAGACATGCATAAAAATGATGCTAGCATCTCAAAGCAAAGTGAGCCAATATTTACTGATGCAGATGATGTCCTCGATAGTCCCGTGACAAAACCAAATGCTGCAAGTCCTCAGCTAGAGTAACTTGTTGGACAAAGCAGTGTGTAGCAGTCTAACACACCACAACTTCTTATTCTAGCTCATGTATTAAAAAGATCTTCTAGGCCTCATGTGCCTAACAGGAGATGCATGAACTATCTGTTACTGACTAATGGAGGGGAGCCTGAATGCTATGATGAAGCCTATCAGATTGAAGATTTTAACAAGTTGGAGCTTGCTATGAAAGATGAGATGAAGTCTTTGATCTCTAACTAGACATGGGAACTAGCTAAACTACCTGTCGGGAAGAATACACTTCATAACAAATGGGTGTATCGGGTGAAAAAGGAGTGTGATGGTTCCAAAAGATATAAAGCCCGACTAGTTATCAAAGGATTCCAACAGAAGGAAGGAGTTGACTACACTGACATTCTTGCTCCTGTTGTAAAGCTTAATACTATCAGATAAGTGTTAAGTATTGTTGCCATTGAAGATCTTTATCTTGAGCAGTTAGATGTGAAATCTGCATTTTTTCATGGAGAGTTGGATGAAGAGATATACATGTATCAGCCAGAAGGTTTCTCAGAAAGAGGGAAGGAAAACATGGTGTGCAGTCTTAAGAAGAGTTTGTATGGCCTGAAACAAGCTCCAAGACAGAGGTACAGAAAGTTTGACAGCTTCATGCACAAGGATGGTTTCCAGAAGTGCAATGCTGACCACTGTTGCTACTTCAAAAGATATAAGTCCCGTTATATCATTTTACTACTTTATGTTGATAATATGTTAGTAGTATGTTCAAATATGGATAATATCAGAAGGTTGAAACAACAATTGTCAAAGGAGTTTGACATAAAGGACTTGGGTCCAGCAAAGAAGATTCTTGGAGTGCAAATCACAAGAGATAAGCATAAAGGGACTTTGCAGTTATCTCAGTCAGAGTACATCAACCATGTTTTGCAAAGATTCAACATAGACGATGCCAAGCCAGGCAACACACCCTTGGTAAGTCATTTTCGATTGTCCAAGGATTAGTCCCCACAGAGGAGGAAGAGAGAGATTTAATGGTTAAGGTCTCTTATGCCTCAACCATTGAGAGTTTGATGTATGTGATGGTTTGTACGAGACCTAACATTAGCCATGCAGTGGGAGTTTTTAGCAGGTTTATGTCAAATGTAGGAAAAAGTCGTTGGGAAGCAATGAAATGGATTTTGAGGTATCTACGAGCCACCACAGAAAAATGTTTATACTTTGATAAGGGAGAGCTGAAAGTACAAGGTTATGTAGATGCAGACTTTGGAGGTGAAGTTGATCACCGAAGAAGCACCACCGGATATATATTCACTGTTGAAACTACAGTCGTTAGTTGGATGTCACAGATACAAAAAATTGTCACTCTATCTACTACGGAGGCTGAATATGTCGCAGTGATTAAAGCTAGTAAAAAGATGTTATGGCTTCAAGGGTTGTTAACTGAGTTAGGATGAAAACAGGAGAAGAATGTTTTGCACAGTGATAGTTAAAGTGCGATACACTTGGAGAAGAATTCAACATTCCATTCTAGAACCAAGCATATTGGACTTCGTTATCATTTCATGAGATCTCTATTGGAAGATGACGTGTTAATATGGAGAAATTCCAGGGAAGCAAGAATCTAGCGGATATATTGACAAAGGTAGTGATTATTGACAAACTGAAGTTGTGTTCAACTTCAGTTGGTTTGCTAGAGTAATAAGACCGGAAAAGCTACTGTAGAGGTGTGAAGACATATTGAAATCAGTCTTCAAGTGAGAGATTGTTAGTCAAACTTTGCATAAATTCTAAAAAAATTGATTGGCCATAATTATTGAACGGTACAAAATTTTTTGACATGTCTGGGGACGTAGGCAAATTTGGCTAAACTCTATTATCAAATTTTGTGTGCATTATTTTGCATTACCATTAATCTGATTTATAAGAAATTTGCGTAATTTTCTTAACATGTACTAATAATACGACGCAGTAGTTGCATTGACTAATGATTGTTCTATCATGAAATGCAGGACTAATAAAAACTGATCATTGATTGGGCGAAGTTAATTGTCATACGAAGTAGCTGTCGGCTTGTCCTAAGAAACTTAGGAAAACTACAACAATGTCGAAGCCACTACAATCGTTTGTCCCAAATGTTGCATGTGCTTGGCCCCTCCAATATGTCAAAATTGGTTAGTCATTGGTTGCATGCTTCTTTCCTTTTTTTCAACAATAATGGCCACCGTTTGCATGCCTTGGCTTCTTCCATTTTGTCAACAATGATGGCCACCGTTTGGAAAAATATTTTGGACAGATGCTTGAGACTTCAGTTATAAATAGAAGGGATGGTTGCAGGCTTAAAACACACCACTCCTTCCTCTTCTTTCAAGCACCAAAGCAGCCATCCTTCCTTCATTCTTCTTTCATTTTTTCTCTTGTTGAGAAATTTTGTAAAAGCCTTTTGTTGTACATTCTCCACATATTAGTAAAATTGCTCACCCTCCGGCTGTAGACGTAGGTTATATTGACCGAACTACGTAAATCTTTGTGTCCTGTCTCATTTTATTTTGTCTATTTTTATTTTCGTTACTATTTTTTGACCTATTAAATTCAACCGGTATCCGATCCGAGGGCATTTTATCTTACCATATCCTTTTGATCATATCAGAAAAGAAACAGAAGTCATGGATCAGAATTCTATGCATAGCCTCGTGCGGGAGAACTAGTTCGGATTCTCTATGTTTTATTTTATTATTTCACTTCACCGCTGTTGTGGGGTAATGTCAAGGTTGATGATTGTCAGGGACTAGAAATATCCTGAGAGAATAGAAAATGCTTTGTCTAGGTAATTCAGTATTATCCCATTCTTCAGGTTCTGGAGTTTTATTGCGGGAAAACAGCATAGTTTTGTGTAAGGTTAAGAATTAACTGAGAGATAAGTAGCAAGTGCACTTTTTGGGGTCGAAGACGAGTTCATAAATCTACAAACAAGAAAGAGTCATGAAAACAAGGCATCTTGTAACAGGAAAAGCAAAGGGATCAAAAGCTAGCCAGCCTGACACCGAAAGTCTCCCCCTAACTAATGCCAGTAAAACAAAAGCACGTCCTTCTTCACTCTCAGTTTCACAGTGAAAAAAAAAAAAAGAAAAGGAAAAATTAAGTAATTAGCTCCATCTTCAGTATATAATGCACAGCAATACCATTGCTCTTCACATCGTATTCTCTCTTCTTCTGAACTCCTTATATCTCTCTGCTATTTTCCTCAGACTCATTAACTCATAACATGACGCTGAAGCCTTCTTGTGCAACTTTTCTGTGTCTTTTCTTCTTCATAGCTTTTCCAAGTTTAGTATCGTCACAAGCTTGTAAGAGTTCTTGTGGTGAAATTCCCTTAAAGTATCCATTTGGAACTGGCCCTGGTTGTGGCGATCCAAGGTTCCAACAATATGTAAGTTGCAACCAAGAAAAACTCTCCTTCACCACACACACTGGTTGTTACCCTGTAACAAGCATAGACTATAGCCAACAAGTAATGTACATCTCAGATCCTTCTATGTCAACCTGTGCTTGTACTCAATCAAGCAAAGGTTTTGGCCTCGACTGGGATGCACCTTTCTCTTTCCATGATGACACTGTCTTCACGTTACTCGATTGTTCCACCACTTCTTCGCCTATCTTCCAAATCAATGGCTATGATGGTGATAACAGCTCCAAAGTCCTTCGATGTGATACAACAGGTGCACCCATCTGCAGTTTCTTGTATACTTGCAGAGCAATCAGTCTACTCAATCTACCTATCTCTACGTGTTGTGTGTACACACCAGTAGATCTCGGTCCATCGTTTGAAATGGATTTGCAGAAGTTGAAATGCACTGCATATGCTGGGTTCTACAGCTTCAGTGGCCAGGAATCTAACCCTGAGAATTGGAAGTATGGAATAGCACTTAAATATAAGTTCAATGTGTACAACGACTACCCAACTTCATGTGCTAATTGCGAGAGGAGCGGTGGAGCTTGTGGCTATGGTGGAGTTTACAATTCGTTTGTTTGCAACTGTCCCAATGGCTTCAACACAACATCAGATTGTCTCTTCGGCTCTTCATTTAATCAAATTTCAAGGCTTCTGCCATGGCAGACAGGTACCTTTATCCTCAAATTTTCAGTTCTGAGAAATTAACATAGTTAATAATGTCCGAACTTATAATCGTGGCATTGTTGCAGGTAATTGGCCTATGTATGCAATAGGATACTTGCTTCTTTGAACCTTGTAGATTGGGAAATCCAAACTTCATTAAAAGGGTGGACTATCATCTTCAGTTAAAAAAGTTTCTTTACCAGAGAGACAAATAAAGAACGCAAGTTTCCTATACTCATCAGAACAGAAGTTGATTGTTTTTAATGTAACTTCAGATGGAAGGAATGTGCAGAAAGAAAATAGCCACCTTTATCTCAATTTCAGTTTCTGAGCTTCATAATTGTACTGTTCACTGACTATTTAAAAGCTAAGCAGCTTGAAAATTTCACTACAAGTATCTAGTTTCATAAGATGAGAGTTATTAGGTGAGTCAACATTGTGATCCAGCTAGCACAGTAGGTCTTTATCTCACAGAAAGCTTGCCAGCATTAAAAATTACATCTGGGAATATGGTTCTCACTTTTTATCAATATATCCACCGAAGAAGAATCACTTTCATTGTAAAGGTTCTTTTCCTTGGACCTACTTGCTTAGCAAGCTCCAGGCAGCAATAAATCGAGCATTATATGCAGCTATAGTGTTATTCTCATCATTAAGAAACAGCACTTTAATTAGAACCATTATGCACTAAACAAAGATGTAAACTAATGGAAGTGGTGGAGGCAACGGCTGCCATTGCAAGGCCGAAACTTACAGGGCGTTTCATAGGAAAATTTGACACTGTAGTAGATTAAAGTACGGCAGAACTGTGCTTAATCATTCTGCTTCCCTGTATTAGTTTCTAAACTACAGCACTGTTTTGTGAAATTTTAACCTTTAGCTATTTAGACAAAAAGCTTCCACTCTCACCACCAAACTACCTTCTGGAATTTAATAAAATGCACTTTGAAGAGCTTTAAGTATTCTCTTTTTATTCTACTTGTGGTCCACGTATATGTCGACAGATCATTCCTTCAAGCAGCTGAGAACTGAAAGGCAAAAGCTTTTTCTGTAAGGCTAATAAAAAAAAACACTTTCTAATCTCCTCCACAGTGAGTTTTCAGCTTCAAAATGATGCTAAGTTTCCTGCTTTTATTCAATATCAAAAAATTATTCATGTGAACCAAAAACAAGTTAAGACTCCATAAATCTGTTCTTAAATATTGCAAGTCAATTTTTTGAGTTTATTTTGCAGAGAAAGGGAGATCACAAGGAAAATTTGTATATTACTTCCTGAAAACAATGTTCCTCGACCATTCCCTTCAACTATGGGAACTGGTTTTCCAGGAAAAGAAAACCCCATTAAATATCTTCACTTCTGTGCAGGAATGTACAACAGCCTCAACAATTGTTTCTTATGTGAAACTTTCTTTCTTCCAACTTCCCAACTTTGTAGCTCAATGCAGCTACAGCCTGTGCTTTAACTATCATCTGGTATTGCAGCAATGAGGCCTTCCTTCTTGTAATTTGTCCCACAAGCACATCATCTGCCTCGGCGACTGGTAATGAGCAGTGTAATAATCATCAATGCACCCATGCTGGCAGAACTTGAAGCTGTGTACGTACTCCACAGGTTTCGAACTGTTGAACTTTTCAACCCACATTCCCATACTCACATCTTCCATCTTAAACAACTGCAGGATGGGAGATTGATTTAGGTTAAGGCAGTCACAAAATCCCATTAACTTAAATGAAAATGATGTGATGCAGACATCAACATGCAAGCACATACAACCACCTAGGGAGAAAGGAATTTTGACATACCCTCAACTTATGATTTTCAAATTCTGTGACAATGAAACACGCAATGTCAGACGACAGCATGTAACCTGGACCATCTGCATATGGTGGATATTCTTCTTCTGACCACTCCTGTACAAGGGAACCAATGAAAACAAGGAAACAATAGTATATCAGGAATACCCAGGATGGCAATATATCTCCCTCCACTGAAGAAAATAACAGAGGATGAAAGCCCTCTTCCCCAGTGTCCTAGTACCCTTTTAAGAACCCAGAACAATTGCAACTCAGCTTATAGCAAAGGCTGGTAAACAGTAACAATTTCTTTATACGTGGTTCATTTACCCTAAAACATACCTCAAAAGTCACTGCCCATTTACCACTGCGCAGGGGCTTGTGGTAGTAATTCATGTTTCCCATGAATAGGCTTCTGTCTCCATCAAATTTCTTAGCTTCCTTGATTACTTCATCAACTCTAACAAATGTGTCATCATCACACTTCATAACATACTTTGCAGCTATTCTGTGGGTCTGTTAATCGAAAAAGAATTCAAGTTACCTTCAGTGGTCCTATTATAATTCTAGAATTAAAAATAACAAACTGAACACAAAATTGCAACTTGCAATCCATAACGAATAACGACTCTAGGCAAGACAAGAGCAACACTCGGATCATTCACCCCATATTCACAAATTGCAAGAGTCTTCAGCACAACTAGGCTGTAGTGATCCAAGTAAGGAACAATAACAACATCTCCAAAATACTTTGCTTCTTTCTTTAGCGCTGCATTTATTTCTTTCTTTCCGTTCTGTCAGAATGTCACAAAACAATTTAGCATTTATAGGATTCAAAAAATTAATCAAAGCCTCCATTCTACATATTTACCAGAGCTACAAAGAAACGTGCAACCACCAATGAAGATTTTATCGAGTTATGCTGCATCCATGTTTTCCTTACAGCCATCCGCTCAGCAAAATGGTTAGCAGCGGATAGAATACCAATGAATAGCTCTACCTGCCCCCGAAGAGGCGGCGCTTGCCACTGAGGAGACATTTCAAGATGCTGCTGTGAAGCCAAGGTTGGAAACGAAGCAGGTAAAGAAGCAGCAAATACAGAGTGCACATTGATATCTTCATTTAAGTACAAGGCAGTGGCATCCTCAAGAACAAATCCCTGATGAACGTCAGAAACTACTTTAAGAACATCTGTAACGACAAATTCGTCAAAAGTGCCAGGATTGTTCAAAAGTTGAGAGAGTAATTCACCGGCCGGTATGGGAATGAAGTGATATGCCTTCCATCCACGTTGATATGGTATCCTTCAAAGCCAGCTCTGAGTGTAAGAACAAATAACTTGCCCTCGACAAACGGGAATGGCCAATGATAGGAAATCCTTTTCCTCTGCCCGATTAGCTTATTCAACCACCAAGAAAGCTTAGAATCTTCCTCGTTATTAGTATCTTTACGAAGCCACTTTTCACATTTCACCTGTCCATCAACTTCCAGAAAAACAAAAAACAAAAGGATAACAACGTCAGCAGATTGGAAATTATTTTCCCATTTGCGAGAGAACAAGACACCCTCAAATCAACAAGGAGAAGTAAATTATTTCCAAAACGTAAAAACTAAATACAAAAAGAACTGCCCTGCGCAATGTTATCAAAATTCCTCGTTACACCATAACACGTAAATGATTTATTAATGAGAACTACACCACAAATGAATCAAAGTCAGACTGCATTCATAATTCACATTGATCACAACCTTGAATGAAATCAATCTTAACAGCATTACCTTTATCAGTCTCAAACAAAAGAGCCCAGATAACTACATGAGAACAAACTCACCAGTTTCCTTATTAGCCCTTGAGCCCCACCCCTCGCATCTCAATGGACTCCCCCACTGCATTCTATAGCAAGTGTTCTGCTCTATCACAGGTTTACCGCTCCAATCACCCTTCAATCTAGGATTGAAGTGTAAAATCCTTGGTGGGTCCTCACCATCAACTGTCTTAAGCCCCTGCAGCTCCATCATGAACTGTGAAACCATCAACGCACTTTCTCCTTCTTTCAGCAAAGAAATTTTCGGGTCTTTCTCTGGGTGTGCCCATTTCGGCTCTCCAACCACCGTTATGTGCGATCCTAGAGTCAATCCGCATGGAAGTTCCATGATCCTGTTCCGGGTTGAGAACTCCAACGCGGATAAAGCAATCGAATCGGGACATTGCTCGATCATTTTGTCAATGCTATTCTCACTAACTTCAGTTAGCTTAGAGCTTTGCATTTCGTCCCAGAGTTTTTTGCCGGCTAACAACGCCTGTTTCGCAGCTTTAAGCAGTGGACTGAACTCGTCGATACTGTCGAACACAGTTTCATTAAAGAACACACCTGACGCTTCAATCTCTTCCCGCATTTTCCTCGTCGGAAGGTGGTCGATATATCGTCGGGTTTGGAAGTCAGTTCCGACCAGCCCCCGCTGGCCGTCAAATGAAAGGGACCTATAGCCATAGACAGTTCTGAAGACCAGAGGCACTTCAATGCCCATAAAGAGAAGGTAGACAAAAAGCGCAGCCATAAGAGTCTGGATCAATGTGACTCGAGTCGGCGGCGTTAATGACTCGAACTTGGCTCGCTTCATTGTCGGGGTGTGTTGAAGTAGTGAAATCAAAATGGTTAAATTGATTGGAGGGACCTTATAATTTAGTGCTTAAATGAAGCTGCAGTTTGAGTTCTAAATTGGAGTTACAAGGTAAAGGCACAGAAAGCCTTGGCAGGAGATTATTTAGGAAGGTTGAAAGGAAAAAGTCATTTCCATTGAAGGAAAGGCAAAGACGGTGCAAATATTTAGACAAGAACGTATCTTTACGAAAGACCCATGTTTTAAATCCCCCTATGAGTTGCCAAAAACAGGACGCGTTTTCGAAAAGATTTTTGGAGTTTCTCCTTGGACACGTTTTTGTCAGAAGTTATTACGTACATAAACAGAGAAGAGATTGAAACTACTAAGATAAGAATTTGTGACAGTAACGTTGAAACGAAAGAGAAGGTTAATTAGAAAACGCATGCCACGGGTGCTTACTTGAGGTCAACGTATTAATATTTATAAGATATCGATAACTATTACGCTTGATAATTAGTTAGCGCGGCAAGAAGTCCACGAGCTAAGTGTTTTTTTTTTTTTGAGATTGGATTTTTTGTCTAAGATTATCATATCCTATTTTATCCCAAACTCAAATGACGTCGTTTTTCTTTAAAATTTAAAACGCGATACTCTGTAACTTATATATTAGTTTGTCCTAAGCCACGAACCAGTCGAATGTTTTTATATTTATTTTTTGACTTTTTATGGTTTTATGTTAAATTTAATTATACTACTGTAACTTTAATAAAAATTTAAATTTAAATAAATTTAATTTATTTATAATAAATAATATAATTTATTATTAATTTTAATAATAATAAATAAAAATTTTGTTGATTTTAAATTTAATTTATAAATTTATAAAAATTAAATTATTATAATGATATGATTAAATTTATAAAAAAATAAATTAAAAAGATGCGCCAGTTTTGAATTGTTTTAGTTTTTAAATTAGAAGATGCACTAGTTTTGAAATTGTTTTAATTTTTTATAAAAATAAATTTAGAATGAAGAAAAAAAGTTATTTTAATTTAGAAAATTTTTATTTTAACTTCATAATTACACAACTATGACTTTAATAAAAAATTAAATTAATTTGTAAATATTTAATTATAACTGTAATAAAAATTAAATTAAATTAAATTATAATTATAATTAT
>JANZXP010000001.1:3375946-3387432 GCA_027576715.1 Erythroxylum flavicans
CCGTTATCTTGGGATATGTGTCGGAATGACCTACGGGCGTTCCGGGACGTACTCTAGGGTAATGGGGGGTTACAAGTGTGGGGGAGATTAGAGAGATGGTTATGATACTGCTATCTTGCCCATAAAAACCAAACCCTAACAAGAAGTGGCAACCTATTGAGAAGATCATTCACATGGGGAATAATACGGAGCTATCTGCATAGAATAACTTAAAATAAAGCACCATAAAGACTGCTGCTCAACCAATTGTAGATGTGGCAGAGGAACTAGTTGTCTGGATCGAGGTTGCTGATAGGAGGATCGAAAGCCTAATGAGTGTCTCTAAGTAGGGTGAACCATAATTCTACTAGGCTGACCAACAGTAATGATTAATTGAAGGTTACAAGGACAGGGAAATAGGAGATCCTTTAGAGGAAATAAGGGAGCTTAATACAAATGAGGAGACTATGACTGTACTATCAGAGAAAGACACAAATATTGGTAAGGAATTACCTTTAGATATAGAGGAATTGAAACCAGTTCACACTCAAGTTGTTGCAACAAGAAAAAGTGTTGCTAGGAAAAAAAGGAAAAAAGAAAAACAAGGGGGTTATCTCCCCTAAATGTCTTTTTTAATCTAAAACACGAGGGGCTTAAATGACCCCATGAAAGGTTATATGCTTATAGACCTTATTAAGGAGAAGAAGCCAACTCTGGTAGGATTGCTTAAAACTCGAATAAAGGACCTGTCTACTAAGCTTAAATAAAGGACCTGTCTACTATTAACACCCAGAAGTTTTTAAGTTCACAATAAAGGGGCATATCCAATCATAAGTCCCATTTTAACGGCTGTATTATCTGTTTCTATAATTCAGATCTGATGGAAATTCAAGTTGAGGAGGAGAGTGTCCAGCATCTTCATTTATTGTGCAAATTTGGAGGTCAGCTTTTGTGCTTTGTCCTTACCTTGATATATGCTGCCAACCTTGGGTTCCATTGTAATTCTCTGTGGAGTTGTCTGAAAAGAATCATTAATCTATCTTCCCCTCCTTGGATTGTGGCTGGAGACTTTAATTGCATATTCAATATAAAGGAGGCAGAAGGTAGGAAACAATATACAATGGGTAACACTAAAGAACTCACTAACTTGCACACAGAGGTAAAGCTGATAAAACTTTGCTCGAATGGAAAAGTGCTCACATGGTCTAATAACCAGCAAGGGTCCACACTCATTTGGAAGAAACTAGGTCGGTGCTTGGTTAACTCAGGAATCCATTGTTCATTTTGGGGAAAATTTGACATTAAGTCACTCCTATTTAGTCATCCATTGCTGGGTTAAGATAAGGACAAGAGGAGCACCATTCCATTTTTCAATGGAATTACTCAACTGGAGGGGTTTCGGGACATCATTAATACTTGCTAGCAACAGGAGATTCAGGGATATAAAGCTTACCAGTTGATGCAAAAATTACGGTAGGTTAAAATGCCTTAAAAAGTGTCACATGTGGAACTAAACAAAATTTGTCTATACTTCGTGATTGAGTACAACATGCCCAAGAGGAGTGTTACAATCATTTAGATGATGTAAATAGGAGGGTCCTGGAAAGAAACTTCCTCAAGGGGTTCCAATAGGCTTTGGAGCTATAACGATCCATTCAAAAGCAGAAGGCAAGATTGAAGTGGATTAGGGAAGGTGATGCCAACACTAAATTCTTTCATACTTCAATACTGGTGAGATATAACATCAATAGAATTGTCAGTCTGCAAGATAGTAATGGAAATGTACACTTTGATAATGAGGCTTTGCTTGAGTTGGTGAGAAATTTTTTCTCACAATTGATGGGACCTAATAACGTTGAGACACCGTTGGACAACATGAAGGGATCCTAGTGGGAGTCGTCAAACAAGAAAGTAAGGCAGCACTGATTTCCCCCCTCTCATTACAACACATACAATCGATAGTATCCCAGTTACACCTTTCCAAAGCCCCAGGCTCGGATGGTTTTACAATGTGATTCTTTCAACAAACTTGGAAAATCACGAGTCAATTGATTGTTGAAGTTGTGTTGGAGCTCTTCTAAAATTCCAAAATGTTGCAAGAACTGAATATTATATTTATTTTTCTGATGCCTAAGAGAAAACAACCAATGAATATAAGGGATTTTAGACGAATTTCGTATTGCAACACAATATGCAATGTAATTGCAAAATTACTTGCGTAGAGACTAAAAGGGGTGCTTAAGGAAATAGTTTAAGTCACTTATGGAGCATTCATTCCTGGTCAGAATATCAGGGATAACATGCTCTTATTACAAGCATTGCTGAAAGATTACTCTTCAGGACGTCAAATAAAGAGTTGTATGTTTAAGATCGATTTCTACAAAGCATTTGATATGGTCAACTGGAGCTTCATCAAAACCTTTATGGAAATTTTGGAGATGCCACCTGCATTTGTTAAATGGCTGATGGAATGTATATGGACCCCTTCCCTGAGTATCTTGGTGAACGATTTACCAATCAAACTGTTCAAAAACTATAATCTTCAACTCACACATCTAATCTTTGCAGACGATCTCATGTTATTCTGTGTTGAGGATTTAGCCTCTGTGAATATACTAATGCATTCTTTGATGATTTTCTCGAAGTGTTCTAGTCTTCGAATAAATATGGAGAAAAGTTGTATAATTATTTCAGATGATATGCATAATGCTAGTGAACTTAATAAAGCTACCGGGTTGAGTCTCCACCCCTATTATGAAATATTTAAGGGTGACCATATCTCTTTCCAAATCAAAGTTTGGTGATTGCATTTCCATTTTTGAGAAGATAAAAGGCAAAGTACTCTCTTGGCAAAACGGATTTCTATCCTACGCAGGGAGAATCACTTTAATTATATCGGTATTGAGTAGTTAGCTCATAATGTTTTGCCTCGCAAGATTATCAAGAAAATTGATTGTTTTCTTAAAGCGTTTCTATGGTTTGGAAAATTAGGGAGAAATGCCAAAGTTAAATGGTGTGACATCACTCTTCCTAATATGCAAGGAGGATTAAGCATCTAATCGTCTGTGTCAACGAAAAAATTATTACTTAGCAAAAAGCTGTGGAGATTGGTTTTGGATAAAAAAGCTTTATAGACTAAATAGATCCATTAAGTTCACCTCCAAGATCATAACCTCTGGTAACTTGATGCCTCTACCCATTTCTCCTGGTTCTTCGAAGAGGTGTTGAAGATGAGGAACTAGATATACCATATTAAGTATAGAATTAATGGAGGGGGAAGCATCTGGGTATGGTTTGACAATTGGCTGGAGATTAGCCCTCTCATAAATAACTCAGTTTATGCCCACTTACGAAATCATCTACCGTTGGAAGCAAGAATCTCAGATCTTATTATCGATGAGGTATGGAGGGAGAACTTCAGGGGATTTTCCTCTTTACGGAACCTTCTCCCTCAACTAAGGGACATAACTTTATACTATTCAATATGTTAGGTACTGAACTGGAGCAGTTCATTCTCTAATGTATCTTGGCATCACATATTCAGAAATGACACTACGCATGTGCCTTGGTATCATTTGATATGGAAGAACATAATGAATCCCAAAGTGTCCTTTCTTACCTAGCTGGCTATTAAGAACAGGCTACGAACTAAATGTCAGTGGTTCAATACTTTAGATACTTGTTGTGTACTTTGCCAAAATGTAGATGAGGATATAAATCATCTCTTTTTCAATTGTGTTTATTCTAAATCGATATCAAGTAGGATCCAATATATGGTGGGAGCGATAAACCATCACTACGAATGGGAGAGTACGTTGACATGGTTTATCAACCATTCAAAACCTAGTAATGAAAACGCTGCACTCCTGAAATTCATGTTTGTCTCCTCTAACTATATGTTTAGAAAGAAGGAACCGGAGAGTGAACAACCTAGCTAAAGAAGATAAACATCATATAGCAAACAAACTACTAAATTGGATATGAGTTACTGTCTTGGCCAGAAAAACTGAACACTTGATTATCCCTTGCTTGCGAACTAGATGGAACATTTGAAGCTAGCTGATAACTTGTCAGCCATATGATATATAGTTAGAACCTTGCTCCATGTTATTTGTTTTTCCATCAATATCAGATAAACAAGATGTATAACGAGTTTATCTTTATATTTTGTATATTTTGTGATAACTGAGCTATAGTTAATACAATATCTTATTCATTTCCCAAAAGAAAAATTTATAAGATAAACTAGGAACAAACATCACTTATAAAAGCTTAACATTACCTTGACTAGTTTTAATGTTAACAGTACCTTTGCCTTCAACCTAAACCTTCTTGTTTTCTTCTAGTATCACCTATAATTTTTTTAGTCTCATCAAGCTCCCCAAATATTGACTTTGTTCCAAATATATGATAGGAATAACTACTATCTAAAAACCAAACATCTTTAGATTTCTCTTTTTCACAAAAAAGGCCATGAACAACTTATTGTCTTCATCTGTTTTCTCTGCAAAACTGGCTTGATTATTCTCATCCTTCCATTTTTGCCAATAATAAGCTTCTATGTGACCTTCTTTTTTGCAGTAGTGACATTGAAAGAGCTTTTTGTGCCCCTCTTCACTGGAACTTGCTCTACTTCGACCTCTTTCTTAGCCTCTTCCATGATATCTTTCATGAAATCCACCTCTGCCATGATCGCAACCTGTAGAAGTTTCTAGTGTCTCCCCCTTCACCTGAAAGAACTCATTAGTTCATCAAATGAATAATCACATAAATTATGGGTTTCTTTATTAGCGGCAACAGTATGTTCAAACGTTGGAGTAAGAATCCTTAAAATTTTTGTAGCAATAGTTTCTTTAGATAAATCTTCACCATACGACATCATTTGATTGGCTAGAGAAGTTTAAACAAATTCATTGTTTTTCATAAACAAAGTTTCAAAGTCGCAATGATAAGTATGCAATTTTACTGTAATCACCTTTGGTGAACCTTGAAACTCCTTCTTCAAAATCTGTCATGCCTCCCATGATGTTGTTGTTACTGTAATTTTTGAGAAGATAATTTCATGGACTGCTTGTTGAATAAAAAATAAGCTTTAGCATCCTTTTTAGTTTTTTTTTCCAATCTTTCTACTACCTCTTTGTCTAGATTAATTAAATCTGCAAAGCCAAACTCTATGATGTCCCAAAGTCCTTGAGATATAAAAAGAGTCTTCATTTTAATACTCTAAAACTCGTACTTTTCATTGGTAAAAATTGGTATGAGTGGCTATGTAGGTGATGAAATACCATTTGCTTCCATCACTACTTTTACTCTCTCACACAAGCTGGCTCTGATACCAAAATTGTTGGAAAAGAAATAAGGAACGAAGAAAAAGTGTTAGCAAATGCTTCAAAATTGTTAACTATTTGTTAGTGGGTTTCGTAAATTCTTAGTAAAATAGTATATTTATTTTATGTTAAGTAGATAGAGATGTACGTGGGCTATTTACTGACTTCCTATAGTTGTTTACCCATTTCCTAGTTAGCTGCTTGGTTTTAGCTTAGTTGGTTTAGTTTGGGTCTATTTAAGTAGTTAAACTGTTGGTTTTATTTGATGAAAAAGACAAGTAGTTTGTGTAGTATCTTTAATTAGTCCTCTGTTTCATTTATCTTTTTTCCTCTATTCCCCAACAAATTGGTATCGGAGCTTCAGTTTTATTTGGGGACTTATGAGGATTGAGCAATAAATTCTTTTTTTAAAAAGATTGTGAGTGTTGAACCTTAATAATGATATCAAACAATTTCTCCATTCCAATTCTTATTTTCAATGGAGAAAATTACCACTCTTGGACTATCAAAATGAAGTCATATTTGCAAGTTGTTAATTTATGGGACGTTATTGAAAGTGAGTTTAAGCCTACACCTCTTTTATAAAATCTAACCCTAAACCAAATTAACAAGAATGATGAAGAAAGAGCAATGAAACCAAAAGCTCTATCTTGCCTTCATTTAGCCTTGACGGAAGGAATTTTCACAAGTATAATGACAAGTGAATCTTTTAAAGAAGCATGGGAGAAACAAAAGGAAGAATTTGAGGGCAACACTTAAACTAAGATGACGCAAATTTTGAATCTCAAAAGAGAATTTGAGATGTCAAAAATGAAGAATTCAGAAGGTGTCAAGGAATATGGGAGCAAACTTATGTCCATTGTCAATCAAATCAAGTTACTAGGTGAAGAATTTCTTACTCAAAGAGCTTTAGACAAGCTTCTTATGACCCTTCCCAAAAGATACGAGTTAAAAATTTCATCTCTTGAAGTTACTAAAGATCTATTAAATAAAACCTTTGTAGAGTTACTAAACGCTCTTCAAGTTATGGACCAAAGAAGAATAATAAGGGACAGAGAAAATGGTGATAAGGTCAAAGGAACAACATGGTCAAGAATTCCTTTTTAAAGGGTAAAAGAGAAGGATTGTTGGCACAAAGGAAAATCACAGTGCTTTAAGTGCAAGATGTTTGGGCATGTTTAAAAAGGCTGTGGATTTCAAAATGAAGAAGAAACAAACATGACATAAGTGGCACAGGAAGAAAACCTTTTTTAGAGTTGGTGAGAAGTGCACTAGGAGAGATATGTTCCAATATCTGTAAGTTGTTGATAATGTGCATCAACAAATTTGAAGATGGTGATGAGAAGTGTATTACAATGGGAGAGAAGTGCTCCATTAATGAAATTTTGAAGCAAGGGAGAGTGTTACCAAATGCTTCAAAATTGTTAGTTAGTTGTTAGTAGGCTTTGTAAATTCTTAGTCAAATAGCATGTTTATTTTATGTTAAGTAGATAATGATGTAAGTAGGATGTTCACCTACTTCCTAGTTAGTTGTGTACCCACTTCCTAGTTAGTTGCTTAGTTTTAGCTTAGTTTGTTTACTTTGGGTCTATTTAAGTAGATAAACTGTTGGTTTTATTTGATGAAAAAGAAAAGTAGTTTATACAGTATCTTTAATTAATCCTCTATTTCATTTGTCTTTTTTCCTCTGTTTCCTAACAAAAAGGCAAACAAAAGAATAACAAAATAAATCATAAAGCTGGTGTACTACTATACTTTTTTTTAATTTCTTATCTATCTTGAAGACAGATGAGAGTGTTTATTATATACATATAGGCTACAGTGAACAAATAGAGCAAAAAGTATTGATTGTGAAATAACCCACTACTATCTAAACAACCCACTACTACCTGATTTTTAATATTGATATCTGTTAGAGAAAATAAAGGAAACAGACAATAAAACTCGGTCAACTGTTGAACTACTTTTTAACGCTGATCTATGATTTCATAATTGCCTTAAACATATCAGTTGATTTTTGTTTTGTTCTTGAAGAAGTAGAGCGTGGTAATCTTTGAGTTGTTCATCTTTCCAATCATATGAAATTATTGATATCTTCATAAAAGCCTTGCTTGAACGAAATTTTTTCTCTTTCAACATATACCAAATCTTGCTATGATGATCAATTTGCTAGTTGTGTTAAGAAAATAATCAATTCTTGTTCTTATATTTATAGCTAGACATTGTGTTGTATTAGGACACTCTTTTCTTGTATAATTTGTCAAATCACTGATTTGTTATATTGTAATTAATTTTGAAATTATATAAAAAGCTTGTCACTCCACCATAGGACCAGAACTCAAAACCATAGGGTTAAGGAAGGTGACGAATGCCTTCTCATCCTAGCTACTCTGTGCAATGTTTTTAACTTGAGTTAACACTGCAATTAAGTAATGTCCAGGGGAGAGAATGTTGGACATTTTAGACATTTCCCATAAAGTTGGACAACATTGAACAAATTGAAAACAATTTTAAAAACTCAGTTAAGCTATGCTACTGTATTAATCGACTAGATTTAAAAAAAAAACATTTGATCCAAAGAAAACAAAAGTCCATCATTCTGTCCTGCAAAACTTTCGATACTGAAAAATATCAGACACATGTGTCATGTGTGATACATGTCTAATATAATCATGCATATTTAATTCCTTACTAACATGAATGGAAAAATGAAGTGTGGCAAACAAGGATGATACCTGTATGATCTAATATGTATCATCTTTGTTTGTAGGCTTTGATTTCTCCAACTTTATGCTAAACTGCATTAGAGAAATTTTGTTTTCTCTCACTGAATGCTAAACAACATTAAAGAAAACTTGTTTTTTCTCACCGAATGCTAAACAACATAAGAGAAAACCTTTATGTTCTCTAATTGAATGCTAAACTGCATTAGAGAACCTTTATGGGATTGAAAAACTTATATCCCCCTATGTCATGTCATAATTCAAGGATATCCATATAAAACTGTATACGTCTAAATGACATAAGCTCAAGGTCAATTTGTATCTATGCCCAGTGACCTTTAAATTCTTAAGATCGACACAAATCTTAAGACTTTCACATATATTATGACAATGTACGATAACAAGTATTACTGAGGATAAACGACGATCATCTTTATTGATGAACCATCATATTGTCATCATACAACAAATATGTAAATATACAAATGTATATGGAGCAAACATAATGATCTCCTAACTAACAATGTCTAAAGACTTCAAAACACCCATATTGTAAACTTGTCTCACAATCATAAGTAGGCGAAGTCTTTTAGTTAAAGGATTGGCTAACATTTTCTCAGTCCTTAAATCCTCCAAACCTTAATGTCACCTTTTCATATCTAGGGATGTCAAATTTGGTTCGGCCTGACCCGACCTGATTTTGGCCTTTGTGTTTTAATCCATAAGTTAACCTAGCCCAGAACATCAAAAATGACATAATTTTGAATTTTTTAAAAATATAACCAGATGAGCCGATTCCTAGCCTGGCCCATTGACACGTTTATTCATATCAACTCCTTTATGGTCAAATAATTGACCTCTAAATGCTAAGATCTTATGATACTAAACAACATAGCAACTTGATTATCACAGTACAATCGAATGATTATCATAGCAGCTTGATTATCACAGTGCATGCATGGTCGAGGAAGTCACCCATGTCTACTTGACACTCTTCCACGAAATTGTACCATTTGCAAACATAAAAATGTAACCTTAAGTGGACTTTCGATCATCCAGACACATAGCTTAAATTTGAATCTGAATTCCTTACGAGGTTTAAATTATTGACTTTTCTATATGTCATCATATAATCCTTAGTTCCCTTTAAGTATCTCAACAGTCGCTTAACTACTTTCCAATGGTCTATACGTAGGTTAACCAGATATTGACCAAACAGTTAACAACAAATGCAATGTCCTGCCTAGTACTTACTTTTGCATACTTCAGGCTATCAACGTACTAGTTTTAAGAAAATTCCTCATAGCTTGTCTATTTTCTTTATTCTTTGATACTATACCAAAGATAATCTCTCACTATAAGAGATAAATGCTACGATAGGTTTACAGCCAACCGTATTAAACCTTTGTAGCACATACTCAATGTATGCACTCTGTGAGAGGCTTAATGAGTGTTGAGATATGTCCTTGTAATTTGCATACCTAGAATGAAAGATGCTTCACAAAGGTGCTTCATATTGAAATGCTTAGCCAAAATTTGCTTAACCTCATGCAATATAGTTAAGCTATTCAATATGAGCAATATATCATCCATGTGTAATAATAGGAAGATGACTTTGCTCCCCTTGACCTCGTGATACACATATCTTTTTAACTTTATTTTTCATAAAGCTGAAAGAGGTCATATCCTTATTAAATGTAAGGTATCACTTTCAGGAGGTTTGATTTAAACCATATATTGATCTACTTAACGTACAAACAATGTCAGTTCCATCTAGATCTTGAAATCTTTTAGGTTGTTCCATATAGACCTCTTTATAAAGGTCTTTATTCAGAAAAGTGGTTTTGACAAATGTAACTCTATATCTTCTTAAGCTACAATTGCCATAATTACTCAAAATGTATCCTATAAAGACAAGAGAGCAAAGGTAACATTAAAGTCTCTTCCTGAGTGAACCATCAGGCAACTGAGCGAGCCTATAAACCGCTGAACTTTATCCCAAAATCCTTTAGGTTTTAAAATTTATTTACAACTGACAGGTTTGCAGTTCCATTATAAATCAACTAGCTTCTAGGCCTTACTATGCTTCATGGATTGCATCTCACCAATCATTGCATCCCATCAAAAATTCGCATTTATAAAAATAACTGGATTCGAAACATGTCTAATATCATAGTCCTATTCACCTAATAGAATACGTAATTAGATGGGATAGTAGGTTGTCTCACTCTAGTAGATCTACACAACTGCATTAGATCTTGTAGCCCAGGAGCCTCTATGTGTACAGGTATAGGTTCCTGTTCCTGTATAGGCACAGTATAAAGACCTAAATCCACCGGATCTAATTGTATAAGTAGCGACTACATAGTAACTATAGTATCCACCCTACTATCATCTTAAGGGTCAAAGGGCCCACCATCATCATAGACATCGTATTCTAGAAACTTAGTTATTTGTGATTCCACTATTCTAGTTCCTCCGCCTTTACAATAAAATCTGTAGCTTTTCGAGTGATCGAGATATTTGACTAAATAGAAATGAGCAAAACGAGTATGCAATTTATCTTTATAAGGATTATACTACCTCAATAGGGCAGTCTCATACACAAATGTGTGCAAGGTTCAGGTAGATTAGTCTTGTTCTGCATTGACTTCTTCAAGTCCTTTAGGGTGTGGTTATGTAACATCCCATCACCAATGAGAAGGGTAAAATAGTAATTTGGAATAGTTTATAAGTGCTTAAAATTGTCCTGACATGTTCATGTATACGCATACAAGTGAATAGTGAATTTTGCACATGTAAATGACTGTACATGCATTCATGACATTTCTCGGTATTTTTGTTAATAAATGTGATTGTTATAGAAATTATGATTTGTGTGTATGAAAAATTGTGTTGGAGAGGGTCATTTTGGTTTTCTGATTTTTAGTGAATTTTAGAAATTTTTCTGAAAATTTTCGGGGTAATTTTTGGACTAGGAAAAATGCCAAGTGGCAGAATAAGGGTTTATCGGTAGCAAAAATGACTGCCCAATGGCACTGGAAATGTAGATACATGAAGTTAGGAATTATTAATTTGAGCCATTGGAAAATTGGGGAGAAATTGGAGTAGAAATTGGAATTGTATTGTAAAGAACCTAAGTGAGGTGTTTAGAGTGTTGCATGTTAGGCAAGTGACAGCCCAGAATTATCAGAAAAATTCTTCAGAAAATTACCTGAAATGTATGGTAAGAAGATAGAAGAAGAATTTAAGAAGAAACATCCAGGAAACACTATAGGGATTATACCAAGAATACACTTAAACTGTAACATCCCATCACCAATGGGAAGGGTAAAATAGTAATTTGGAATAGCTTATAAGTGCTTAAAATTGTCCTGACATGTTCATGCATACACATACCCGTGAATAGTGAATTTTGCACATGTAAATGACTGTACATGCATTCATGACATTTCCC
>JANZXP010000001.1:3405912-3422405 GCA_027576715.1 Erythroxylum flavicans
TAATTGTGGATACATATAAATCTAGTTGGGAATCAACGGGATGCACTATTATGGCAGATGGGTGGACTGATCAAAGATAAAGAACCTTGATTAATTTCTTGGTTTATTGTAATATGGGAACAACTTTTATCAAGCCTGTTGATGCTTCTGACATGATAAAAAGTGCTAATGCTTTATTTGAATTATTCTCTGAAATTGTCGAGTGGGTTGGACCAAATAATGTTGTGCATTTTGTTACAAACAATGCAACTAATTATGTATCAGTTGGGTACTTATTACAATCAAAGTATGAGTATATTTATTGGTCTCCATGCACTGCTTATTGTATAAATCTTATTTTAAAAGATATTTGTGGTATGGATCATATTTCTAGTCTTGCTTCATGCACATCTAAGATCACAATTTTTGTGTATAATCATGTCACATTTTTGTCTTAATTAAGAAAATAAGAAGATTAGGTTAAGATCGTGCGTTCCATTGCTACCAGGTTTGCAATTAGATTTATTACTTTGAAAAGTGTTTATGAACATAAGCAACTACTTCAAAATTTGATGACAAGTAAACACTTTTCAAGTCATAAATTATCAAAGAGTGAAAAAGGAAAAGAAATTTGTGCTATTATTTTAGATAATAAATTTTGGGATACTTGGTTGATCATTGTGAAGATTGTGGCTCTGCTTATAAGGCTGTTGAGGATTGTTGACTCACATGAGAAGCCATCTTTGGGATATATATATGATGGTATGTATATAGCTCACAAAATAATTATAAATCTTTTTAAAGAGAAGGAGAAATTGTACAAGCTTTATATAGATATTATTGATCGACGATGAGATAAGCATCTTACGCAAAAGATTCACTTAGTTGTTTATTTTTGCAATCCTTATTGCTTATATAGTGGAGAAGCACGTACAATTAATATTATGAGTGGTTTGTTTGATGTGATTGAATGCAAAGATATTTTCTTTATTAAAGAGCAATCACAAGCGATAAATGAAATTAAATTGTATCGTGAAGGTTTAGAGAGTTTTGCTAAATCATCAGCAAAGAGAGAACTTATGATGAAACAAATACAGCCAGATAAGTTTTATACTTTTAATTCATTATTTACTTATTAATAATATATATTTTTATCATAATTATTAATTTAAAATACAGATGAGTGGTGGAGATTATTCGGTGACAGTGTTTCAATATCAAGAAAACTTGCCGTTAGGTTACTTAGTCAAAGAACTTTTGCATTAGGTTGTAAACGTAATTGGAGTGTTTTTAAACATATTCATACAAAGAAACGAAATCGTTTAGAACATTGAAGACTTAATGACCTTGTTTACGTTACTTATAATCTGAGAATGAAACAAGGTATTTTATAGTTTTATTTTTATTTCAATAATTTTATTTTTGGACTTTATAATTTCTTTATTATGGTAAGAAGAGAACATATGATTCAGTTGATATTGAATGTATTGAACATATTGATTTTTGGATCGAAGATGAAGAACCATCGCCTGATCTTGATTATAATGAACTTGAAAAGACGATTTATGAAGAAAACATATTTGTCATAATGAATGAGTTAAAAATATCTATTGATGGTTAGATCATATCTTATTTTGATCATATTTAAGTTAAAATTATACCGTGTTATAAGTTTACAATTGAGAATAATTTCATACATTATTAATTTGTAATTTATTTTAATGCAGTAGAGGAAGTTGACGCAAATACTTTGGATGAAAGAGTAGTTTACAAATTTTTAAATAGCGTTGGAGAATTTAGAATTTTTGATGATGATAAGATGCAACCTCCTTCGGAAATACAATTTTGATTTTTATTGTTATTTTAAATTTTATATTAGACTCATATTTATTTATTATTAGTTCATTGTATAATAATAGATATTGGTATATTTTTAATTTTAATAAAATATTTTTTTTACTTGTTCTTATAAAATTTACTTTTTATTTATTATACACCGATTTTATAATAATTCACTATCGGTTAAATTTTTAAACTTTAAACTTTTCCTTCAACTGATTCGACGTCCGGGTAAGTTTTTAAGACATCGTGTAACATATATAACTTCTAAAGATGCGGTGAGTAAGCAAACGGAGGCTAGGACGACAGCGTATCAAGGGAATCAGCACAAAAGCTTGGCCCAGGTGAGACGACAACGTAGCAGTAGTTGTTAGTAAAGGGGTAAACGCCTCCCACCCGCACTGCCGATCGGTGCAATAGTGAAAAAGCTTCACTTAAAATGCGTAGTGGATGGATTTTTCAGTAAATTCTCCGCGTCTTTTCGTCTCTCCCCTCTCTCTCTCTCCCTCTCTCTCTCCTTTCCTTTTTCTACCATTCTGTGTAATTTGGCTTGAATCGCAGTTCTGAACTTATTTGACACGATAATTGTTGTCTGCTTCGATATTGTTATAGAAATTTTGTGTTAAAGGTGGCTGGGCTACCAGCTGTGAGCTTGTCTAGGGTAGGTTTGATGCTCGTTGTTTGCCTCTGCGATCTGGTCCATTCCTTCTAGGTTAGGGTTCCCGTTCATCTCGATTTTCTTCTTGGTCTTGTAGTTCTGTTTTTTCTTTCGCACGTTTTGTGTACCTATTTGTTTGTTTCTTTGTTGTATTTTATGCGCGGTTATTTATTGTTCTATTTTTATACACAGGAGCTGTTGCGATTTGAGCTTCAAGATTGGTCGTTTGAGAAATCGACTATCTTAACAAATAGGTTCGACTTGATTCATTTTTTTTGTTTCCCTAACTGTTCTTTCTGTTCTTCAAGTTCTTGCTTTCGGGTTTTCTGTAACTTGGAGGTTTTCGGTTACTGTTCGATGATGTTAATTGCTGCCATGATTAACAGCATGATTAGTTATGCATGTTTTTCCGTGTCTGATTTTTGAGTTTGGGTTTCTGAGGTTTAGAGACAAGTTTGAATCAAGAATTTCTTGAATTGATTTTGTTGATTTAGCACATGGGTGTGGTTATTTAATATTGTCTTTTTTGCAATCTAATCCAATTCAGCCATGGATACGAGATTCCCATACTCTCCAGCAGAGGTAGCTAAAGTCAAGTTGGTTCAGTTTGGCATTCTCAGTCCCGATGAAATCGTAACACTCTTCTCTCCCTCCTTCTTTTCCGATTACAATTTGAATTTGATTGAAGAAAACAAAGCAGCCCCTTTTCTTTCTAATTAACATGTTTCTAGTTTTCTTGAAAATGGAGTTATTGTTTTTACGGGTGGGTTGTGTTATATTGGTTGGCAGAGGCAAATGTCAGTGGTACAAATTGAGCACAGCGAGACCACGGAGAGGGGAAAGCCTAAGCCTGGAGGATTAAGCGATCCTCGGCTGGGCACTATTGACAGGAAGATGAAGTGCGAGACTTGTACTGCCATCATGGCTGAGTGTCCGGGTCACTTTGGCCATCTTGAGCTCGCAAAGCCCATGTTCCACATTGGATTTATGAAGACTGTTCTTAATATTATGCGTTGTGTTTGCTTCAATTGTTCCAAGATTTTGGCTAACGAGGTACCCACAAAGTTCACAAACAAACACCATTTAAACTTATTAATAATAATAATATTATTATTATTATTAGTATTTTGTATAAAACTCTCTCAACTGTTTTCTATAAATTTGCTGCAGGATGATCACAAGTTTAAGCAGGCCTTGAAAATAAAGAATCCCAAAAATAGACTTAAAAAGATTCTTGATGCTTGTAAGAATAAAACTAAATGTGAAGGAGGTGACGAAATTGACGTTCAAGGTCAAGATAATGATGAGCCTGTGAAGAAGAGTCGCGGTGGCTGCGGTGCTCAACAACCAAAGATTAGTATTGAAGGTATGAAGATGATTGCTGAGTATAAAGCTCAAAGAAAGAAAAATGACGATCAGGAACAACTACCTGAACCTGTGGAGAGAAAGCAGACCCTTACAGCAGAAAGGGTAAAATGTTGTTTTGTCCTAGAGCCTAAGATAAAATGTTGTTTTGCCGTTAATTTTGTGTATGTAGCTGATGTCATAATTTGTACTGCAGGTTCTTGGCGTTCTCAAGAGGATAAGTGATGAGGACTGTCAGTTATTGGGCTTGAACCCTAAGTATGCACGTCCAGATTGGATGATTCTACAAGTTCTTCCAATTCCCCCACCTCCTGTGAGGCCTTCTGTTATGATGGATACATCCTCCAGGAGTGAGGCAAGTCTACTATAGTGTTACTTTCCTAACACTGGACTGTAATTGATAACAAACACATGCTGTGTGTACATTCTCTTTTCTTTCCAGAGTGATATCTAACAATTCAGGTATCTTCAATGTGAATTTTTCCAAAAGCATTCATGTTTCTTGTCTTTTTCCCAATGTAGGATGACTTAACCCATCAGCTGGCAATGATTATTAGACACAATGAGAATTTGAGAAGACAGGAGAGGGGTGGGGCACCTGCACATATTATATCCGAGTTTGCACAGTTGTTACAGTTTCATGTGGCTACATATTTTGACAATGAATTGCCTGGACAGCCAAGGGTATGGGGTTGCTTATTCATGCATTGATGAGTTCCAATTGTATATGAGGTTCATTTTGTTTTGCTTTGTAAGAAATAATGTTTTTAGGAGGTGGTGTACTCTCATATTACAGGCAACTCAAAGGTCTGGAAGACCTATCAAGTCCATATGTAGTAGGCTCAAAGCAAAGGAAGGGCGGATTAGGGGAAACTTGATGGGTAAAAGAGTGGACTTTTCTGCGCGTACAGTTATTACACCTGATCCCACTATCAACATTGATGAGCTAGGGGTACCATGGAGTATTGCTTTGAATCTCACCTATCCTGAAACCGTGACTCCCTACAACATAGAAAGGTTCATACCTCATTGTAGCTTTTATTTCTTCCCATCTTTTTAACATTCCATTTCTTAACGTGGATATTTTCTCAAACAGGTTGAAGGAACTTGTTGAGTATGGACCACATCCTCCTCCTGGAAAAACTGGTGCAAAATATATCATAAGGGACGATGGACAAAGACTTGATCTTCGTTACTTGAAGAAAAGTAGCGATCACCATTTGGAGCTTGGCTACAAGGTATTTTCTTGCATGAGTCAATTGGATTTCATTCATTACATCCTATTAACAGTCCATTTATTCCTACCATTAAATCATTTTATGATGATTACAGGTGGAACGACATCTAAATGATGGTGACTTTGTTCTTTTTAATCGTCAGCCTAGTCTCCATAAGATGTCAATTATGGGGCACAAAATCAAGATTATGCCATACTCAACTTTCCGCTTGAATTTATCTGTTACTTCACCATATAATGCTGATTTTGATGGTGATGAAATGAATATGCACGTTCCTCAGTCATTTGAAACCAGGGCAGAAGTCCTAGAATTAATGATGGTGCCAAAATGCATTGTATCACCTCAATCAAATCGGCCAGTGATGGGTATTGTCCAGGATACTCTTTTAGGATGCCGTAAAATCACCAAGAGAGACACCTTCATAGAAAAGGTGAAACAGAAATGATATTTAAATCCCTTCTTCATCATTCAATTGTATGATTCTGTTCTTTCTTGTCTTGGACCTAAACTCTATCCCTATTTGCAGGATGTTTTCATGAACATCTTGATGTGGTGGGAGGATTTTGATGGGAAAATTCCTGCTCCTGCAATCCTGAAACCAAGGCCACTTTGGACTGGAAAACAAGTTTTTAACCTCATAATACCAAAGCAGATTAATCTGATCAGAACTTCTGCCTGGCATTCTGATTCTGAAAGAGGAATTGTTACTCCGGGGGATACACTGGTCCGGATAGAAAAAGGGGAGTTACTTTCTGGAACCCTTTGCAAAAAGACGCTTGGAACATCTACTGGAAGTCTTATACATGTGATATGGTAGCGATTTGGATGACTTTTATTGTACAAATATTTCACAGCAGATAACTTTTGGTTTTATGTGGTTGTTAAAAAGTGGAGACCTGACTTTGTTGGACCAGCTTGTATGGTGCAACTTATTTTCTAATTTATTTTATGCAGGGAAGAAGTTGGTCCAGATGCAGCACGCAAATTTTTGGGACATACGCAATGGCTGGTGAATTATTGGCTGTTACAGAATGCTTTTAGCATTGGTATTGGAGATACAATTGCTGATGCAGCCACAATGGAGAAAATCAACGAAACTATTTCAGCAGCAAAAAATGAGGTGAAAAAACTCATTATGCAAGCCCAGAGTAAAGATTTGGAGGCTGAACCTGGACGAACTATGATGGATTCTTTTGAAAACAAAGTGAATCAGGTGAGCTGATGAAAATGATTAGTGTTTTGTCAACTTTTTCTTTTTTTTTTGTTTACTAATTATGATGGTAACAACTGTCATCTTTAGGTGTTGAATAAAGCTCGTGATGATGCGGGTAACAGTGCCCAAAAGAGTCTATCTGAGAGTAATAATCTCAAGGCTATGGTTACCGCAGGGTCAAAAGGCAGCTTCATTAACATATCTCAGATGACGGCTTGTGTGGGGCAGCAAAATGTTGAGGGTAAACGTATACCATTTGGCTTTATAGATCGGACGTTACCTCACTTCACCAAAGATGATTATGGGCCAGAAAGTCGAGGCTTTGTGGAGAATTCCTACCTTCGTGGATTGACTCCCCAAGAATTTTTTTTCCATGCCATGGGTGGTAGAGAAGGACTAATAGATACTGCAGTTAAGACTTCTGAGACTGGCTATATACAGAGGAGATTGGTGAAGGCCATGGAGGATATCATGGTTAAATATGACGGTACTGTGAGGAATTCATTGGGGGATGTTATTCAGTTTCTCTACGGGGAAGACGGGATGGATGCTGTGTGGATAGAATCACAGAAGCTAGATACCTTGAAGATGAAGAAATCAGAATTTGATAGGGTATTCAGATATGAATTGGATGATGAAAATTGGAACCCTAACTATATGTTACCAGAACATATTGAGGATTTGAAAAATATCAGGGAGCTGAGAGATGTGTTTGAAGCTGAAGTTCAAAAACTTGAAGCAGATAGATATCAACTTGGAACGGAGATTGCAACAACTGGTGACAGTCTTTGGCCAATGCCTGTTAATCTTGGGAGGCTTATCTGGAATGCCCAGAAGACGTTCAAGGTTGATACCAGAAGGCCGTCAGATATTCACCCAATGGAAGCAGTAGAAGCTGTTGATAAACTCCAGGAGAGATTGAAGGTTGTTCCTGGAGAGGATCCATTAAGTGTTGAAGCGCAAAAGAATGCCACTCTCTTCTTTGGAATTTTGCTTCGTAGTACCCTTGCCAGTAAAAGGGTATTGCAGGAATACAGGCTCACACGTGAAGCATTTGATTGGGTCATTGGTGAGATAGAGTCACGGTTCTTGCAGTCGTTGGTAGCACCTGGTGAAATGATTGGTTGTGTTGCTGCACAGTCTATTGGAGAGCCTGCTACTCAAATGACTCTCAATACTTTCCATTATGCTGGTGTTAGTGCTAAAAATGTTACTCTTGGTGTTCCAAGGTTGAGGGAAATTATTAATGTGGCTAAAAAAATTAAAACGCCTTCTCTTTCTGTCTACTTGACTCCTGAATGTAATAAGACAAAGGAGAAAGCTAAGAATGTTCAATGTGCTTTGGAATATACCACCTTGCGAAGTGTGACCCAAGCAACGGAAGTGTGGTATGATCCAGATCCCACAAGTACAATAATTGAGGAGGATATTGATTTTGTGAAGTCGTATTATGAAATGCCTGATGAGGACGTTGCACCGGAGAAAATCTCTCCTTGGTTGCTTCGCATAGAGCTGAATCGGGAAATGATGGTTGATAAGAAGCTAAGCATGGCTGACATTGCTGAGAAGATCAACCTTGAATTTGATGATGACTTGACTTGTATATTTAATGATGACAATGCAGAAAAGTTAATTCTCCGTATTCGTATCATGAATGATGAAGCTCCAAAAGGGGAATTAACTGATGAGTCTGCTGAGGATGATGTCTTCCTGAAGAAGATTGAGAGTAACATGCTGACTGAAATGGCTCTTCGAGGTATTCCAGATATCAACAAAGTCTTCATCAAGCATGGTAAAGTTAGCAGGTTTGATGAGAACGAAGGATTTAAGACAGTAGAGGAATGGATGTTAGACACTGAGGGTGTCAATCTCCTGGCTGTCATGTGTAATGAAAATGTTGATGCCAGAAGAACAACCAGTAATCACTTGATTGAAGTCATTGAAGTTCTTGGGATAGAGGCAGTTCGCCGTGCCCTCCTCGATGAATTGCGAGTTGTTATCTCCTTTGATGGATCGTATGTCAATTACAGGCATCTGGCCATACTATGTGATACCATGACTTATCGTGGTCATTTGATGGCAATCACCCGTCATGGTATCAATCGCAATGATACTGGGCCATTGATGAGATGCTCATTTGAAGAAACTGTGGACATCCTCCTTGATGCTGCTGTCTATGCTGAGTCAGATTACCTTAGAGGGGTCACTGAAAATATAATGCTGGGTCAGCTTGCCCCAATTGGCACAGGCGACTGTGCATTGTATCTCAATGACGAGATGTTGAAGAATGCTATCGAACTCCAGCTCCCAAGTTATATAGATGGCTTGGAATTCGGCATGACCCCTGCTCGATCACCAGTGTCTGGAACTCCATATCATGATGGCATGATGTCTCCAAATTATTTGCTAAGCCCAAGTCTTCGCCTCTCCCCCATTACAGATGCTCAATTTTCACCTTATGTTAGTGGAATGCCTTTCTCCCCTGCTTCATCTCCTGGCTATAGCCCATCTTCTCCAGGGTATAGTCCATCGTCTCCTGGTTATAGCCCTACTTCTCCGGGATACAGTCCAACTTCACCAACCTACAGCCCAAGTTCGCCTGGTTATAGCCCAACTAGTCCAGCATACTCTCCTACAAGTCCTTCATATTCTCCCACATCCCCGAGCTACAGTCCTACATCGCCAAGTTATAGCCCTACATCACCCAGTTATAGCCCAACTTCTCCAAGTTACAGCCCCACATCCCCCAGTTACAGTCCAACTTCACCTAGTTATAGCCCCACTTCACCTGCATACAGCCCCACCTCACCTGCATACAGCCCCACCTCACCTGCTTATAGTCCAACATCACCCTCTTATAGCCCAACATCTCCTTCCTATAGTCCAACCTCTCCTTCCTACAGTCCCACATCTCCTTCGTACAGCCCAACTTCACCAGCCTATAGCCCTACATCCCCTGGTTATAGTCCAACATCACCAAGCTATAGTCCAACTTCCCCGAGCTATAGCCCAACTTCACCTAGTTACAATCCACAGTCAGCAAAATACAGTCCTTCGCAGGCTTACTCACCCAGCAGTCCAAGATTGTCACCTGCCAGTCCATATAGTCCCACTTCTCCAAATTATAGGTAAGACTATGCAACTGAATATAAGTTAATACTACCTTTTATGTGACTATTAAAACAATTTCCTTGTTTGTTACTCTCGTAATTATTGTGAATGTCTTGTCTCATTACTTAATGCTTGAATGTATTATCTTATTGTGCAGCCCAACATCCCCATCCTATTCACCTACATCCCCATCCTATTCTCCTTCAAGCCCAAGTTACAGCCCGAGCAGGTAAGTTTTGATTAATCTGTATTTATTTCCTGCCATTTTGCAGTCGCATCTTGTTGCTTATGATGGTTGCTTGCCTCTATTTTTCTAAAGCACTTAATCTTTGTTTTGTTTTGCTAGCCCCTATAATTCTGGAGTGAGCCCAGATTATAGCCCTAGCTCCCCACAGTACAGGTATGCCAAGATCCTGTTTTAAGAACATATATTCAGTTGTATGTAATTTGAATGTGGTTTTTTGCTCCCCTTTTACTAATTAAGTCCCATTGTGTATTTTGTTGGTTCATGTAGTCCAAGTGCGGGGTATTCTCCCAGTGCACCTGGGTACTCACCCTCATCTACGAGCCAGTACACACCTCAAACTAATGATAGGAAAGGCAAGGATGATAAGGACAAGAAGTATGATAGGAACAAACGTTGAGTCCTGATATTGTTGAAAGACTTGCTAATATTTATTACGGGGGTAAAGCTGTTTACTTATGTGTGTACACAGGCGGAATTGGTCATCCTAGTGTAGCTGCCAAAATTTGGTGTGGAAGCTAAAAACTTGGACCATGTTTTTGTATTGTTACATCGAAAATCTTTGCTCTAGGAAGCTACTGCGTCTGTGAATTGATGCATTTGGGATGGGCAGGGAGTGCGAAAAGGAAATATATGGCTTGGAGAAAGTTCTGAATGGCTCTTAGGTGAAGAGGAAATGAGATAAATTGGACGTAGAAGCTATTGTAGGTCCAGTTCCCTGAATTTCGATTGTTCCAAGTGTAAGTGAACAGTGCTGTATGTGTTTCTGTTCTTAATGACTGGAACGGACACCAATCACGTGGTCCCTGTTATTGGAGAATGGTTCCTAATATTCTCTTCCAAGTTTCGGGTATGAGTAAACCTTCAGACTGTAATTGAAAACTGTTTTATCTTGATAGGCTATTATCACATGACAATTGCGATATATAGGTTGGTCTCTTGAGATTTTGTACATTTACTTGGAATTATTTATTTAACGTTTACGCCATTTTGTACATTTACTTGGAATTATTTATTTAACGTTTACAGCTCGTAAGTGAATAAAAGAAAATGAAATACTTCCCACCAACAAAATGTAGCCAAGGAGCACGGTGGCACCTTGAAGCAGAAGACCAAGTCTCATGTCTTACTTATTCATGATGCCCTTATATTCTGCTTGTATAGTTTCGCTTAAACTTGGATTGGAAGGGCCTTTTAAATGTCCTCAAGTCTATTCTTAACTTGCACACTACATCCAAACTCTCTGTGCCACGACAGATAGGGTTTAGGAAATTAATCCCCGCAATCTTAGCAACCATATTTATCATTGGATGTATCCATTGATAGGGTTTAGGCGGTTAGTCCCTACAATTTTAGTATCCATGTTTTGTATTTATGTGGAAAGTGATTTATATACTATACCAGAGACGATTTTTAATAATTAAAAAACCAACCGAAACGTAAAAGTTTTAAGCAGGTTGAACCAAAACACGAAGACCATCTTAGTGTATTTGCGTTGCGGGGAGGTAATGGAAGGAGTAGAACTTTATGTTTGAGAAATAAATCATCACCTTGCAGAGGACGAGCTGAGTGGCAGTTTGTTTTCTATTGGAGTAAGTGGCAGAGGGCTGAATTGGGCATGAGTCAAACAATGAATTCCTTTGTTAGCGGTTTCGACTGAACCTTTGAGTCCATGGTTCTAGTATCATCTGCAAACCTTGCGGTGGTGAGTTTTCGTTTTCATGAGGTATTGAAGGGGTTCTCATTTGTTGAGAAAGCTCTCTGTAGTGTGAAAATATTTTGTATTCTCAACGTTCTACTCTCTTCCCCGGCATCT
Source organism: Erythroxylum flavicans (assembly GCA_027576715.1). NCBI lineage: Eukaryota > Viridiplantae > Streptophyta > Magnoliopsida > Malpighiales > Erythroxylaceae > Erythroxylum > Erythroxylum flavicans. The sequence continues at coordinate 3,417,376 of JANZXP010000001.1, forward strand.
AAGATTTCTGTGCAGCAAAATCCCAGAGAACATGAATTGTAATTGACTCCAGGATTAGGGCTATCAATGATCCGCTTGACCTCTATGACTTCTTTCTCCACTACCTCATCTTCCATATTCTGCTTTTGTTCTTCCTCAAAGACACTGCTCAAATATACCTTGTCACCATATTTTGATGTAGAAACATCATGATCAATTTCATTTGAAGTAAATGACTGAGGATCGCTCGCTAAGTTTTGGATTGGTATGCTTTCAGGCTTAAGAGCAGCATTCATAGCTACATATTTGACATCACGGACAAATGGCTCTTGGTATCCTATGTCCAAATCCATCGATTTAACCATTCCTGGTCCTCATCAGCATACACCCTCATCAACCTTCTAGCAAAACAACTGTGTTAGAAATTAAACTTGATTTAATTGATGTTACTTAATCATGAAGCTTATGAGTTGTAAATTGAAATGGTCAATGTAACAATTCAAATTGATTTTGTCTTCCTCTTATTAGTTAGTCAATTTAACAATTCAAATTGATGTCAAAAAAAAAAAAATTGCATAGAAGAAAATAGTGAGAGCATAAGTTTGGGTTGTTAGCTTCAACAAGCCAACACATAATGAGTTTTTGGGTTGTGAGTTTGTAGTGAGTGAGTTTGCCTTTGTAAAATTTGTATTCTCTCATTCAATAAAATTGTAAGTATGTATTTGGATGTGAAAATACATTTTCTAGGCAATTTTCATTTGCCAACATTTGGTATCAAAGCTCAGTTAAAGTGTTCAAGTAGATCAAGATGACTTCGAGTTCAACAACTGAAGTTCAACCAATGCAATTATCTATTTTCAACTTCAATGGCAAAAACAATTTTGTGATGTGGAAACACTTGATGGAGTTATATTTGAGAAGCAACGAATATGGTGAAATTTTGGAGAAAGGCTTAGAAGAAAAAGAAACAACGACGACTGAAGAACTAGTTCGTGATCGTTTATTAAATGAAAAAGCCTTGTTTTTAATTTGTCAATATGTTGAGTTTCTGATTCTTAAAAAAAAATATTCCATGCTAAAATAACAAGGGAGGCTTGGAATATTTTGCTCAAAACGTATAAAGGAGCAGACATAGTTAAACGATTGTAAGGTTTAAAAAGGAAATACGAGTTGACAGAGCAAGGCAAAGATGAAAGTATTCATGATTATTTTTCTCGAATGAAAAAATTGATCAATGAAATGAAAAATAATGGTCATGAAATTACAGAGAAAGATATCATGGAAGATCATGCGGACGTTAACAAGTGGATTTGATTATGTTGTCACAACTATTGAAGAGTCTAAAGTTTTGGAGTCCATGACTCTCAATGATTTGCAAGCCTCATTAGAGTTTTGTGAAATGCCTATGAATGAAAATTCACCAAACATAACGGAGCAAGTTCTAAAAGCCCAAGTAAATTTAAAAAATGAAAAGGAACCTGAATTAGCAAAATAGAGCATACTAAAAAAAGTTCAAATTTCAGGGGAAGAGGAGGCAAAAATTTCAGAACCAATTCTAGACCAGGAGCAAGGGAAAGTGAATCTCCTAAGGATAAATCCAATATTCAATGTTACAAGTGCAAAAAGTTTGGTCACTTCAATCTGAGTGCAAGTCACATATTTAGTGCCATAATTGTAAAAAACATGGTCACTATAATATAGAATGTTGTGCTTGAAGATAAGAACATAAGGATAATCGAGCTAGAGTCGCTGGGAATAATCATCTAGAGACCTTGTTGATGATCGCTCATGAAACCAGTAACAGTGACAACTGCCAATGATTGTTAGATTCGTCTTGTAGTAATCACTTAAGTGGAAATAAGGAAGTTTCTGCCGAGTTAGACGAATCATTTCATTCTTTAATAAAGTTTGTCGATAACTACCGGATTCCAATTTTGGGAAGAGGAAAGGTTGCTATAAAATTGAAGAATGGGTCTTTAAATTACATTTATGATATGTACTTTGTTCCTACTCTTTGCCAGATCTATTTAACGTTGGACAACTATCAGAAAAGGTTACAATTTTCACTTCAATAAAGATGGATGCACCATGAGTGATATAAAAAAGGGCATGATTCTAAGAAAGAGAATGGCATCCAACCATTTATTTCCAATATATCTTAATTACGGTAATTCTTCTTGCTGTAATACTATGACTATCAATGATAATTGGCTATGGCATATGCGATATGGGCACTTGAATTTTGGAAGCAATAAGTTTCTTGTAAACAAAGAGTGGGTTTCAGGCTTGCCAAGTATTCAAGTTTCTAATCAGATTTGTGAGTCATGTGATATGGGAAAGAAGCATAGAGATCCATTTCCTACAAAGCAGGCATGAAGAGCTAAACATCCACTAGAGCTCATGCATTTAGATCTATGTTATGTGGAGGTTCCATCAAATGGAGATAACAAATACTTTATTACGTTTATTGATGATTATAGTAGAAAGAAATGGGTTTCTTTTTTGAAGCAGAAATCTGAGGCAAGTGAAGTACTTAAGAATTTTATAGCGTATATTGAGAAACAAAGTGGTTGTTTGTGATGATTTCTTAAGAAAGCATGGAATTAAACATCAATTAACAACTAGATACACTCCTTAATAAAATGGAGTAGCAGAAAGGAAAAACTGAATTATTATGGATATGGTGAGAATAATGTTATTTTGTAAGAAGCTACCTAAAAGTTTATGGGTAGAGGTTGTGGCTTGTGCGGTTTATATTTTGAATAGGTCATGTTAAAAGTGTTCGGGATAACACTCCATAAGAAGCATGGAGGGGAAAAAAGCCTAATCTTAGTCATATGAGGGTGTTTGGTTGTATAATATATTTACATGTACCTGATGAGTTGAGAAAGAAGCTAGATGACAAGATAGAAAAATGTATATTTTTTTGTTACATCATGGAAACAAAAGGCTACAAGCTTTATAATCCAAAGACTCAAAAAGTGATCATAAGTCGTGATGTTACTTTTGAAGAAGATGGAGTATGAGATTGGTCAGAAAAAGAAAAGAAATCTTTGCCAATATCGATGTTCATAAACAACAAATTAGAAACAAGTAATAAAACTGGAGAGTCATCTTCACTTCCAGTTCCTGAAGATCCAACTCATGTTGATCCTGAAGCATTATCTCCTCCTACTTCACCTTTAATTAGGTCCTCATAATGAGAACGCCATCCACCAACTTATTTGAAATATTATCAAGTAGGTGATGATGGTAATGATGATGAAGTTGTAGCCTATTATACTTTCTTTGCAGATTGTGATCCAGTAATGTTCGAGGACGTAGTAAATGATGATCGTTGGATTAAAGCAATGGATGAAGAAATATGTGCCATAGAAAAGAATAAAACATGGGAGTTAATCACTTTGCCAAAAGGAAAGAAGCCTATTGGTATCAAATGGGCATGCAAGACAAAGTATAAGCCAAATGGAGAAGTGGAACACTTTAAAGCAAGATTAGTTGCAAAAGGATACAAGCAAAAGTCAGGTATCGATTATTTTGAAATATTTGCACTAGTTGCCATATTGGATGCTGTACGTTTGATCATTTCACTTGCCACTCAAAGTGATTGGAAGATTTATCAAATGTATGTCAAATCAGATTTTTTTGAATTGTGTACTTGAAGAAGAAGTATACATTGAGCAACCACTAGGACATGTAAAACAAGGAGAAGAAAATAAGGTTTATCAGAAGGCATTGTATGTTCTTAAATAAGCACCAAGGGCATTGTATACTCATATTGATACTTATTTCATTAAACATGGTTTTTGTAAGTGTCCATATGAGCATACTTAGTACATCAAGATTAACAAGGAAGGAGACATTGTTATAGTTTGTCTCTATGTAGATGATTTGATCTTTATTAGTAACAATTCAAGACTATTTTTAGAATTCAAGGAAGATATGGTTGCTCACTTTGAGATGACAAATGTGGAACTAATGTCTTACGTTCTTGGTATCGAGGTAAATCAAACAAATGAAGGCATATTTATTTCATAATGGAAATATGCAAAAGATGTTTTAAAGAAATTCAAGATGGATGTGTGTAAGACAATATTAACACCATTTGAAGAAAAGATAAAGCTTGTGAAAGATGGCAATGGTGATTTGGTTGATGCAACAAACTTCAGAAGACTTATTAGAAGTTTGAGGTACCTAACTGCCACTAGGCCAGATATTGTTTACAGAGTGGGAATTGTGAGCAGATTTATGGATTCACCATGACAATCTCGTTGGCAAGCCGCAAAACGTATTTTAAGATATATTAAAGGTACGATTAATGATGGTATATTTTATTCAAACAATAAGAATATACGATTAGTTGGATACAGACAGTGATTAGGCTGGTGATGTTGAAAAGAGAAAAAAAACTTCAGGTTATGTCTTTCATCTTGGTTCTGAAGCATTTTCTTGGTTTTCAAATAATCAACAAGTATTTGCTCTTTCAATTGCAAAAGTGGAGTATATAGCGGCAGTAAATTGTGTTACTCAAACGACTTGGCTACAAAGAATGCTTAATGAATTACAACATCAACAAGATGGTCCAACGACAATCTACTGCGATAATAAATCTGCAATTGTCTTGACAAAATATCCAGTCTTTCATGGTCGTAGCAAACACATCGACATTAAACATCACTATATTCGAGATTTAGTAAAAGATAAAGAGATCGTGGTTGAGTACTATAAGTCTGAAGATCAAATTGCTGACATTTTTACAAAGTCATTGAAGGCTGAATTGTTCATGAAGCAAAAAAACATGATCTGAATGATTAAATCAAGTTTAAGGGAGGATGTTAGAAATTAAACTTAATTTAATTGATGTTACTTAATCATAAAGGTTATGAGTTGTAAATTGACTTGGTCAATGTAACAATTCAAATTGATTTTTTCTCCCCCTTATTAGTTGGTCAAGTTAACAATTCAAATTGATGTTAAAAAAAAGCATAAAAGAAAAAAGTGAGAGCATGTGTAAGTTTAGGGTGTTAGCTTGTTGTACAACCTAAACTTAC
>JANZXP010000001.1:3439775-3455185 GCA_027576715.1 Erythroxylum flavicans
TCGTACGAGTGCACAAACTTTACGAGGAAAGATAAGTACCTGGCACTTGCCGGAAACGACGGGACGGTGGGTCAGAAGCAGTGCCTCCAAGCAAACAAAATAATGGGTTGTTAAATGTCGAATAGCTTGCGAAAACTATGTATCCTGTAAATCCGCGAGGTATTAGTTTCACAAACTTTCCAATTTGTTTATAGCAGATAAAAAAAAATTAGAAAAATTAAAAGAATAAAAAAAAAATCAACACTAAGATTTGTTAATGTAATTTGACACACCTAACCTACATTTACGGAACCCTCACTCAGCTTAATACTTTCACCGAAATGTAATAAATTTATCCAAGACTTTACTGAACAGACATTACTCAACCCTTAACACTATCTCTTAACTTCACTTCCCGTGAAAGATTTTCACCCTCAATAACACGACCAATTTGTGTTAACCTCGACAGAGGATTTTTCTAAACAACTTTTAATAGAAGACAATTAAACAAATATCTCAAGTGATCAATCAACTAAGAACAGAACAATAATACACTTGAGATAAAACAGAAGAACAACTTCCCAAAAAATCCAGCTCTACTGAAATAAATATGAAAGTTGTCACAGCAAACTATGGATTGATTTTTGAAAACTCCAACATCAACACACGGTAGCAGAGGAAGACATCACGCACAACTAATCAAGCAAATATGCTTTCTGTATAAGACACACACAATGGACAAATCGACTTAATCGTGAGCCATGTAGTGAAAATTCAACACCAACCCGTGAGCAATTCAAGATGTCGCGCCCTCAAAGAATTATCAGCTCACGTACAAAAACTTCACACACTTACAACCAATTAATCAATCAACCCTTGCTGCCCACATACGGAAATAACACCTGAAGATGTTTTCAGCAACTCATGGATGGACCACAACCCATAGGTTACGTCTTTCACTCACTTTTAGCTGTTCACCAAATTTTTTAATCAACACAAGGAAACACCTGAAACGTCCAGTCAATCAACCTAAAACTTCATACACATGTGATGTGTCACAACACCTCTTAAGATATACTTCAATCCAAGATAGGATTTTTCCACCACTAGAAGATCATCCATATAGTTTTTGAATTCAAGTTAATATCCAAATAATTCCAATTATCTTAAAGAATGCCAAAACAAAATAAAAAAAAATACCATATATCCCAACAATCTCCCCCTTTTTGGCATTATTTGTCACAAATAAGAAATTCCCCCTAAATAACATAATTGGACATATAAATATCAACTTCAAAATTCATATGAACTCCCCCTCAATCTAACATCAAGTTCCAATGAACATCCATAGAAACAATAATCTAATCATTTAAATTTCTCCCCCCTGGGATAAAAAGATGCCAAAATCAAGACGAATAGTTACGCATATACCTTGAAATCACCCCCTGAATGGAACAGTCACCAAAAACAATCTAATAACTCCCCCTTGGGACAACAGTGTCAAAACGAAGAATGCCTTCAACACAATCAATCTCAGCGAATAAAGAAACATAAAAATCAACAGTAGATGCAGCGGAAGAATCATACGCACGCTAAGATGACAATTTATCACCATTCAAAACACCAAAAGACATGCTCGAAAGAGTGAGAGATACCCGAGAGAGAGACCTATATTGATGAGAGAGCTGAAAAGTCTTCGATGGAGTCAAATAGAAGTCACAATGCAAACTACCAAAAAGATGGGACGACAATGGCAACATGAAAATTAAAGAAGAACTAAAGAAGACAAATTTTTTCTTTTTTTTGACTTTTCTTTTCCCTTTTTTAATTTTTTAAATAAATAACATCAAGCTATACTTCAAAAATGTAAAATACACAGTCTTTGTGCCCCTCGAAGAACTTCAAACCTGGGCTTATTCCTCATCACATTATCTCAGTCATCAACTGTTTGATTGATTTCTTCATTTGAAGTAACTGACTTATCCTCAGTCTAAACAGTTTCTTCAAAAGCAGTAACTAATTGTGAATCTGTACACTTTCTTGTTTTTCCTTCACTACGTCCTTGTGCTAATCCTTGACCCTTTCTAATCTAAGAGTGCTTTGGTAACATAGGTTGTTGCTGAAAATTTAATGGAGAGTGTCTAGATTTTTGGTTTTGGCGCCTTTGAAACATAATTTGTAACAACTTGTAACATTTTGGTCGTATGTGCCCGATTATTCCACAAAAGTGACATATAGGTATAAATTTCTGATTTTTCTTTGAGATTTCTCCTTGGATAGATCTAGTCACACCAATTTTCTCATCATTTGACTTGGAACATTTACCTTTGTAGCCAATGCCTTGAAGATCCCCTTTAACCTCACTGATTTTCATTAACTTTTTTAGTTTTTCTGTGCCTCCGTTCAACATTTTCAATCCTTTTTCGGTACTTACTAATCTCATTCTAGCTTCATCAAGCTCATCTAATGCCAACATCATTTTTTTTCTAACCCTTGGAAGGTGTTCTTCATGGAGAGATTCTCTTCCTTCAATCTTCCATTCTTTCTACACGTTGTTACCCATTTTTTGTACATTGATTCATAAGTCTCATAAATATTCTCCTTTTTATCACCTGAACCACTTTCATCACTGTCATAATTTGAGATCAAGCTTTGAGCTGATTTGTTTGCATTTATATTACAAATTTACGATTTACTCCCTTTTTCATTTTCGGTTACTTCCTTCTTAATTGCTGTCAAGCAAGTAACTGGGCTTTTGTTGTACAAAGTAACTAATACAGCACTATTCATAACTTCTTCATTTTCATATCACTTTCGGATTCCTTCTCACTCCAAGTGCTCGTATAGGATTTCCCTTTCTCTTCTTCTAGATGTTAGCGCACTCCGCTTGAACATGTCCAAAGTCTTGACACTCATGGCATTGAATTCTTTTCACCTTTTTTTCTCCCTCGTGAGTTTTGGCTTGTTGTTTGAAGTTGTTGTTCAATGAGCTCCCGCAGTTTTTCCTAAACTTACGTCTATCCTTTTTCACTCTCTTCAGCCACTTACTGAACTCTCGTGCTAATAGTTCCATATCCTCATTCTCACCAGATTCATCTTCTACATCATTTATGCCTTTTTCAGTTTCAGCTTGTAGTGCCAATTCTTTGTTCTTTTCTTGTTTGCCCCTCAACAAATTCATTTCGAAATTGGTAAGAATTTCAATTACCTTTTCCAATAACAAATCATTGATGTCATGGGCCTCCTCTATTACTGCAATTTTCAAAATAAATCTCGAAGGTAGTGATCTCAACGTCTTCTTGACTACTTTCAAATTGGAATATTTCTTTCTGAGTTGATATGCTTGATTTGCTATATTGCGTAATCTTTCATGAAAGTCCCCAACAGTCTCATTTGCATCCATCTTCAGTTCTTCAAACCTCACAGCTAACATCTGTAGTTTTGACGCTATCACAAATTTAGACCCTTTATGAATAGTCTGTAAAGTATCCCATGCTTCTTTAGCTAACTCACAGGCCAATATCATTGAGAAGCATCCTTCATCAATAGCACTGAAAATTGCATGTATTGCTTATGAGTTTCCAAGTGCCCTCTCTTCTTTGGCTCTTGTCCATTTAGATGGATCTTTTAGAACTGTCTCTTCCTTATCGTCAGTAATCATCAGATGTGTCTAGCCATATAATATCGAGTTCCAAGCTCTTGTTCCCTATGCCTGAATAAAAACCTTCATCCGTGATTTCTATGCAAGATAATTAGAATCGTCCAACAGTGGTGGCCTGATAATTGATACTCCTTCTCTTATGGCCATAATTGGGAAACCTGGATCTGCACCAACTTGATGTACTAAGTTCTTATTCGGTGATCCGCTTTGATACTAATTAAAAAACTGTAGGGGGTAGTAGTTTCGCAAACTTTCCGATTCGTTTCTAGCAAACAAAGAAAATCAGAAAAATTAAAAGAACCAAAAATAAATCAACAACGAGATTTGTTAACATAGTTCAGCACACCTAGTCTACGTCTGTGAGGCCTTCACCTAGCTTAATATTGTCACCGAAGTACAATAGATTTACCTAAAGCTTTAGTGAGCCGACACTACTCAACTCTTAACATTATCTCTCAACCTCACTTCTCGTAAAAGATTTTCACCCCCAATAACACGACCTAATCGTGTTAATCTCGACAGAGGATTTTTCTAAACAACTTTTAATAGAAGACAATTAAACAAATAACTCAAGTGATCAATCAACTAAGAACAGAACAATAATACACTTGAGATAAAAGAGAAGAACAACATCCCGAAAAGTCCAGCTCCACTGAAATAAATCTGAAAGTTGTCGTAGCAAACTATGGACTGATTTTTGCAAACTCCAATATCAACACACAACAGTAGAGGAAGACATCACGCACAAGTAATCAAGAAAAGATGCCTTCGGCAGAAGACACACACAATGGACAAATCTACTTAATCATGAGCCATGCAGTGAAAATTCAACACTAACCTGTGAGCAATTCAAGATGTTGCACCCTCAAAGAATTATCAGCTCACGTACAAAAACTTCACACACTTACAATCAATTAATCAATCAACCCCTGCTGCCCACATACGGAAATAACACTTGAAGATGTTTTCAACAAGTCACACATGGACAATAACTCATAGGTTATGTCTTTCACACACCTTCAGCTCTTCACCAAAATTTTTAATCAACACAAGGTAACACTCGAAACTTCTAGCCAATCAACCCAAAACTTTACACACACGTGATGTGTCACAACACCTCTTAAGATAGACTTCAATCCAATATAGGATTCTTCCACCACTAGAAGATCATCCATATAGTTTTTGAATTCAAGTTAATATCCAAATAATTCCAATTATCTTATAGGTCCAATTAACAAAGAATGCCGAAAAAAAAACCCATATACCCTAACATATCCTATCTATCCTATTATTGAATGCTCTCTAGATCAACGTGTTGGATAACTGTCAAACTGTCAATAACCTGCTATGCAAGCACGTTGATTGTGAGTGACTACTCATAATTCCTCTATAGTAAAATGAAAATCTCAATGACTTGCATAACCCTATGTTCCTTCTAATGTCCCATATTTTTCAAGTATTATTAATTGACTTTTTTTTTCCTATTTTTTCATCTAAAAAGCAAAGCTACAAGTCAATTGCTTCGTTATACTATCAATCACAAAACTTATATCATATTAAGTTGCATTTCTAAGTTTGTACATTTTTAGGTAAGGTAAAATGTACCAACGAGTCCTTAATATTTTCAAATTTTTATGAAGAAATGGTATATCTGTGATTTAAATTAAAGTTCAATGATATTAGTCATTATAACAGATAGAGGAAACCAATAAAATCCTTTTCCTTCCTAATACTTGTGAGACATGGAGTTGAGGAAAAGAGAATTTACAAAAACCTTATATATTAAAACTCCAAAATCAATTAACTACATGGTCTTCATTTACAAGATTAATCTGGTTAATCTATAATTTCCCCCTGACGAGTTTAATTCTCATAATACGTAGTTGCTTGCACATCAAATAGATAAGGTACCCAGCTGAGATCTTATTTTGTTTTAAGTTTCGTACCTCAAAAAATAACAAATCAAAGAAAAGCTTAACTTAACGTAACTTTTTACTTCAATCCTCTATTTATTAAATTTTCTAATTTAATTCTTCGATTTTCACTAGTAATTCTATGTTAGGATTTGTATTAATATTCTTTAACTAGTGGACACGTGGTCATTTTTATCTATTATGTTCAATTAAGATTTTGTCCATATCATGTAAGGTGACTATTAAGAATACTAACGGAATACTTAACAAAAAATAATAAGAAAAGTTCAATAAATTTGAATGATTAAAATAAAAAATTATTGAAAGACTAAAAAATGATTTTCTCAACATGGATTGTATAGAAGAAGTACAAGGATAACCTTTTTAAAAGTAGCCGATTTCTTTTAGTTACATTATATCATTATGTAAGGGATTTCTTTACTTACTTATCATTATTGATTATACATATTTTTTTCCTCAAAAAGCTTAGTTATATAATTTAAGTACAAAATTTCCTCAATTAATCATTTTAGATAACTCATTTTGAGAAAATAGTCAAAACAAGTTTAAGGAAATTTTTAGTTTTATCGACAACTATGTATAAATCATTAGCTTAGAAAGTAAGTCACCGACTACTAAAAATATACTTTTAAAATAGAGATTTCAACTTTTAAATAGATGGACTAAATAACTACTTTACATATTTACATATACATTCCAATATCCCCCATCAAGTTGGTGCGCGATGATTTCAAACGCTTAACTTACACAAAATAAACTATTATTTGCCTAAAACTTTAGTAAAAATGTCTGTCAATTGCTTGAAACTTCAAAGATAAATAGTGTCAATGTTTTCATATTATATCTCATCATGCACAAAGTGACAATCAACTTCTATATGTCTTATGCGCTTATGAAACAAGATTAGTTATGATATGTAATGTTACTTGACTATCATAATATAGCTTCTGCTAGATGCATATTTGATCATACTTGATGTATATCTGCTTAATATTTTATACTTTTATTATATATTGGTACTTAATTTGCTCTAAATGTGTTTATAAGTCATAACTGCCTTTATGGACTTAAAGGAGAAAAATTCGAACGAAGATGTAGCTTAAAATGAAGATTTGAAGCATATAAAAGATACACGATCATGTATCAGCCATTGCAGATTCGTGAATTCCAGGGATTTTGGGTTAGACATAGTTTGATGCACAACCATGCATCTCCTAGAATCCTAAAATTTATTATAAAAGGATGTGTTCGGAGGCAAAAGGGGGGAGCAAACATTAGAAGGCAATTACAGATGTTGAGATCATTCAGAAGGGGCAATTTTGAGTCAGAGAAGTGGAAGACATGTAGAAATCATCAAAAGATCTATCAGAATACAAGATCAAACTTCTACCTTGTAAGAACATTCAATAGGAGAATAGATAGATTTAAATTATAAACCAGTTGTTTTCAATTCATTTTTCTTTATGTTTATGTTTGATTCCATGTTCTATCATGTTACTAATTTTTTTTAGTGTCTAGGTTAGATGAACCTTAGTTTTATGGAATAACATGTTTTGATTCTTTTGTTAATGCAATTGTTTAAATTAACATATTTTGATTCAATTACATATTTAATATATGTTCTAATAAATCCAAAATATTAGTGCATAATTTGATTTCATAACATATAGATTGAGAAATCTTATGTATGAATAGATCTACTATAATTAGAAGAAGTTGATTACAAACCTAGACATAAGATGACATAAATCCTTTGGATTATGGTCAAACCTAATAACGAGATTCACAAATTGGAAAAGCAATTATATAAACTTTAATTTGAGTAATTCAATTGACAACCTTCAGATTAGTTGTTACTAGACTCAAGAGTGAGATATTAGTATACTATAGAAATCTCCATATTCCAATAAATCAATAAAATAATTGTATAATAAAAGATCAATCAATTAAAGGTATTTAGGGGGATTCGAAACCTAGACACTAAGTTTTGATACTGATAGTTTTCTTAGTAATAAAAGATCAATCAATCTTACTGCCTGTTTTATTTTATTTGCTTAAGTTTTATATTCTTTAATTAAAATCCCAAACCAACTCATAGATGAGGTAATAGGTTAACAATACTACCAGTATTTATCGTCTTCATGAGATTGACTTGTACTTGCTAGTACTAGCTACAGCAACAGCTACGTCATGCACTTGCGATTAATCCATAATTTACAAGTTAGAAAAAGACAGTCAATTTTTTGGTGTCGTTGTTGGGGACTTTGATATTAGGAACACCTAAATGCTATTACTCCAGTTATTATTTATTTTATTTTTATTGTATTTTATTGTATCTTGTTGCATTTATGGCTTATTCATTTAATTATCTTTTGAGCTTCTCTAATTAATATTGAGTTTGTGGTTTATTGTAGAACTTAAGATTTATTGTCATAGCTATAACTCATAATGGAATGAAGGAGCAGATAATACTTTTGTAGGAGTTAGAATATGTCTTCGCAATCTCTAACATCACCATATGAGAGAGAGAGGTTTCCTCACATTTTTTCGGAGGCTCGACCGATATCCAGACCTTGTTACAACATTGGTGGTAGTAATTTTAATAATCATGAATGTTAAGCACCGACCTACACGTGGGAGTGATCGAGCATGTACAACCAACCTCAAGGCGCACCATATTAAAATGGTTACAATTTAAAGTGGAGCAACTCTTACGCCTTTGGATGGAATGATTATACTCCAACTGAAAATTTATAGCACCAAGCACCTCTTGTTAATGAGCTAACTCTGGAAGATATGATGGCTGATTTCATTCAAGAATCAATCATGAGAAATCAGGAAACAAAGGCTCACATACAAAATATGGTGAATCGGATCGACTAGTTAGAGGAGATAATAACTGAAGAGATGTAAGGGAGTTTTTCTGTTCCTACTAAAATAGATCCTAAAGAACATGGAATGACAATCACCCTTAGGAGTGAAAATGAGCTTTGGGAAAAAGAAAAAGTCGTAGAAGAAGAAATCATTACAAATAAAATAATGGAATATCTTGTCGAACTTAAAGCTAGTTGATGCAAATTTGAAGAAAGCATTTTCCCATTATAATATCTTGAGCATAACAGAGAAAACTATTTGAGCCTATTAACACAACATAGTGAAGAGAATACGAAGGTTAGGTTCAGGGATGAATTGGCATTCCAAGAAGATGAGGAGGTAATTGCTGCTATTGTAGAGGAGGATGAAGATATGACAGAGGCAGCGAACATAGAAGAAGAGGAAGTCTCCATCTGAGTAGAGGAAGTAGAGGAGTGGCAGGAGGTAATTGAATAAGATAAGTTATAAACCTTTATCCAGGAAGAAGAAGAAAAAGAAGAAGAGTGGACAAAGGTGGTTGAGGAAGAACTGGAGGAGGAGCCAAGTAAGGAGACTATTGATAAGGCGTTAGTAGTAACCTTAAATACAGAGGGTTCATTTTTTCAAAGATAAACTGTTTGAGATAATTGATGATTCAGGAGTTTTTTTATTCAATACTTTATTAACAATTTATCATTAAAAAGGCCATTAATGCATGCAACCGAATTTATTAATTTGATAAATTATGCCCTTGTTACTATTTTACAATAGGTGGCTTACTTACATGCTACAAAACCTTATATAGAGAAAAGTAAGCCTCTGATCATAGACTCAGGATGAGGGTCAATGTGCAGGTTACGTCGAACTAACTATGTTAAACAAGTGTTATATAGGAGGCAACCCATAAATTAGGATAGGTTTTACTTTATATTTTATGTTATTTCTATTTTCCGTTCTTCATTATATTTTTGCAAGGATGTAGTCTACTATTGAATAGATCAGAAATCAGAACGATCATTCTATTTAGGAAAGTACCAAAAACCTTCTCACTTTTTATTTTATATACTTATATTATTCACATTGGGGGATAATGTACAACTTTAAGTTTGAAGAAGAGGTTAACGAATTTCTAACAATTTTTTAAGCATATTATAATCTTGATTATTAAATTTTATTAATTGATATTCTGAATTGGTTGAAATCTTTACGTTAATATTATATTTCATTATTGAATATTGATTTGAATTAGTATGCAAAATGATGAGAGTTAGAATAAAATTGCTTTCATAAGTCATACTTTTATTAATCATTGAGATAGTTGAGTTGAATGAAATTGCTTACTATTTACATATATAAACATATCTTTTTCATTAGGTTCAAATTTTTAATATTTGAAGCTTTTGTTATTTTTTCATGTGTTTTATCATGTATAGTAGAATGATTATATAACTTGCTTTTATTTTACATATTGAGATAATAACTGTTAAATTAGAAGCATTAATATGATAAAGACACTTAGATTCAACAACTTATTTTAGCCTATTTTTTTATATTTATCATACCCATAATTTTATCATGTAGGAATAACCAAGTTGAGCCAAAGGATGGCAGTGGGTTGAGTTTGGGCCTGATAAAAAATTATTAATTTTAAAAAAATTAGCAAAACCAAGTTGTTTTTCCTTAAAGGCAGCCAGGCTTGAGCCTAGCTTAAGGCCTTGTCAACCTAGATCTAACCCATTGACTTCGGACTGGGCCAAGCCTGGGCCCTTTTGCCATCACTAGTTGAGCCTTAGCCTTTTTCATTATTATCAACCCACATTACTAACCTTTATCCTATTTTTCTTGAAAACGTTTTAATTATTTTGAACCTTGAAGGTTATTTACGTGTTTGAGACCTAAACTTCTTCAAAGGTCCATTAATTCTTTAATTGTGGTACTGAATGCTCGAAATATTGTGTTTGGGTCAAAAAACATTAAAAAATAGAGTTGTACTTAAAGGACCTGTGTGTTTTGTAAACAAATCTTGTAATTTCTTTTAGTAAATTTACTTCAAATTAACCCTTTTTAATATCCCGTCATACCATACCTAAGCCCCATTATAACCTTTTAAAGACCTTTTGACTTTTGTTTCTAGTTTGCATATAAGTGGTGGAGATATGATATTATTGCAAGCCTATGGTAAGAGTTCTACTATGCACTGCTTGAGAGTTTTGATGCTTTTCACCCTAAACACTTGAGTTCATTTAGTGAAATCTTGGTAAGAGTGTAAAGGTGTATGCTTTTAATTTTAATGCAATTATTGATGTGATTATTATTAATTGACTTAGAAAGTTAATTTTAAGATAATTTGATTCTAATTGTATATTAATTTGATTCAATAGGATATGATGATTATATTATGAATGGACATGTTGAGACTAATGAGGGATTGATATTGTAAGATTGATAATTTTGATTATGGTTTGCTTGAGGACAATCAAAAGCTTAAATGTTGGGATGTTTGATAGATGCATATTTGATCATATTTATACCTCACATTTGATGTATATTTGCTTGATATTTTATACTTTTATTGTATATTTGGTACTTAATTTGCTTCAAGTGTGTTTATAGGTCATAATTGCCTTCATGGACTTAAAGAAGAAAAATTCAGACAAAAACGCAGCATAAAACGAAGATTTGAAGCATAGAAGGGATATAAGGTCATGCACCAGCCCATGTACTTCTCTCAGGCCATCGATATTCGAGAATTCTGGAGTGCATCAGCCCATGCATCTCTCAAAATCCTAAAATTTACTATAAAAGGATGTGTTTGTGGTAAAAGGGGGGAGCAGACATTAGGAAGCGATTACAAAAGTTGAGATCATTTAGAAGCGGCAATTTTGAGTCGGTGAAGTGGAAATCACGAAGAAATCATCGAAAAATCCATTAGAAATTAAGATAAAACCTCTACCTTACAAGAATATTCGATAGGAGACAAATAAGGAGATTTAAAATTATGAACCTGTTGTTTTCAATTAGTTTTTATCTTGGTTTACATTTGATTTCATGTTCTATCATGTGTAACTAGATTCATTTAGTGTCTAGGTTAGATAATCTCTATTTTTGTGGAATAATATGTTTTCATTATTTTATTAATGTAATTGATTGATCTGAAATATTATGTGTATGAATAGATTGAGAAATTTAATATATGTTTTAATGTATCTAGAATATTAGTGCATAATTTGATTTTATAACATAAAGATTTATAAATTTTGTGCATGAATAGATCTACCGTAATTGGAAGGAGTTGATTACAACCCTAGAGATAGGATGACATAAATCCTTCAGATTAGGGTCAAACTTAATAGCGGGATTCCCAAATCGATAAAACAATTCTATAAACTTTAACTTAAGTAATTCGGTTAATAACCTTAGGATTTGTTATTAGACTCAAGTGTGAGCTATTAGCATACCATTGGAATCTCCACGGTCCAACAAATCAATAAAACAATTGCATAATAAAAGATCAATCAATTAAAGGTATTTGGGGGGATTCAAAACCTAGACCCCAAAATTTGATATCGATAGTTTTCTTATTAATTCCTTAATTCACTGTTCAATCTTGTTGCCTGTTTTATTTTATTTACTCAAGTCTTCTGTTTTTTAATTAAAATCCAAATCAACTCGTAGAGTAGATAATATGAGAACGGTAACTACTAGTATTCATTGTCTTCGTAAGATTGACCTATACTTATTGGTACTAGCTACAACTACACCATATAATTGTAAGTCACAAATAGGTTAGAGAAGGATTTCTTACCCAGGACTACTCTTTAAATAATAAAAATGCGTAAGAACACTTCCTATTGTTTTTCCCTTGGGTTCTGTATGAATTGAGATAGAACATGTACACTATAAGGCAACTCAGGTTGATTGAGAATCACATAAATCAATATGCCTACCAACTATTGATACTTTTGTAAATTTGACAATAACATGCCATTGCCAAGTGATGATTTTGCTCCATAAAAAATCCACAAAGCTTGGAACCCAATAATTCGACTTCTCTGATAATATCTAACACATATTTGCATTGAAAAGAAAATTACTTTCCTTGTTCCTAGCTACCTCTACTCCCAAGAAATACTTCAATACTTCTAAATTTTTCATGTGAAAACACTGATATAAACTCTCCTTAAATTTTTGAATTACATCACCATTATTTTTTCTATAATAAGATTTGTCAATATATACTAGGATACTCAATTGTATCTTGTCCTAAGTCAAAGTAAACAATTAATAACCATAATGAGATTAAGAAAATCCATACTGCTTTAAAGAAATTAATAACTTAGCAAACCCACATTGAGGAGCCTATCATAACTTATAAAGAGATTTTTGCAACCAACATACTTTCTCAGATTATTAAGGCACAAAACCAAAAGTCATCTTCATATACACCTCTTTTTTTAAATCTACCCATTTACAATTCATAGCTTTCTTTCCTGGTGGTAAATCTTCCACTACGCATGTCTCATTATTTTTAAATGCCTTATTCTTTTTCTTTATGACTTCTCTCCATCGTACATCTTTCATTGGCCCAGTATAAGACTTTGACTTATATCTGCTATCACAACTGCTAAGAAAAAATGATGTTACATATAAAATTTACCATAATTCACATACTATGTTATAGGGTAAGGAATACCTAAAGACTAAACTAGTTTGGATGAACATATAGAGGGTTTTATGCACCAAGTAGTATAAGTCATATAATCTCTCAATTTAACATATCGTTGATTTATCTTATGATCTCTCAATTTAACATATGGTTGCTTTATCTTATGACCACACCCTAGTTACTCATTAGTATATTAGCCCAGTACCTCTATTGCATCCCTTACTTTGTTATCATCGCATTTTGATCCTTTGCTAGGTTACTAGGCACCATAGTCTAAATTGGGAGCTCATCACAGAATTCTCCTACCTTATTATCGCTCTTAACTAGCATGTTTTCCTCTTTCTCATTTACTTTATCATTAACATGACCAATCGTTCCAATGAATCAATCACATACTGATGTCATATTCTCCTATGCCACAATTCGAAAGTATCTATACAACTTGCTTTGGACACTTACACTAGTGCTTTTAATTGGAGATAGTAAAGCTCCTCTTGTTCCTCACCTACTACAATCACCATCCTTGAATTATGGTCTTATAGAAGATAAAATTTATTAGTGATTTGGATATTATAGTTTGATTCATTAGTCACTTGGTTTCACTTCCTTTTGTATTCCCATTTAAAACTATATTCTTCTAAGAAATCTTGCCATTTGATAATTTCTTATGTGTTATAAAAAAGTTATTGAAAAATTGTATATTTTCACTTCAAATTTTGTGCTAAGCAAGTATACATATTATGTTTTTAAGCAATATATTACTGCCACCAAATCTTTTTTATAGTAGAGTACCTTTGTTTAGTTTTATTAAGTTTTCTACCTTCAAATGCCACTTTATGTCCCTTTTAGACTAGTATAGCACTGATGGATTTGGCCCTATGCATTATTGTGAACTTTTAAATTTAAACGATAGGTTAAAGAATGTTAGTCACAACATTGGTTACAATGCAATAAACTACTTCAATTTGTTAAAAGCATCCATATATTGGTTCCAACACATAATTTCTCCTTATTTAAGAAATTAGTTAATGGAGCCAGTCTCCTTAAATAGTTTGGATGATTGATTAATCTTAAGAATAGCAGTAACTTTGATAATTTCATAAATATTTTATGAATTGATGATAATAACTTATTAATCTTAAGAATAATCGTAACTTTGACAATAGTTTTGGATGAATTGATGATAATAACTGATTAATCTTAAGAATAACCATAACCTTGATAATAGTTTTTGGTCATTTGGACTTCGCTAACCAGATGACCAAAAACTATTTTTGGTATAGAAAATTCGTATTTTTTATATTAACATATAATTGGTGCTTCCTCAAGTTTTCTAGAACATGGTGCTAAGTAGATTGCATGTTCTTTTAACGAATTGTTATAAATAGAAATATAGTTAAGATTTACTGCCACAAATTCATCTGGAAAATAATACAATATATCATTATCAAGCTGCAAAATATGGTAGGGGTATTTTTCATATCAAAAGGTATTACCAAAAACTCATATACACTATAACAAGTTACACATACGATTTATCACTTGTCCCATTCTGCTACCTTGACTTCTTAATAGTAAAATTAAAGATTTAATTTTATAAAGATTGGTGTTTTGCTCTATCTGTCCACCAAATCCTATATTAAAAGGGATATTTTATTTATCATAGCTGTATTAAATGCATATGAATTCATGCATATATGTGACATTCCATTTGCCTTTTATTGGAAGAGAATCAATGCACCATAAGGATCCTTAAAAGGGTTTAGATGTAACTATCTTAAATAGCTTGCCTAATTTCTTTACAATAACTTTTAACTAAAGTCAATATACTTGATAAGGGGCACAATTACGAAGAGAGGAACTTAAGGGGTAAAAAAAGGTAATAAAAATTAAAAAGTCAAAATATAAGGAAAAACATATCCAAATAACAAAGGAAAGGAAAAAATTAGATGCACAAAATGCTCAATCTAATTATTAAAAGTGTAGCAAGAACTAGGCTATTTTTTATGGAATGGACCATTTTTTAATCATGGTTGTTTGAAATGGAAGAAACTTAATGCTATGGGAGCTAAAAATAGAAGGTAGATAGGGGTGACAATGTTTATCTCTTTAGTTAACACACTTTTCAATGAAGTGGTTAATGTGCACGCTTATCTTATGCACTTTGCAACATCCCACTATCATAGGATACATACCCAAGCTTTTGGGAACATAACCTACGATAATGGTATATTGGAGCGATAACGAAGCTAACTTACACATGGCATCATCTAACATACTCGAAAGTCACTAAACTTCTTTCATAAAAACATTCGTT
>JANZXP010000001.1:3516511-3538269 GCA_027576715.1 Erythroxylum flavicans
TTACATTCCATTCCATCTATCATCCAAACAACATTTCATTACATTACATTATGAACCCTTCCATCCTTCCCAAACAATGTATCACTATATTACATTCCATTCCATTATAAACCATTTCCTTCCGTTCCATTCCGTTCCCTTCCGTTCCATTAATTAACATCCAACCAAACAGGCCCTTAGTACCTATAGGTAGGAAGAGGAGTGTGAAACCTAATAAAGAGAGTAAAAAAATCTTAATTTCAAGTAGAAAATAATAAAATAAAATTTATGAGTGAGATAAACAAAATGAGGGAGATGCATTTAATAATTTTAAAAGGGAAATAGGTGAGAGGAAAAATAGATGAAATTCTCTTGAAAATCCAACCTATTTTAGAGGAGTTTGGGAATGCACTTCCTGATAATTTACTTAATAAATGCCTCTTATATGTGATATTCAACACCACATTGACCTTGTTCCTAGAACTAATTTACCCAACCTACCTTACAACCATACGAGTCTAAAACAAAATGAGATATAAGAGAAGAAAGTATTAGAATTAATTAAGAAGGGTCATGTTATGGAGAGCATAAGTCCATGCGATGTTCCGACTTTACCTATGCCAAAGAAATATTGTAGTTGGAGGATGTTTAAGAAATATGGTAGTTGGAGGATGTTTGATGATAGTAGGGCAATCAACAAAATTACCATTGAGTACAAGTATTCTACCTAAAGTTAAATGGTATGTTGGATCAATTGAGTGGAGCAATTATTTTCTTTGAAATTGATCTTATAAGCGGTTATCACCAAATAAGGATAAGGCATGAGATGAATAGAAAGTTGCATTCAAGATAAAATATGGATTATATGAATGCTTAGTTTTATCATTCAAATTGACCAATGCACTAATTATATGAATGCTTAGTTTTATCATTCAAATTGACCAATGCACTAAGTACCTTAATATGCCTACTGAACCAAGTGCTACAACTTTTCGTAGGCAAATTTGTTGTGATTTATTTTTACGACATCCTTATCTATAGCTAATCTATTGATCAGCATGTTAACATCTTAGAAAGGTGCTTGAGAAGAGGAGTTGATGACAATAACCTAACAATGATCGACTAGTGGCGAGTGGCGAGTGGCGAGTGGCGAGTGGCGAGTTAGTAGGTTGGCAGTAACGAGACATTGAACAAGAATAGCTTGTGATAAGAGGACAACAAAGAGGAAAGCTAGAGGTGAGAAGAAAAAATAGCTAGAGGGGAGATGATGGAAAGAAGACTGGAGAGCCGCAATGAGGAGATGATTGAAAAAAAGAGATAGGATGAAGAGACAACAAACTAACGGAGAGAAGAGCTTGTGACCAGAGGACAATCGAAAGAAGAGCTATAGGTTAATTTGGGAGAATGAGAGAGTTAACAATTAGGGTTAGAATTTAGAAGAAATTAGAGATATTTTCAACTTGGTATTGATTAGCATTTTGAGTATTGGTTGACATTTTAACTTAGTACAAAACAAATATTTTAGTACTATTTTTTAACGAGAATAATATGATATTCTTTTCATTGATCTCACCTTTCTAGTCGTCAATAGAATAGAATATAATATAAAGGTATATTTGAAAAAAATTGACCTTTACCCAGTGTATGGTTATTGTCTCCAAAGGTGGAGACAGATGACAAAACAAAAAAATTCTGTACCTCGCAGAATTTGCTTGCTGAGTCCTACTAATTTTTTTCCAACTCTAAATGATAGAGACATAAATATTTTTGTTCCTTTCAAAACCGAGGGACAAGATTTCTTGTCTTTGGGACACACATAAGTAATTTCTAGAAATACCCCTCCCCCACTAGTTATATTTTAATTAATTATATTTTAATTAATTTAATTTAATTAATTACAATATTTTAATTAATTATAATTTAATTTATTTATTTAATTAATTACAATATTTTAATTAATGAATGAATTATGTTTTAATTAATTATATTGTGGTTAATTAATTATTAATAATATTTTAATTGATTATATTGTAATTAATTATTAATTACAATATTTTAATTAATGAATAATTATATTTTAATTATTTATATTTTAATTAATTGTAATGTAATTAATTAATAAATAATAATATTTTAATTAATTATAATGTAATTAATTAATTAATAATAATATTTTAATTAATTATAATGTAATTAATTATATTTTAATTAATTAATTAAATATAATATTTTAATGTAATTAATTATATTTTAATCAATTACTTAATTATAATATTTTAATGTAATTAATTAATTATAATATTTTAATTAATTATATTTTAATTAATTAATTACATTATTTTAATTAATGAATAATTATATTTTAATTAATTATATTGAATTAATTATAATGTAATTAATTAATAATAATATTTTAATTAATTATATTGTAAGTAACTATATTTTAATTAATTAATTAATTACAATGTTTTAATTAGTGAATAATTATATTTAATTAATTATAATGTAAGTAATTAATTAATAATAATATTTTAATTAATTATATTGTAATTAATTAATTAATTACAATATTTTAATTAATGAAGAATTATATTTTAATTGATTGTATTTTAATTAATTATAATATAATTAATTAATTAATAATAATATTTTACTTAATTATATTGTAATTAATTATATTTTAATTATAACATTAATTAATTACATTACATTACTTTAATTAATGCATAATTATATTAGTTAGTTATGTTTTAATTAATTATATTGTAATTAATTAATTAATTACAATATTTTCATTAATGAATAATTATATTTTAATTAATTATAATGTAATTATTAAATTAATAATAATATTTTAATTAATTATATTTTAATTGTAATATTAATTAATTAATTACATTATTTTAATTAATGCATAATTATATTAGTTAGTTATGTTTTAATGAATTATATTGTAATTAATTATATTTTAATTAATTAATTAATTATAATATTTTCATTAATGAATAATTATATTTTAATTGATTATATTTTAATTATTTATAATATTTTAATTAATTAATTTTATTTTAATTAATTAATTAATTGCAATATTTTAATTAATAAATGAATTATATTCTAATTAATTATTACAAACATTTAAAGAACAATGAACCCATTCCTCTAAATTAGGAGAGGAATTGAGTATTAACCAAAAATGATATTTATATATTACTTATCTTTTTAATTCCTTATTTATAGATACAGTTAAAAAAATACTAATACAAATAATTCATTTTCAAATAATCAATGAATTACATATTTCCAATTATATTATACTACAAAGGTATTTTGGTCATTGATAATATTTTTTATGTGCTGTTAACTGCAACCAAACACATTTCTGTCTTCGAGATGAATATATTTTTTTTGTTTTGTCTATCACAACTAAACACTTCACTATCCCTAATTTTTATTCTATTCTATCTCCAAATATTTGTTTCGTTTCGTCTGAGGGTCAGTAACCATGGCAATGTTAATGGGCAAAATTTTATGTCACAGGTCACCAATTAGTGGGCCAAAGAAGAATAATGGCAAAAGTTAAGTGAAAAACTGGGCCACTTAATGGTGGGCCTAATGCTTAACCATTATTATCCATCAGGTCTTACAAAAAACTAATCATCGTTGTCCACAACTTTTGAGTAAGCGGATATACAGGTTTTAAGAAACGAATCATCCAACAATAATTAGACATTAACAAATAACCTTTACCATGCCTTAATTAGCATAAACATGTTTCGCTAAACTAAATTTTGTTATTAGTTAAGCAAGTTTGGTTGAATTTTACTATATTTCATTCAATGGTTGGCTTCATTCAAAAGAGAGAGTTTTGGAATAATTGATAAAAATTGCTAAAAGCGGAAAGAATTGAACACTATTACGAAAATGAAAAATGAAAAAGGAAAGATAAGCACTACCCATTAAACGCCTCCGAGGGCTCTCTAGAGAGCACATTATGCCCTGGGCATAGCTTAACTGGCAAAGGCTTGGGTGGTGTAGTGCCTGCCATGTTGGCGACCTGCAAGATGAGGGTTCGAATTTTGAGGGCAACTTTTAAAATTTGGGCCCCTTGTATGATGAGATTAGTGGGTAAGCCCAAGTTCTTAGTCAGTTGAAATACGTCTCGTGATTTACATCCTCCACCAATCCCGAAGGCACGGAAAATGAGGACTCCTAATGTTAAAGTTCAACATTTACAGAGAGCACATTACCGTATGACTAACGTCACCGTTGATGAGTCGGAAATAGTAACCCTGAAATTAGAGGAGTATAACCTACAGCAGAAGTGACCACTTTAGACAGAGAGAGATTAATAAAAAGCTGGTAGGGATGGACTCTCCGAGAAAACCTCATACTGGAAGTGACTTCTTTTCAACTCCCGAGGTCTCTCTCACACACATGACACACACGCACTCTCTTTCTCTCTCTTCCGGTTAGTGAGTGAGTGGTGGCACCGAGCGCACCAACCTCCATTGTCTAAGGAGATCACGCACGCACAGGCAATGAGTTTCAATTGCGTTTCCTTTCGAAGCTACTTAGATAACAGTATCCAATAAAGCGCTCTCTTCACTTTGCACGCTTTTTGGCAAAGCCCAACCCAAGTGAGTATCAACTGAACATCAGCTTCAGATCAAAGCCTGTCGTGTCTAGAACTTGAAAAAGACTTCGACTTTGACGAGTTCGCGTCAGAATACGAATTGGGCAGTATCGAGTTCGTGGATAGTATGGATCCACCTGCAATGATGAATGATGGGTCGTATAATCTGGCGGAGATCTGGCAGTTTCCGTTGAATGGTGGCGGCCGGAGTCAGTTTGGGCAGAGCTTGGGTCAGTATGAGGATTCTTCAAGTCGAGACATTTCCGGTGATGATCCGGTGAGTTCGGAGCAGATAGGACGTCATAATGGTCCGAGAAAACGGCGTGATTTGGACGATGATTCGGCAAAGGGTGTTTCTACAAGCAATGGCAACGGAAATGGAACGGTATTTGGATTCGTTTGTTTATTTCAATCAATGTGGGCTGATCTAACTTGTTGTTCCCAAAGCTATCTCCTTTTCCTTTTCCTGTTTTTAATGAAGACAAAGTTTAATGTTGGTTAAGTAAGACCTTCCTCTTGGCTTTTGTCTTGGTGGTGGTTATTTCAGAAGCTTTTTTAAGTCTTTGTTGTTCCATTGAGCTGCTGATCTAACTTGGCTATGATGGTCAATTAAGTTGACTCGTTCAATTCCAAGTTGATTAACTAGTGGGAATTGTGGAACCGTTGGTACCCAAAACCGTGAATTTGAAAAGCTAGTGGAAAGTAGTTGTTGACCAGCTTGTGATGTGAATTGCAGAGTGATTGTGATCCAAAACGGCTTAAAACACCGGGAAGTAGAGATGAGAATCATGATTCTAAAGCTGAAACCGAACCCGGTTCAGGCAAGCATGTGGAACAGAACGCTAAATCAACTGAGCCACCTAAACAAGATTACATCCACGTAAGAGCAAGAAGAGGCCAAGCTACTGATAGCCACAGTCTAGCAGAAAGAGTAATTTTCTTTAATCCTCTTAATCTGACTTTTATTTGTTGGAATTATATTGGGAAGCCTCCTGGGATTTCTGTGTTTGTTTACACTTGAAAAATGTCCTATTATAATCAAGGTACTCGGTGATATTGATGATAACTATTGTGTGGACAGGCTAGACGAGAAAAGATTAGTGAAAGGATGAAAATTCTCCAGGATCTAGTACCTGGCTGTAATAAGGTATGGTATTTCTATTTCTTGAACTTTTCTCAGTCGTGCTAGTCCATTCCTAATAGTCTGGTTAGATAATTTGAGGAGTTCTTTGATGGATATTTTAATACCTATATCGTATTAAATTACAAACAAGGATATAAGTTTGGTCAACAAGAATGTTCAATTCTCCTACCTTGCTAGTGGTGTTTTGAAAGGATATATTTGTGATTTGCATTCATTCTCTTCGTACGTTGGCCTAAAGTCCTGTTTGCTAAAGTAGGTTCTCTGATGCAGGTTATAGGCAAAGCACTAGTGCTTGATGAGATTATAAATTACGTTCAGTCATTACAAAGTCAAGTAGAGGTAATGATCCTTATTTCTCGTGGAATGAGCATACTGATTTTTCACCTCTTGTCCCTTCTTATATTGAAATTAAGTCTTACAATTAATTGGAAATTGTAGTTTTTGTCTATGAAACTTGAAGCAGTGAATTCGGGGATGACTCCTGGGATTGACGTGTTTCCTGCAAAAGATGTGAGTTGCAATACTTCAATTCACCATTGCCCCCTCTTTTTGATTTCATTTGTATTTGATTGCTAGCTTTGGCATCAGTATGTCAGCTTATTTCTTATATGCTTTGTGGGTCATCATTGTTTTAATTGGTTGCTTCATGTAAAATTTAAAATTTTCATCAAAAGTAGCTGTTTCATGAATTTTTGGTCCTGGCTGAAAAGTACTAACTTCCGAAAGAGGGAAAAAGACACCTTCACTACTATTTTTCCAAAGAAATTTGACCAAGCTGTGATGACCATTGATCAATTTGTGGTGTATGTTCTGGAATGAGGTCTTTTAAGAATAGTGAGTACATGACTGATTTGTATTTCTGCGATACCAAATAACAATGTCACATTATGGTTGTCGAGATTAACATTGATTGATGGCATGATTTTGACAGTTGACGGAATTAGCTTCTGCAGTCACAAAGTCATGAATTTCATGAATCACATATTGCTGTGTAAGAACTAATTCAGCATATTGGTTAGCACATCATCCAATAAATCAATCTGCTTGAATTGGCAGTTCACTCATATTAGTTGACCTGCTCTTAATGAAACTGTTGAGGGAAAATCCATTTTGCTACAACATCTCTGCATTCTTCTTTTATGGTAAGAAGGAGAACTTAATGAGGTGTAGGATGGATGAAAGCTTGATCTCGGGAAGAGCTGAACTTGGTTATGGGGAGGGTAGGAGAATTGTTGAGGTGTCCTTTTCCTTTGCCTCTTGAATAACAGCAATTTCTTTTACAATTTCAGTTTGGCCAACCAACGTTTGATACTGCTACCATGGCATTTGTCTCACAACCTGCGAGGGAATACAGTCGTGGTGCATCACCGGAGTGGTTGCATATGCAGGTTGGTGGTGGTTTTGAGAGAACGTAATAATCGAGTCTCCTGAGCAATTAATAATAAAATTATCAAATGGCTGTCAAATTATGTACGCCAGCATGTTCATCAAAGGTAAACCTGTTACAAGATTTCAACATCAGGCATGGAGCTGTAGTTGCTGTCTAAAAAGACCGCTGATTCTACTTTCTGAAACATCTCCATTTGTTAGTCTGTTGGAAAATGATTCTTTTTACTTCACCTATGACGTACTTCTCTGTACTAATACTGAACTGATCTCTCAGAATTAGGTATTATTCTTGTAGAAGAAAACTATTTGTCCAAAAGTTGCTAAAGTGTGTTTAACATCCTCAATGAGTCCTGTCGTTAACTTATGATTGTTGAGAAGCTGCAGCTTGTTCAACAAATAAGCATGGATAGTTTCACTTGGAAAACTCCGAAATAAGAAGGGCTAGGACTATGAAACATTTTCTCTCGCCCCTGTACTTTACCTATCCTCATTTCATTCTACTCTGCCTGTTAAACTCAAATGGGCCACAGACAAGACCACCCATTTGCTGGAAACTAATATTCAATGATTAAAAATATTTATTTAAAACCAATGAAATGCGTTTTCTACTGAGGGCCCGTTGACATTAATGATCCAGTTCCCTCTTCATCGAAGCTCCCATCTTTTTGGGCGGCCCGTCACTCACACGTCAGCACTATGAAATTCAACGTCCTTTTAGTTTATTGGACGACACCGTCAACCATCTTCCACGCCTAAGTTGAAGTCGTCCTGGCCGCGTTGGGAAACTCTCACAGACGCGCGCGTGTACATTTTCCCAAGAAACCCCCTTACCCCCACTTTCAAGGATCTAGACTAACGCGCCAAAAACTGAGCGTGGGTTCGAATTTCAAAATAGACCCGTTTACTGTATTAACATGAGCTTCTCATTCTTTGCTGCTAATTAAGACGGAAGAGTTTTACGCGCTCTTAAATTCGACTCTGTATATTTTTTCTCAAAGCCAATGAGAGGAAAATAATTTAAAAAGAGAGAGAAAAAAAAGAAAAAAGGAAAGGAGAAAAATCGAAGCAGATGAGAGGATTCTCATTTTCCTCTCTGTTTCATCGTTGATGTCAAGAGGAGAAAACTCGAATAAATCGAAGAGAAATATATTTGCTGATTAATATCGAATCGAACATTGTTCGCCCAAAGATTGGATCCATTTTGGGTTCGGATCGGTTTTTTAGTTCTTCGTTCTGTTTGGTGGAGGCGAGAGGATGAGTGGCGGCGGATGGGAAAGGGTTCGGTCCTCGAGATCGGTATTGAATCGTGATGTGAGTTTGACCGGTCGTACGCCGACACGGACGGTTCGACTCGGCCGAGTCCAGCCTCAAGCCCCCGGTCACCGAACCATTTACTGCAACGATCGCGAGGCCAATCTTCCTGTTAGATTCAAGGTATTATTATTATAGACTTTCATTCTTTTGAATTTGATCATTTTGGTTGCTGAGAAAAAAAACAGGTCTTTTAGTTACCGGTGAAAATTCAGTTGACTTGGTGCTACTGACTAGTTAGGCTTTAATCGGATGCGAAACCGAGGTTTTTTCTATTATTCAGTAAAGGCATTGGTTGAAACCTTTTTGCTTGATGGTGTAAAATTGTAAGTGTCCATACTTGATTTTTAAATGAAAGCTTGTGGCTTCGGTATCTTGTATGTTTTGTTCCTGATAGATGTTCAGATCAAAGTTCAATTAGATAGCAAAGAAAAAGTTGTTATATATATATATATATATATATAGGTGCCTGTTCTATAGCATTTACAATTTGTTTTAGAAGTTTAATGTGCTCGAGGATGAGAAAGAAGTGCTTCAACCAAACACTATAAGAACTTACTATTTATTTACTTTCCAACCTGTCTGAGACTCATTCCGTCTTGGATTACTTCACTATCATCTGTGTGAAAACATTCTTTATGTTATATATCTCTAGAAATTGACCTGTCATACCAAGTAGAAACGCTTTGAATGCAATTTTATCTTATTCATATTTTTGGGCCATTAATTTATCCTTGTTACCTGAGAAGTATTGAAAATGTTGGACATCCTTCTACATTTGATGGGAAGCCATTTGCTTGTAACACGTTTTGCCCATATCAGGCCATCTTCTAGGAGTTAATTGAAAAAACTGTAGTGGCAATTCATATTTCCGAAACTCATGCATCATTTAAGCCTGTCAACTGGTAATTCTACTGACACAATATGAAGGAAGTAGCCAAGAACATGGATTTCCGGTCTTGAAGTTGGGAACCAAGTAGCTTTATTATGTAAAATCCTATTTATGATTGTTTCAACTTGAAGCTTCTTTATGAAAGCTGCCGCCTTCCATTAATTCTGTATTAGTTGAATTTGGACATTTTGCTGCCAATATATTTTGAAGAATGTTTTTTGTGTATGGGAAAAAATGTGGTTATGTTTCCAATTCTCAATTTGTTTTTATAGTTTCTACCTCATTGCATTGATTTCTTTTAATTGCTGGAGATTAATTGTTTCAGGGCAATTCTATATCAACTACAAAGTACAACTTCTTTACCTTCTTTCCAAAAGGGCTGTTTGAGCAGGTAAGCTAATATTTGGTAAAGGAAAGTTTGCTACATTAGACATTTTTTTACCCTTATGTAATGTTGATTGTGCTCTTGGTTTAATAATGTTTTTAAACATTGTAATTATTGATGAACTGACATCAAGAATGAATTGATTTTGAATTTTCCAAAATTTTTACTTACACTAGTGATGCTTGAAAAAGCATTGTAGTTTAGTGATTGAGCTCAAGTTCTGTATGGTAAAGTAGTTTCCTCACCTTCCTGTTATTTGAATATCTGAGCCTTTTTCCTGATAGTATATTCTGTTTGCATTGACAGTTCAGGCGCGTGGCCAATTGTTACTTTTTGTTTATCTCAATCTTATCGATGACCCCAATCAGGTATGCTGGTCACACTCATTATTTCTACTAACAAAAATTTTCACTTGATATCATGCTTGCTATACAGACATGTCTTACATTATGTATTTGCCATGTTGTTGATGCTGATAGATTTCCCAACATTTTCCACGAAAGGTTTTATGGTCAATGATGGTGTGTGATCTTGTGAGTTTAATTATCATACTTTTAGAACATCATAAGATTTGCAGGCCAAATTGTACTTTGTTCTTTTCATGCACCAATGTTCTAAAGCATTTAGAAAGTGGAAATAAGAAGTCAATATTGTTGTGATCATGATTTTTATGATTTTTATATGACCCTTTGTTCTAGGGTCTCTCTGCAGTATAATTTTTATGTTTGCGGCAGATATGTAAACTTGACATACATTTGTGTGTTGTATTTAAGATATTTTCTGATCATGCAGCCCAGTCAATCCAATTACCAATGTCGTCCCTCTGAGCTTGGTGCTCTTAGTGTCTCTTATTAAGGAGGCATTTGAAGACTGGGTAAGTACTGCAGTTCATTATAATTGTTGCATTCTTTGTCTTCTCTTTATGGGGAAAAAGTTAATGGTGAATTTATTTATCTGTTTCAACTTGATGTTTCTTTTTTCTTTTTTTTCCCTTTTTTTGGAGGATGAGGGTTTGAAAGAAAATTATAATTCAGTTGGGAAATTGCTTATTTTCTCAGTTGTTCTTTTATTTCCTCTTTTATGCACAACAGAAGCGGTTTCAGAATGATATGGTGATAAATAATAGTCCCATAGAAGTTCTGCAAAATCAACGGTGGGAGACTCTTTCCTGGAAGAAAGTGCAGGTTGGAGACATTGTCAGGGTGAGTATACTGAATTCCTATTAATATTTCTCCTTTTGTTGATTGAATTTTGTTAATAACATGGTTGTCTAGGTTGTTAAATAAAATATTTGCGAACTTTCATACAGCTGTTCTGTCGTAATTATTTATGAGACATGAAGCTGAATTTCTTTGTGTTTCAGGTTAAGCAGGATGGATTCTTTCCTGCAGATTTACTATTTCTTGCGACTACAAACCCTGATGGTGTCTGCTACGTTGAGGTTTTCTTTCCCCATGCTGTTTAAGCCATTATTGTTCATGTTGTTGCATAAAAAGCGTAACTGT
Organism: Erythroxylum flavicans; assembly: GCA_027576715.1. Taxonomy (NCBI): domain Eukaryota; kingdom Viridiplantae; phylum Streptophyta; class Magnoliopsida; order Malpighiales; family Erythroxylaceae; genus Erythroxylum; species Erythroxylum flavicans. The sequence continues at coordinate 3,527,753 of JANZXP010000001.1, forward strand.
TTTTGCTAGATCATATCACCTTTTCTTTTTCCATTTTCTAATTTTTTTTCATTGCCAGACGTCAAATTTGGATGGGGAAACAAATCTGAAGATCAGAAAGGCATTGGAAAAGACCTGGGATTACTTGACTCCTGAGAAAGCATTGGAATTCAAAGGTTGAGTCTAGGTTTAGAATATCAAAATATAGGGGTATATATGCCTCCAAAATCTCATTGAAGTACCACCAATTAGTTAGAGCAGCAGTTAATGTCAAGCTATTTCTGCATCTGTTTTAAGCTTCTTTCTGCTAACACTTTCAGCTTCGTCACCTTTCATGTTTAATATGAAATAGTAAAGTATCCTGGGTTGGTGAAATTGTTGAATAGGCTTTGCTAAGAGTTTATATCTAAAATTTTGCACACATTCCATGTTTACCTTTAAAGTGTCATCTTGCTTTTATGTCACAAGCATTCTCATATTACTTTATTAATGCAGGTGAAGTGCAGTGTGAGCAACCTAACAATTCATTATATACATTCACTGGCAATCTTATTATTGATAAACAGACATTACCTCTCAGTCCAAACCAACTTTTATTAAGAGTAAGCCTTAATTATATTTCCCACTTATAAACATTTAGTTCTATAACTCTCAGCTTTCTTCAATCAGGATGGAATAATTTCCTTGAATGATTCTAAGCACAAACTTGAATCCGTGCTCTGCACAATGATTTACATCATGTTTCTTGTGCATTTGTTATGGTTTGATGATTTGACTGATCTTGGTATTGTGTGCTTCTAGGGATGCAGTCTCAGGAATACTGAGTACATTGTAGGGGTGGTTGTATTTACTGGTCCCGAAACAAAGGTTTGTTGTCAAAATATTGATTTCTCATTGTTTTAGTGCTTGTTGTCAAATTCGTGAACATCTTTGGTAGAATGATAACCTTGATATTACTTTCTTGTTATTCTTCATAAGTTTCCTTGTTTCATTGTGTGAGCGCCTAGACATTCGAGTGTCTTGGTTTGTAGAAAGTTGGCATAGTAGGTTTATATCTGTGCCGTAATGCAGGAAAAGTCATTAATACTTGCAATTTTGACAACATATTCTGGCTGCTTACTTTGTTGCTGACATGTAGTTACTGGTTTATGGCTGTTTGGAATCTTGCAGGTTATGATGAATTCAATGAATGTTCCTTCTAAGAGAAGTACATTGGAAAGGAAACTTGACAAACTTATACTCATTCTTTTTGGAACACTCTTCATTATGTGTTTTATTGGAGCCATAGGCAGGTGAGATAATGGGTAAATTGTCAATTTCTTTTTACTTTCGCTCTTTGGATTTTCCCCCCTCAAACTTGCTACCTCTTGCCTTTGTTAGATTTCTTGCATGATAATGTTTTATGCTTCACAATATTTTGCAGTGGTGTATTCATTAGTCGAAAGTATTTCTACCTAGGACTTGAGAAAGGTGTGGAACTGGCATTTGACCCTGGCAATCGATTTGCGGTAATACATGCTGTCTGCATACATCTGTAAATTTTTGACTCTCTTTCCAGCCTTTTTTTTAACTTTATGTTCTATATATTCTAGGTTGCTGCTCTGACCATGTTTACCCTGATCACACTATACTCTACAATAATCCCCATCTCATTATATGTTTCCATTGAGGTCAGTCTCCAGGCCAGGTTCATGCAGTTTGCGATGACATTATAAATTACCTGTTTTGGAATGTGCCATTTTTTGTTGATCAATTTCAATATCATGTCCAGATGATCAAATTTATTCAATGCACTCAATTTATCAACAAGGACTTACATATGTTCCACGCTGATACCAATACACCTGCATTGGCAAGGACTTCAAATTTGAATGAGGAACTTGGACAGGTGAGTTAATGTCAAACAACCTTTGATGTTACTATTTATGGTTATGTAGCATTTTTTTGGCAGGATGTGATATGTCCATTATGTTGGAGGTGATGAATATGGCTGTTTGAATTGCTTTAAATTGGTTGTACTTCATCATCCACTCGTCTGGTATTTTTAATTGGCGTTTTTTTCAGGTGGAATATATCTTTTCTGATAAAACAGGAACTTTAACAAGAAATTTGATGGAGTTCTTTAAGTGTTCTATTGGAGGTGAAATTTATGGAACTGGTATCACAGAAATTGAGCGGGGAGGGGCTCAAAGGAGCGGCATGACTATCCAGGAAGTATGATTCTTGTCATTTATACAACAGTGAACCAAACAAGTTTCTATGTATGGATAAAGATACTATACTGCCATCGTTACCTTTATTAGACTTGCTCTTAATAAGATTTTCTTGGTCTTCTTGCAGGTGCCTAGATCAGCCAATGCAATTCATGAGAAGGGTTTTAATTTTGATGATCCTAGGCTTATGCGAGGAGGTTGGAGAAATGAAGCTAATCCTGATCTCTGCAAGGTATTATATATTTTGGAGGACTATTTTGTACTTTTGGTATTTACTGGGCCCATCAGAAAAGCATTTGTAGAAGCCAAGGTTATGAATATTTTACTCCGATTAGAATTTATAATTGCTGATGGAAGTATTACATGTTACTTTTCAGTGTGTATGAGGATATTTTGTGATTTGATTAAATGATCTACGAAAATTACAATCACGGTCAATATTTTTTTTCCCAATGTGTTTTGTGGCTGTAGTAATCTATTTCTATTGTTCTGCATGGGAGTTTGTGATTATAGTTATGTCTCGGTTGGAGATTTACAGTTATCTTCGTAAGTTTGTATGCCATGAAACTGAACATTGATGGTAAAAGATACTTCCCGTTGTTTCAACCCTTGCTGACGCTTAGACTTATGCTTTGTTTTGGTTATGACATTCATTTCTCCTTGATACTTCACTAATTCTATGATGAGTGTCAAGGTTCTCCCCTTTTCATTTGACTTTGATACATTAATATAGTGGTGCTACTGCCGCCAAGTAGAACGAACATTTTAAGCACCACTTTTTACTTTCCTATGAAATTCTTTGTTTTTGTTCAGAACTTGTTAAATAAAAAGCTTATGGTCTTGAGTGTCCTTCTGGCGTACTTTTATTGTGTATTATGATATGTAATTTCTGGTGCGTTAAATTGTATTTCTGCCATTATGCAGGAATTTTTCAGATGCCTTGCAATATGTCATACCGTGCTCACTGAAGGTGACGAGTCCCCTGACAAAATCACTTACCAAGCTGCATCTCCTGATGAAGCTGCTTTAGTTACTGCTGCAAAGAACCTTGGATTCTTTTTCTACCGGTTTGTGATCTTGTTAGACCATCCTGTGCTTGCCATTTTTAGTTCTTCCCTTTACTTTAAAAGACTTCTATATCTACCAAAACAACTTTGATTTGATATCAGTTACTTTTTAAAAATTCTGCATATCTTGACACTAAGAACTAGTTCTTTTTTCCATTAGACGTACACCTACCATGATATACGTTCGTGAATCTCATGTTGAGAAGATGGGTAAAGTTCAGGATGTAGCGTATGAAATTCTTAATGTTTTGGAGTTCAATAGGTAAGCACAAACTTTTATTTGTCCAACATTCATTTATCATCTCATTCTGAATAATACTGACATCTTTTTTGTCTTTGATGTTATAGCACGAGAAAGCGTCAGTCTGTTGTTTGCCGTTATTCCGATGGTAGACTTGTCTTGTACTGTAAGGTATCATTTTTCTTAAGGATTGTTGATTCTATATTTTTGGTTGGCCCTGGGGAAGGTGCTTAGCCCTCAAGGGAGGAGGATGTGATTCAAACCTGAGACCTTGTTCTGGGTTGGAGAGCCTGATCTGCTTGGTCCTCCGGTTCTTTTTGAGTTGATGCTTTTGTTGGCTTGGAAATAACACTTGTCAGGAAACCTTTGTTTAGGGTGCGGATACTGTGATTTACGAAAGATTGGCTGGTGGAAATGATGGCATTAAAAAAGTAACCAGGGAACACTTGGAACAGTTTGGATCTGCTGGACTACGTACTCTTTGCCTAGCCTATAGGGACTTGAATCCTGAAGTGTATGAAAGCTGGAATGAGAAGTTCATCCAAGCAAAATCTTCTTTGAGGGATCGTGAGAAGAAGCTAGATGAGGTATATACTGCCTGAAAAAATGTCTTTTCCATTAGATGTATTCTAACCTTGCTATGTTTTGTTGAAAGATGTTATCAATTATGCTATTGTTACTTGCTAAATCATTTAGTTAGTAGATTTTAAAGAAACATCACAAAACGTGTTTATTCATTATTAACTTATCTTCACGTTAAAAACATTTCTTTAGTGGTTGTTGTACTCATTGCTTATTAGAAATCTTCTGATAGTAGAAGTAACAGATCATGTTCTGAAATTAGATGATTTTAGGAGTTAGTTTTTTCTAAGCATACCGTTCCTGATACTATTTCTAACTTATTATTTAACAATGACTAAAAGCAGTAATTTTATTTTACTTTTCTGTTAGTGTGATTTAGCGAATGATGAAGGCGGCTAAATACTTGGAATGGCTGGTTTGCCTTTAAAACCTTAGGAATAACCATCAGATCTTCTAGTAGGAAAATTTTGCACTGTAAATATTACTACAGTCCATTACAAGTTGTTCTCAAAAGGTTAATTGGAACACGTAATTGTTTTTCAAACAAAGCAAGTTCTTATTGTTCTTTAGTGGATCGACATACCTTTTCTTCTACAAGTGTATATTCTAGTTATCTTTTTCTACAAACCAAATCTAATGCAGGTTGCAGAACTAATAGAAAAGGATCTTATTTTAATTGGGTGTACTGCTATAGAAGACAAACTTCAAGAAGGAGTACCAACTTGTATAGACACTCTTTCTAGAGCTGGAATTAAGATCTGGGTACTAACAGGAGATAAGATGGAAACAGCAATAAACATAGCATACGGTGAGTTGTTACTTAATGTTATCTTGCCCTTCTCTAAGTGTTGTCTTGAGTTATGTGGGAGCTTGTATGCTTGTGCAATTTTAAAAAATTTCTTTTGTTTGTCATTCGCTGCAGCTTGCAACTTGATTAACAATGACATGAAGCAGTTTATTATTAGTTCTGAAACAGATGCAATTAGAGAAGTGGAAAACAGGGTAAGAGTTTATTATGGTCTGATGCTAGGAATTTGGGGACTGTTCAATTTTAGTAGACATTATTCATTGCTCCTGTCAAATGATAATTTTTGTTGCAGGGTGACCAAATAGAAATTGCTCGCTTTATGAAGGAAGAAGTCAAAAAAGAGCTTAAAAATTGCCTTGAGGAAGCACAGCACCATATGCGCACCATATCTGGACCAAAACTATCACTTATTATAGATGGCAAGTGCCTAATGTATGCATTAGACCCAAGTTTACGAGTAATGCTACTGAATCTGAGCTTGAATTGTAGTTCAGTTGTTTGTTGCCGAGTTTCTCCTTTACAGAAAGCACAGGTGATTACCCTTCTCATTATTTGTCATTTATTTACCATACATCTAAAAACCGTGTGTTTTACCAATTAGTGGAGAGCATAAAGCATGGAAATATCAAAATTTCTTCTTTTTATCTTGTTGGAAGTATTTAATGGAAAGACTGACTTTTTAACATTACTGTGCTAAACTGAAAGTCCATTTTGTTATGGTAACAGATTATTAGTCACATTCTTATGCATAAACTTTTACAGAAAACTTTATAAAGTTCATGTATATGTTTGAGAATATGACTGCTTAGGTATATTTGGAGGAGCATAGTTAAAAGCTACAGTTGCATATATTTTTCTTAAAATAGATATTCTTGGTGTCAAATGCATATCTCGAGTATTCAATTTGTATCTATGTTTAGGTAACAAGTCTTGTCAAGAAAGGTGCACGTAAGATAACACTTAGTATTGGAGATGGTGCTAATGATGTTAGCATGATTCAAGCTGCTCATATTGGTGTTGGAATTAGTGGGTTGGAAGGGATGCAGGCAGTAATGGCTAGTGATTTTGCAATTGCCCAATTTCGTTATTTAACGGATTTGCTTCTTGTGCATGGACGTTGGTCCTATCTTAGAATATGCAAGGTATGAGTTTATGATCCTGAAATCCTTAATCCTTCACTTAGTTGATTCTCTTACAACAATGTCATATGTCCCTTTTAAATTGATGATGTTTTTATTGCTCCTGCAGGTTATCACGTATTTCTTTTACAAGAATCTTACATTCACCTTGACCCAATTTTGGTTCACCTTTCATACCGGGTTTTCTGGTCAAAGATTCTATGATGATTGGTTCCAGTCCCTGTATAATGTCATATTTACAGCCTTACCGGTTATCATGGTTGGGCTTTTTGACAAGGTTATTATATGTTCCAAAACCCCTTAGTTTACAATTTTTCATAGTGTTCCATCCTAGTCCTAGAAGTACATGGATTTGCAGTAAGCTTGGATCTTTGACTTCCTTGGTGACATTAATGTGTGTTTTGCTAGGATGTTGGTGCTTCACTGTCCAAGAAGTATCCTCAACTGTACAAAGAAGGGATAAAGAATGTATTTTTCAAGTGGAAAGTGGTGGCTACATGGGCTTGCTTTTCAGTGTTGCAATCTTTAGTTTTCTACTCCTTTGTGACCGTGTCAAGTGATTGTGGTAAAAATCCATCAGGCAAGATGTTTGGACAATGGGATGTTAGCACAATGGCCTTCACATGTGTTGTAATCACAGTTAACCTGCGCCTTCTGATGATATGTAATTCAATTACAAGATGGCATTACATTAGTGTTGGAGGAAGCATTTTGGCTTGGTTCTTATTCATTTTTGTATATTCACTTCTACGGGTAAGTCATTTGGATCTCTTCCTTTTTCAATTTACACAAGATTTGGGGGTTATCAGAAAGTGCTAGACCTGCTCATGACTGATGACATACTGATATGTATTTTGACATTATTGCAGGAGAATGTTTATTTCGTGATTTATGTGTTGATGAGTACATTCTATTTCTACGTTGCACTTATTCTTGTTCCCATTGTTGCACTCCTCGGTGACTTCATTTACCAAGGGTAAGGTTCAGGAATTTATTTTGAAACACCTGATGGCAATTTTTTAATACATGATCAGCATCTTTTATCATTAGCAAATACATTTTGTTCACACTAATCATTAGACCAAATTAGTTTCCATTGAATCCGAAATGCGTCTTGTATCCCTAAACTGATTCCCAAAGCTGATTTAGGTTGAGCTGCACCGACAAGAAAAGTCCCTTAAAGTCTAGAAACCCTCATTTAGCAAGCAATTCTGGTTTTTAACTTAAAAGTTTACTGAAAGGAATATTACATGAATACTTAGGTTGTAACATTTTAAAGTTTGTTCACCAAATAACATGTATAAATAGTTCAGAGCCAGATCTTAAGAACAAAATGTTTTCCATACACTCTTTATTATCTCTTATTTTTTTAACCTTTGATTTTTTCTGTTGTATATTCGCTCATTTGTATCCTTAATTTTTATGTGTTTTGGACCAGGGTTCAAAGATGGTTCTTTCCCTACGATTATCAGATCGTTCAGGAAATTCACAGACATGAGCCTGATGACAATTCAAGAGCTGAACTGCTTGAGATTGAGAACCGGCTAACACCCCAAGAGGAAAGGAGCTATGCTGTAGCTCAACTTCCACGAGAATTATCTAAACATACAGGCTTTGCTTTTGATTCACCTGGATACGAGTCATTTTTTGCTGCACAGCTAGGTATATATGCCCCACAGAAGGCATGGGATGTTGCAAGGAGAGCCAGTGCGAGGTCGCGGCCAAAGATACCCAAAAAGAATTAAGCCCTTAAGGTAACTTTGTACAAAAAGATATTTTATTTTTTAAAAAATCCACGCTTTGATTTAGTTAATGTAGAGAATTTGTAAATATAGTCGTGTTTTGCTTATTTTGTTCAACAGGATCTCTTTTTTTTTGTGTGTGTGTGTGTAGTTGTTGCTTCTCCAATATATATCCATGGAGAAACTTAAATGGTTATTAGGGTCATTACTACTGTACAGCTAACCAATTGAAATGAGCATTTTGGTAGTGCATGCTGATTTCGGTTTATGATGTTCGCAAGAATGCCATTTTGTTCCTTCATATGATGCCAAATTTTACATGACTGAACTTTTGACTGTAATATATTTACTGGAGTTGATACGGTAGAACGAAAACTAGGGTTTTCGATCGATTTAGAATCGGAATTTGGGAAATACGTAAAGAATCATGAAGAGATGTTGGAAGAGAAGAAAGGAGTATTCATTGCCAAACTGAAACTCTGTATTAACAACTTTCAACAGCTTTTTCATAGTCGTTAAACACAAATAGAGCCAATAAATATTAGGCAGATTTACTCTTCTTTTACAAGTTGACTAGTTTATAACATCATTGTATTTATAGTTTTTTAGAGAATCTAGTTTATCTGCTCATTCGATTAGCACCTAGAAAGCAATTTGATTATTGTTTTTGCCAATCTTTTTCCAAGATTGCTATAGGAATCTTCTCAATTGAATCTTGTAAATTAAGAAAAGTAGTCGCAACCTTGTTGAGTTAGGAACATATTTCTTTAATTGAGAAACATTAGAGACAATTCTAATTAGTAGATCACTTTTCTATTTTTTGAACACACCGTAAAATAGATGAGTTAAATTGTGAGAATATCTCTGTTGTACGTCCACATTGATGATATGGCGGAGTTTGACAAAACCTAAAATTCCTTGGTTGAACTCTCTATTATTTCGATGTTTATCCATCAGCTGCTTTATCCAATATTGAATTCTTCCATATGGAACCCAACTATTCTAAGAATATTTTCGTTATTTGTTAAAGCTTGATCCACCGACGGAGTTCCTAATCTCCAGTTAAATAGGGAATATATCTGGAGGAGGTAAGTTATAAAGTACTTCAAATGATGTATTAATGGCAGAATGAAATATAGTATAAGTCTCTAATGTGTGATCCAAAACCTCAGTCTGACTATCCCTTCGAAGACTATATGCAAAAGATAGCTGCAAAGTCACCCTCTAAGTTTTAAAGAACTCATTACAAAACTGACTGGAAAAAATTGAGTCCTTACCACCAGTTATAGTTCGAGGCATTTCATTGGAAGATAAGATCCAATAAACACTTAGAATTATACTTCTACTGAATAGGGATGGCAAAGTAGAATGAAATGACTAAATTTGCTTAATCTCTCAACAACTACCATATAACTACTGATTTTCCTTCAAAAACATGAAACTCTTTATAAAATCAAGTGAGATATTTACCCAATACTACTTAATAATTGATAAAGGTTGAACAAATCTAGAGTTGGAAAGTTTTATATTTATTTTCTTAACAAAATTCATAATTTCTCATATCTTTTTTCATATCTGTCCAAAACAAAATTGATTGTAGCCTTTCAAAAGTTTTCAATGTACGAGAGTGGTCAACTATTACACTATTATGAAATAATTGTACAATCTTATTCCTCAAGGTAATGTTAGCTCCCGCTACAAACTGCCCCCTCCATTTCAATAACCCATGTGACCAAGCATATATCGAATTACCACTTCCATTTGCCTCCTAAGTTATGAATCAATTTCTATAAGACATGATCTTCATTCTAAATATCTTTAATTACTTCAAGTTATAATTTACATTCGGCATTGTGTGTGTATATATAGTTTAGAACTAAGATCCCTCGAAAGAGCATACGAAGAATGGTTTTCCATTCCATTCTTAGAGATAATCGTATAGTCATATCCAACAATTTTGATAACCATCTTTGTTGAAATAGAGGTGTGTGGTCAGTTTATACCACAAATCTTTTTCCGATCTGGTTGTGAGACCAATGTTAAATTGTTATAACCAAAACTAACATATTAACAATGTTAAATTTCCATAATTAAAACTAACATATCCTTCTCATAAACAACCAAATAACTATACTTGGAGACAAATCTTTATTAATATAGTCAATTGGATGCCTATCCTTCATCAACACTACTCTAATCCCTTACTTGCTTGAATCTTACTAATGTTAGGTAATGCCTGTATTAGACCTATCATCGCAATATTCTTAAAAAGCTTTATATGCCTCATGACATTAATGAAAGAGATTTTTCTTCAAGAGTGCAATCAATAACTTATTAATTTGTCTATACTCCTTTTATAAATATTCTATAATATCTAGTCATCCTAAGAAAATTCTTAAATTGCTAGATATTTGTTGCTAAAATTGTCTCAATTTTCGTTTATCATCGTTAAAAAAAGATGATATATCTTAAGTGCTCAATATATTTGGCGCCAAAAGTGCATTTACTCTCGTTAGTATATAACATATGCTTTCTCAACACTAACAACACCTTCTCCAAATGCACCAAGTGCTCACTCAAGACTGACTATGTAAAAGCATGTCATCGTAAGGTACCAAAACAAATTTCCTTAGATAAAGATTAAAATAAGTTCCATATTTAATTTTAACCAAAAATATTGAAGAAGAAAATGAACTTATGATGCATTAGACGATCCCTTACTTCAACATTCCGCATATAAGCTTGT
>JANZXP010000001.1:3549246-3560095 GCA_027576715.1 Erythroxylum flavicans
ATTTTCAGTAAATTGTGGGGTAATATTTTTACTTTTCCTATGAATTTTCTTTATTTAAAAATCATTATTATCTATTTTTATTTGGATATCATTTATTAAATTGTGTATTAATTGTTTTTATTACATTATTTGTTTTTTAAATCATTTACTTTTGTCTATAATTATTCTATGATCCCATCACGAATTTTTCCTGCCTAGTTTTTAATTTATTTAACTATAATAATAATTATTACAAATAAATTTACAATGGTGACGCGTAGTCGCCATAAAATCTGTTCGGAGACCGGGACCAACAATCTATATTATTCCCAACCACAAGTTGGTAGCTTTAAATATAAAAATAAAAGGAAATATAGACATATTGATTCTAGAAATTTAAAATCGTCCTTTAAACCAAGAATCTAAAGTTTAAAGGAAAATCTATCATCTCTTTAAGAAAATTATAAGTTAGCATAATCAAGAGGAGAATAATATTAGAGCGGTGGTAGTGTGGACAATGGACAGCTTCGTTCTCAAACTGGTGGGTAGTAGCAAGTTAACCAAGGGGACACTCAATCATAATTATAGTGTTACTCGTATTGATTAACAATTGATTGTAATATGATATGCTTATTTAGGTTATTTTTTATATTTTTTATATTTTATCATTGATGATTAGGGAACTCATCCATAAATTGCATATTGTGGGATTGTTGATTTTGAATAATATATGAAACTAACATTAACTTTTAGATGTATATTAATAAAAAGAGTGATATGACTTTGGATTACTCATGAAAGCCCATTCTCCTTGATTAGGCCTAAAGTCGAAAAGACTACTTGTACAATGGTCATTTTGAGGCCACTTGCATATTTAAGGGTACTTAACAAATGACATCAATTAAGAAAGGACTCATCCACATATGGAATTATAGTCCTAATCACTAGGATAATTGAAGTCTATCTATACTTCTTTAAAGATTTCCTATAAAAGGGGAACATTCTTAAGGTAAGTTTTCATAGCCACAATCATTAAATGCAATTATAGATTTCTCTACATACTTAGCATGCTTAACTCTCACTAACTTGAGTGTTAGAGTGCCTTTGTTAAGAACATTGCTAACACTAAGAAGTTCTTTTGTAGATTTGCAGATATGAGATGAACTTAACATAGCTACTACAAATTCAGTTTATACCATTTAGTGTCATTTGTAAGAAAATTGTTTTAAAATCTTTTAATATTCTTAAGGAAATTTCAAATGAGTTATCCCCATCCTAAGTAAAAATAACAAACGCTTAAAAAATGATCCATTTGCCAACCTTATTAGAATAACTAATGCCTTTGAAACTACTTCAACCAATAATTAGCCCAAGAACTATATTGCTAAATTTCAGAAGTTACGACCATAAGTCAAACTATTTTTGGAAGAAAGATAATAGATACATGAAAGACAATTGACTCACACCCCACAATCATTATCATTTGGAATTAAGGTACTAACATTAGATAGTTACGATAATATACACAACTATGTCATTCATGTGCATTAATATAGGAAATCCACGAATCTACATGTTGTATCTGATGTTATAAAATTCAACATCTTCTAAAAATCTCAAAGGATATAGTTTTACAAAAACTTGGTTCTGCCACAGTTGCTTGTCACTGTATTTATCGATTACTAAATATAAAGCAACCATATTAGTAACTGTTAATTTTTTTGTACAAACGAAAATAAAAAAATAAATATGAAATTAAATAGATCAACACCCAAGATTCGATAACGCTGTTCGGCACACCTTGCCTACGTCTGCGGGGCCCTTACCCAACTTAATACTTTCACTAATAATAATAGCTTTATATAAGGCTTTACTAAGCTGACACCACTCAACCCTTGACACTATCCCTCGTTCTCATAACATGTGAAAGTATTTCACACGCAATAATATGACCGCCTCGTACTAACCTTAATAGAGGATTTTCTCAAACAATGTTTAATGATAACAAAAAAATAAACAACTCAAGTGATTAAAATAAATTGGAACAAAAACGAAAGCACTTGAGATATAACGAAACAACTTCCTTATAATTTAACTCCTTCCAAGACGGATTTGAAAAATGTTCACCAATTGAAAAGCTTTAATCTAGTGCCCAGACCGCTTAAAGCTCTAATTGAAATCAGCACCAATCAATTTACTGATCATCAACAAGAAAACCACAAAGAAGAAACACGCCACTCACTGCAAATCAACTTCGTCTCTTACCACTCATCACTGTGGCCAACATAAGACGACCCTTTTCAAGAATAAAGACCTAGGTAGCATTAAGAACTCAATTGGAAGTGAGCCCACCACACAAGTTTTCGACAATTGACAAGAAGGAACAGTAATAGTGCACCACTGTGGGCACATCTAAGAACAAGAATATCTCTTCATGCAAGAAGTCTTCACATTATAGAATTCTTCATTCGACATATCTATTTGGTCATGTGATACACATCCACTTCTTTTACAAGATTAAGTCTTTATCCAAGTCAAACAAGAATTATTGTTTAATTACACTAAAACAATAATTCTTAACCCATAGTCTAGCTAGCTTTACCCAATCAAATCCAATGTATCTTCTACCCTATCTTGATTTGAATTTGAAACCACATTATCTTGGAGATCCAATTATCAAAAATTCCAAAACTAAATAATGAGATATATAACATATATCTTAACATCTTCTCTTCCACCCTATACAACAAGACACTTCCATAGCTCTAGACATAGCCAACTTTAATAGCCACCTTTAAGTAGTCCTAGAGACTCATTCTACTTAATATTTATAACCCAAAGGTTAGAAGAAAGCTTAAAGTATTACTTACAATATTTCAATTTTAAAGAACTCAAATCCTGTCTTGATCTAAGGATGGTAGCAACAACTTTCAGAGATGAATTCAATACTATTAAGCTTTGTGAAATTTTATGCAAATTAAGTAACTATAAAATTTTGAGGAGGTGCAAATCAGGGTGTATATATATATAAGTTTCACTTTATTAAAGAATTTCAACAAGATAATGAAATGTTATTTATTCATTGTTCATCAAAAGATTAGGCAAACACCTAAGTTTTGCTAAGCACTGTTGTCACCAAACAAAAGATTGGTATTTGTCACCAAAATGCCAAACAGTGTTGAAGTTTTGGCATTCTAATTTCTAGTGTATAAAGTTTTTTCCCCTTGTTTTTAGCATAAGATCTAGTAAAAAGAAAAAAAGCATTATTTTCTATATTAGTTGTTTGATTTCCTTAGTTTCAATTAACTAGAGAAAATGTCAGTAAAGTATTAACTAGAGAAAATGTCAGTAAAGTATAACATTTTTTATTTTCTCTTTGCTAAATTTTGTAGCGAATGAACTGCAACACAACCAGTTTTGCTTCAACACCTATGAAATCAAGTTCTCACTCAATTCCTTCATAACCATATTGATTATCAACACGATATAGAACACAACTCACCAGTTTTGCGATAATCGTATCTAAATTCTATAATCGTTAATCATCTAATAAATTGAGTATCATTAAAACAACAGTCAGTCCTAAGCAAACATAATAAATATGACGTTGCTTCTTCCTGTGCCTTTAATTTAGTTATTACATCTTCTACCAGCTATCCATAAAAGTAAGTTAAAATAATAATAAAAATAAACCGTATTTAACAATGTTTTAAAATCAAAAATTAGACCGGTAAGACAAAATATTTAAGGTTTAAAATATTTAACTAGTATTAAACCATCATAAAATGGGCTAAAGATTGAATAAAATTATGAACTTTGAAATATGATTAAAAAAAGTTGTTCTCATTCATCAAAGAATTTGAAGTTTAATTGAAAAAGAGATTGTTAAATAAAAACTAACTGATTTATTTTAGTTTATAAGAACTTATTAGTTAATGAAGATTAATTGATTAATTTATAAATTGTCCAGTTTTTAACAACAAGAGCTATTAAAGTAAATCAAACCAAAAAATTAGAAATCGAATCGAAAAGTTAAATTGTTCCAGATTTTTACAGTTGAACCTGTTGAATCGGTTGAGTTTTTTAATCATTGGTATTTAAAACTCTTCTAAGTTGCAATAACTATAATAATATTTTTAAAAAATAATGCAACTATGACCCTCTTCGTAAATTAGTTTAAAATCTCCGATTCCATTTGACCTGATGTCTTCGACTAGACAAGATTCCTGCACATGCCAATTCTCCATTCGCAAATTATTTGCTTGGTGTATCCTTTTTACAATGGATGCGACATATAAAGGTAGAAAGTCTCGTAAGAGATTTCATATCTTTGTTTATTATTGCATAGTGTATAGCTTTTTAGTAACGTAGAAGGAAAGTGTTAAGTGGAAAGCTCAATGCTATATTGAATTATTGATTCTCTGTTGGCTCCATGGAATGGAGTCATCCTTACCCTGGGGTCTTGTCTGTGGTAATACCGATATTCTGGGAACATCACGTTAAGCTGTATTGCACGAATCCATAAAGTAAGTGATTTTTCTTGACAAGATTGTGCTTCATATAAGAGAAAGGCAACCCCCCGTGTAATTACTGAAAGCTCCCCACATTTAGTTTTGTCGGCTCAGTAAAAGTCAGGCTTGTCTCAAAAGGGAAGAAGTATCGAATAATTGCTTGGTGGAACTCAAAATCACATCATAAATATTCAGTAACCTTGGCTAAAACAATAATAGAAATATATTGACTGTGTTTATTGCTGAAAAATTAATACATAATTTGTAATATCTCTAACGGATTACTTTAATATAATACCTGAAACATGAATAGGAATGAAGTTTATTTAATATTTTTAAAAATTTTTCTTCTCTAATAGTATTCTTTTTTTAGAAATTAAAAGAATTATGTTGATAAGAAAAAATCTTAAAAAGTTTTATGTGATACAAGAAACACCTCTTAATAAACTCAATTACAAAAATATATTTGTTCATGTATATAGTAAAGAACTTTGTAAAACCAACTTCATTCTGGTCTAGAATTGAACTTGTGAAATTCTCTTCTTCTCCTGTTTAGAAATGAGGACTTTATACCAAAGACTTGGAGGAAAATCATTTCACTTGAAAGTAAATCATTCACTTCATTTAGAGCTTGGAGACCAGAATATTTTATAGTAGTAGCAACTATTTCTATTCAGTACAACATCATCTCGAGGGAAATTTCAGCTTCCAGAACAGAAATCTAGGACTGGTGCAGAATCTTGCTAGCATCATCTACCTGTCCATCTCCTTAATATGCTTGTTGTTACTTGGCTAATGTTAATGTTTGTTGTTAAAAATTCTTTCATCCCTTCACATCTAAATAGCATATGTTCCAGAGTTTATTTCTATTTTGAATAGTTTGTAATCTTCTTTTTCTAGATGTTAGTCTTTTAGATTCCTATAGAACTTTATGCTCCCAGTCATTATCATTGTAATAATGATTGCTCATATCTTGGATTCTCATCTATAACCCTTTGGAGTAGTTAAATTTAAAAATTAGGTGATCTCTTGATCCAGGTTCAGTATTGCAGAGTTTGCATATTGAATTCAAGCTAAAAGGACTCCTGATTCTGTTAAGAGTAGTCAACCTATTCTTGATAGTGAGCTGCATGGTAAAGGATAGTTTAAGAGGAGTTTGCTTACACCATGCCAGCTTCCGCTAATGTATTTGGTTGACAAGTTCCTAAACACTTGATAACAAGATTGATTGGTGAAGAGTCTAGAAGTATTTCTTAATCACCTTATGTTGTCCTTCTGCGATGAGGGTGTCAACAAGTTGTTCAATTGCTCAATCTCTAATAGGGTAGAGAAAATAGAACTCCAACTCTTGAGAGAGATTGACAGAGGTAATAGCTATCTTTTGTCCTTTCCTTTCATAGAGAAAGATTAGGGTTTCTTGCATACTTGATTAAAATTAATTCTTAACTATAATTAAAGTCTAACTCTATTTATATTATAATTTAATCTTAATAAAATTAAACATTTCATATTTGATCCCAAAAATTTCTTAAAATGTACTAATTAAGCCCAATGTAATTTAAATTAATTCTCTCTTTAATTACTCTTTATTCGTGACTCATTAGATTTCTAATATGTTGACAACGATTATAAGTTATAATTTTAATTCATTATTTAGATTAGGTAAATTAAAACTCATTTTAATTTATCTTTAATTCTTCAATTAAATAATTTATAATCATAGATCTAGATTGACATCTAGCAATATATCATGACCATCCAAATATTAGGAATATCAAATATATGAGTATAATGTATAATTCAATTATTTCATCATCAAATATTTCAATTAGACACAGAGTGTCAAATTATTGTCTTTACTTAAATCCAATCATGTTCATTCTTACTAATTAGTAATTATTTTATAATTGATGTATGAAAACAACTTTTCAAATCTCAATTCACTATAGTTACAGAGTTCCTTAAATCATTACTAATTAAGAACAATAGAACACTTACTTTAATTAGCTTATGAATGTTTATTGACTTACTCAACTGTTTTCATATAGTCTATACTGTATCTAAGTACTGTCGACCGATCTTTTCTTGATAGAATAGGTTATAGGTAGCATTAAAATATAATAATGACCACTTGAGATACTTCAGTAATCTCAACTTTAATGATTAACTATACAATCATGTATACAATCATACGGGGAATTTCAAAGATGTACAAATAATGCTTCATTTAAAATCCTAATAATCAAGCCATACATTTGTTTAAGTATGATTATACTTTAGTTTAAAAATAATTTACTTTTTTCACATAAAAAATAATTAGGTTTACCTTTTTATCAATATCTTATTTTTATGAAACTATAATTATAAACAATTTAAAAATAATATGTATATATAAAAATCTCATAATTATGATCTTATTATAATTTTAATTATATAATACTTATGTTAGGGATTTAATCTTTAGTATTATGCATTGAATATAATTGAAAAACACAAAAATATAAAAAATGTCTTTATTGAATAAAATAATAATGTCATGCATTAAACTAATAGATTGATTACAAAGATATAAACTAACAATATCCTACTTGCACTAAAGTCAATCATGTATATATCTAATATAACATTCACCCATATGTTAATCGTATCTTTTTTAAGATAATAACTTATTGATAGGATCTGTAAGATTTTATTTAATACACTTTAATATAATTTATTTCTACTATATTTTCTCCTAATCAAGTGAAACTTCCTGAGTACATGTTTGGAATGTTGATGAGACCTTAGCTCTTTTGACTATACAATGATTCCGTTTTTATCACAATATAATACTATTGGCTCAACAATGCTAGGCATGCACTTTTAACATTAGAATGTACTTTGCCTTGATCATAGAATTTACAATGGTTAGTTGTTTGAAACTTTTCTGAATTTCCACACCCCTATTTAGAGTAAAGATGTACCCTAACTATGATAAGTTATCATCCTATTCAAATTGAAAACTTGCACTTGAATACCCTAAACTCTTAGTTTAACTCTTTCATAGTGCACATGAGTACATTATTTCTTCTTAAGTACTTTAAGATGATTTTCACAATCGTCTAGTGACCATCATTACGGTTAGCTTGAAAATTTATTATTATGCTAAAAACATAAGAGATATCTAGTCTTATATATAACATCTCATACTTAATTAATCTAATAGTCAAAACTTATGAAACATAATTCAATTTATCTATCTTTTCCTATGTCTTTGGACATAAACTCTTTAAAAGAGGAATCCAATATGATATGGGTAAGATTCCTCTCTTAGAATTATTTGTGCTAAACCTATTTAGCATTTTTTCTATGTACGTGGATTGGAATAAAACAAGCAACCTCTTTTATCTATCTTCATAGACCTTGATTCCTATAGTATAGTTTGTTTCTCCCATATTCTTCATGGATAAGTTCATATCTTTACTTATTGAAGCTTCTGTATGTCATTTCCAATTAGTAACATGTCATCAATATATAGAATTAGGAAAATGACTACACTTCAATAACCTTCTTATAGATACAGGTTTTGTCCTTAATTTTGATAAATTTTCACTCTTTAATTGTCTCATCAAAATGGATATTTCTACTCTGTGATGATTACTTAAGTAAATAAATGGGATTTTCTAACTTACATACTTGTAAGAAAACTTTTCGATTCAAAACCTTTAGCCTGTGTCACATACACATCCTAAGTAAATTCCCATCAAGAAATGCTATTTTAACATCCTTTTTTCATATTTTGTAATCATGGTGTGCACTTATAGCCAATAAGATCCTTATAAACTTAAGCACTGCTATTAGCGAAATGTTTCATTAAAATTAACTCCTTATTTTTATTTTTAAGCTTTGGCACTAAAATTGCTTTATATGTATGCATATTACCATTCATATCAATTTTTTTCTTAAAACTCACTTGCATCTAATTTATAATCCCATTAGGTACATCCACCAAAATCCATATTTAATGATTTTTCGAAAAAAGTTCATATTTAGTGTACATAGATTCCATTTCAAATCCTATAGCTTTATGCCATGTAGATATTACGACATAGATTCCATTTCAAATCCTATAGCTTTATGCCATGTAGATATTAGTTCCTTAAAATTATTAGGCTCGTTGTCTATGGAAATAAAGCTTCTTAACTTTTTTTTCATAAGCATGTCAAATTTGGTTCGGGGGATGATGTATCCTATCAATGTGTCATGGACTATGTCTCTATTAAACATTTGGATGTACATCATATGTATCAACTTGAAGTTTTTATTCCATTTATATGTGCACTTATGGTTTTTGAACTTCTCTAAGCTACCACACTTCCACTACTTTCTTTGAAAATAAATTCTCTTTCAAAGAATGTAGCATTTATTTGGATAAACATCTTTTTCTTAAGAGAATGATAAAAATTTGATATTTGACACTGTCTTTTGAACCTACTGATTTGCATTTATCCGACTTAGCTTAAAGTTTATCAAATATTGTATACTTCATATAATTATCACATCTTTAAATCCTTACGTATATTAAGTTTTGTCTATTAATAATCCACATCTTATATAGAATCTTATAAACCAATTTGGATGGAACTCTATTTAAAAGGTAAACAACATTTTAAGGGCATATCCTTAAAAGGAAAAATGGAAGTCTGTATGACTTATTATGGAACATAACATATCTAATAGAGTATGATTTCTCCTCTCAAATGCACTATTATGTTGCGAAGTTCTAGATGGAGTTTACTGTAAGAGAATCCCATTCCTTTTTAAATAAATTAGAAACTGATGGTTTAAGTACTCACCACCTTGATTAGATTTAAGTGTCTTAATACTCTTACCAACTTGTTACTCAACCTCAAGTATAAATTTTGAACCTTTTAATGATTTAGACTTTTGTTTCATTTAATATACATAACCATATCTAAAATGATCATATGTGAATGCAATAAAATATAAGTATCCATCTTTAGAGTGGGTAGATATAAGATCATATGCATTTGAATATATAAGCTCTAGTAACATCTGGCACATTCTTCATTTACATTAAAGGGAAGTTTGGTCATATTTCCCAACAAACAAGATTTACACGTTTCACATGATTCATAATTAAAAGGATTCAGATATCCTTCTTTACGTAACATTATAATTATATTACCATTGATTGGCCTAACTTTCTATGTTATAAATAAGATGGATTTTAGTCAATTTTTTCTTCTTACTAGTTATGTTAAGGATTGACCTTTTTAGACCTATAAACTGTCTATAAGTAATCCAGATCTATAATAAACATCAACTTTATAAAAAGATTATTAATGATAAAGATAAATTCATTCAATTGTAAACAAAAAATATATATACCATTTTTTGTGATAACTGAAATATAATAACAATTATTTAATTATAGTACTCAGCTAAAAGGCAAAGCTAAACTATAAGTTCCTACAACTAATGTAGAAACCCTTACTCTATTGCGAACTCTTAATTGTACTTTTCCTTTCCTCAACAATTTACTTCTAGGAATGTCAACGGATGGCCCAGCCCGACCGGACCAAAAATTTTTGGGGTGCCAAGAAAGGCTTGTGGCCCATGGGTGGGCCGAAGTCAACCAGTATGTGGGCAGACCCGGGCTGCTCACCAGGGCTATGGGCAACCCGTTGGGGCTATGGGCAGCCTATCGAGCCTCAGTCGGCCTAATCGTTTAATATATTTTTAAAATTTTTATATAACCAGTCATTTAATATATTTTTAAATTTTTATATATTTATTTTAAGAGAATTTGAAAAGTTGTAGTTGTATTTTTAAAATTCATAAATTATAAATTATAACATAATCATTTATAGTAAAGCGTAAGATATAATTACCTATAAATTATAAAAAAATATTTATATAAAATAAATGATATAAAATACTAATCAATATATATTTATTAAAAATATGTAGCTATGATAATGTTGTCATAATTATTCCCTACAAATAAGTGAATTTATTTTTAATTTTGTAATTTTATTATAACAATTAATTATAATGTAAATGTAAAAAAGTTTAATATCCAAATACAATGAATTTATTTCAAATATTATTTTATGTGTTGAAAAATTATTATATTTCTTTTTAATATGATTTTTAAAAAAATACGTTTGTTAAGTTTATAATATAATATTTTCAAACTTTTAATGTTTTTATAAATTATGTACAAAACTCTTAATTGATGTAGTTATTGTTAATTTTTTTACTTGTATAGTTGTATACATATTATTGTCTTTTCATATTATATCTATTATTAAATAATCATTGTAAAATTTTATATTTTTATTACACATATTAAA